>OY986438.1:29351920-29474420 GCA_963920525.1 Dichetophora obliterata
TTCGTTAAAAATACAAAATAAACGACATATTGAGGAAAAAATTCGCCACAAAATTTTCAAAATCTATAAGATTTCTTCAGTGATGATAAAAAAGGTTTTACAATTTTTTTTCAAACTGAGCACTTTTTTAGCTAGAGAACAGAAAAAACAAAATTTTTCTCAGTTGAGGATACTGTTAAATTAATTTTTATTAAGTGGTTTTATAGACAAAAGGAATTCCTTTTCGACAAAAAGGAATTTCATAAAATATATTCAAAAACAACTGAAATATTTGCATTGAAAGCCAAAACCTTAATTTTCTGATAATTTTTTTTATTTTTATGTAATTGAAATTTTAATAAAAGGTATATTTAATTAGAGAGTTGGGTTATTTAAAAAATTATCCCAGCTGCCAAGCATTGCTTAATCGTTTTCTTTTCATGCGTTTGTGTTGCGAGTGTTTAATATATTCCATGTTGCTCTTTTACTCTCCTTTTTTCAGCTAGCATAGCGCTTTGAGCAAGGTGAAAAGTGAGATACAAAACAAGATAAAACAAAAGAAATAATGCTTTTTACGCTTTTATAAAAATATTTAAATTTTTACATTGTAGTAAGGTAACCAAAGAAAGACTTTGTTTTCGACTTTGCAACGATGTAAGCTTTAATTTATTTTATTTAATTTATGAATACAAACTGTATTGGGTAAAAAAAAAATTATTCGAAATGCCAACCTGCTGTTATCCACTAAAATGCTAATTTAACGTTGGGATACTAAACTTAGAATAAATAACATATTTGAAATAAATTAACATTTTAATCCGACAGAATAAACAGCAGAGTTTTTCGTCCGATCGAGATGCTTTGGCTCACGATCGTTTAGATCAAAGAAATCGTTTAGTATTCATTTGCTGTAGGATGTAAATTAATGTCATGAGTTATTCGCAAGACAAAAAGCAATAACTAGAGTTGTTAAACACACGATACAAACTGTATTCGCTTTGACCGGGTGAAACCGGTTATTTCAAAAAATTATAAACAATTTCTAAGAACCAGTAATTTTAAGAACAAACCAGGTTCTGAATAATATTAATATTGGATTAAAACAAAAGAAACCAGCTTAAAAAATAAATACAGAGCAGAAAATGCAAGAATGCAAAATGTGTTGGCTATTTTCAAAATAATTAAATTTAAATTAATTTTGTACAAAACACCTTTTATTAGCGTTAACCTTAATTATTTTGGGTTATAAAATGTTAATTGACATAAATTAAAATTTTTTGTTTATAACAGTTGTTTTTCCTTCACCTTGTTCATTTATGGATTATTTTTTTTTATTCTTTGTTAAATATCGCAAGTTTTGTTATCACCAAAAACTGCTTATCGCATAAATTATATGCGTTTGAAGTGTGTTTTTTTTTTTAGTTTTTACTTTATATATTTTATTATATTCCATAATGTGAAGCCTTTAAATAATGTTTTTGATTTTTACGATAGTTTTATGATAGTGAACTCTCAAAGTGCCAAGTTGTTTTTAATAATTGTTTTTCAATCAATTTTATTGATCCGGTGTATAGAAACAACAGTTGACATCTATTGTCGACATACATTAAGTACAACGACACCGTTTTAAGCTATCTAATCGTATAGAGTAAAAGATTTCCAATAAGAATCTTATCTGACTATAGTAATGTCAGAGTGGCCATGTGCTTAAGAGCAATTTTCAAAGTAAATGTTATTGAAATCAGCTTCAATATATAACATACTTTTAAGTCGCATATTAATATTTCTAAACAGTGTTACCACTTATCGATTTATTTATATTAGGGCGTTAACTTTTTTGTCAAAATTTTGGGGGTTGATGCGGAATTCAAAAGTTCGTCTCGAAAAAAGATTTTGAGAATTTTTTGAGATTTTTTTAAATAAGTTTAGAAGTCGCTCTTCGAAATAATACTTATGCTTTATACTCAGAATGAGTGCCTAACTGACAAATATAGTGTTTCAACGACCCTATTTTGAAATTACAATTTTCAAATTTTATTTTCGTGGGCTTGAAAGAGGGGTTCCGACTGTTTTTCTGGACAAGAGGGTCACAAAAAAAGGGATTTTTTTTTAGATTT
This sequence comes from Dichetophora obliterata, assembly GCA_963920525.1. Classification (NCBI taxonomy): domain Eukaryota; kingdom Metazoa; phylum Arthropoda; class Insecta; order Diptera; family Sciomyzidae; genus Dichetophora; species Dichetophora obliterata. Next base: position 29,354,017 of record OY986438.1, read on the forward strand.
TGATTTTTTTTAATCTTTAATTTCTCCAGCTTTTCGCTTTAAATATATAATTAATTTTAGTCATTGGTATGAGGGTAGCTACTAGGAAAGTTATTCCTGGGATCCCAAATTCTGGACGATTTGATATATGCCCCTTAAAGTCCCGGAATTTTCTTTTCGGGATCCAGGGATTTACAAATAAAAAAAATGTCTATTACAAATATTCGTGTAAAAACCATTTTAATTTAAGTTAATATGAATATAGAATTAGAAAAATCTTTTATTGAGGCTGGAAAGTGAAACGGTTTCTTTTGGAGAAGAAGGAGAAGAAGTATCTGGAGATTGTAAGCCAGATCGGGAAGTCACATCGGGAAGTCAGTTAATATTTCAAATTTGTCAGATATTCTGACTCAGAAAATTAACCTGTTTTGTGTTGGATGCAATCGTGGTTAAAACTTAAAGACTACATACGATTATTGTACAACTCTTATTCCATCTAGCATAGAATCAGAACGAGTTATAAAAAAAAAATTTGCCATTTCAACCCTGGAAAGAACTTTTATCGAGCTTTTATTGATCAGTTGTGTTGTGCGTGTTATTAAATGTGTGAACATAAAGGCCTTACGTCTCAAGAACCTTTACATGACAGTTGTTTACTCTCTGGGGTTAGCCATTGTCTACTGAGAGGTGACGACTGAACCGAAAAATTAATTCAATTGAAAAACACTTTGCCTGAGTTGGGAATTGAACCCGGGCTACTGGGGTTCTTCAGCTTAGGGGCCACGAAATCTGCCTATTAGGCTACAGCCGCCACGATCAGCGGGTTGTACTTGCAATAATATCCGAACAAACGTCTCTAATGAAACATAAGAGCCCGAACAGAACCAAAGCGGTTGACGGCTGGCGGTCCTCTCTCGGCGAAATTAGCTGAAAACCCATCCAGAATTGGAGCGTGGCGGTTGTTGGATCAGAGTTGCGTTTCATTGTGGGAACGGTACAAAATATATGAAGGGTACTCACGAGTTGGTTTATTTGCGATAAATTTTTACAAAATTTACAATACTTGCAACTTCTTGTGAACGAACCTTCGAAATATGTTTATTTTTAAATCAGCTGATTTTTGTTTGAACTTTTGTTTGGAAATATTAATTTCAAACATCATTTAACCTATTTAACTAATACCGTGGTTATGCTAGCCAAACATGTTCGGTGTTCATTTTCATTTATTTATTCTCTTCGCTGAAATGTTTGTTTGGTGGTTATGCTATGTTTGTTGCACAGTTGCATATTATGTAAAAATAAGTCAAAACACAAATAAGAAAAACCCTTTTTGCATTTTTATATACAGGGTCCGCCATTTAACTTTTTTTTTCAACTAGTGCTTATTTCGTGAATGGTAACACTTAGCTCATGTCTGATTTGACAGATACATAATTAGTTTTATCCTTCCGCTGAACGAATATAGTTGTGTATACGCTCGAACAACGCTGGGAAATATTGCGACATTACTTTGAAAATCATGGTAATGTTGCAGAATGTGTGCGAAAATTGCGTACGGATTTTGGATGAAGAGAAGCACCGTATGTTCGTTATCTTGTGAAAAAAGTGAAAGAAACTGGCATCCTCATCGATAAACCAAAGAGTGAAAAGCCAAAAGCAGTGCGTACACCCGAGAATATTGCTGCTGTGGCAGAAAGTGTGCGTGAAGCGCCATCAACATCAATTCACCGTCGTTCTCAACAATTGAACATTTCGGAGACATCATTGACACGAATTTTGCATAAAGACCTTGGTATGACGCCATACAAAGTCCAATTGGTTCAGGAGTTGAAGCAAACTGACAATGCGTTTTCGCTTCGCTAAGTGGGCCTGCGATCGACTTACAGAAGGTGCCGATTTTGCCAAAAAAAAACATCTTTTCAGATGAAGCTCATTTTGATCTTGGCGGGTATGTAAACAAGCAAAATTGTCGCATTTGGGGCACAGAAAATGCGCACACATACATTGAAAAGCCGCTGCACCCAAAACGAGTCACTGTTTGGTGCGGATTTTGGTCCAGAGGCATAATTGGGCCATTTTTCTTCGAAAATGAGCAAGGAGTGGCCGTTAAAGTCAATGGCGATCGTTATCGGGCCATGTTGAACGAATTTTTGTTCACAAAAATTGAAGAGGACGATATTGGCAACATTTGGTTTCAACAGGACGGCGCTACGTGCCACACAGCCGAAGCTACACTCGATGTTTTGCGCCCTGTGTTTGAAGATCGCATTATCAGCCGCAGAGCTGATGTCGTTTGGCCACCTCGGAGCTGCGATTTGACACCGTTGAACTATTATTTGTGGAGTGCCCTCAAAGATAAGTGTTACGCCGACAAGCCAGAGACAATTGACGCTTTAAAGGACAATATTCGTGGAGCCATTGGTGATATACAGCTGCACACAATCGATTATAGGCTTAAAAATTGGACCGATCGTGTAGACTACTGCATGGCCAGCCGAGGCAGTCATTTGAATGAAATTATTTTCCATTATTAACCGGAAGGATTGTGCTTTTAAATAAAAAAAGAAATTTAAGAAAATATCCAGTAGTTTTTTTTATAGAATTTAAAAAAAAAAAAGTTATTTGGCGGACCCTTTACAATTTTAGGCATCTTATTCATATTTACTATAAAATGTAAAACGAAATTACCGAATTTATTCAAATTGGGATTGGTTATGCAAGGACGTTATTTTTGCATGCAATTATTTATTAGTTCTTATTAATTTTTTTTAGATTCAATAGATATGCAATTAGTGTTTATGAATTTGTTATTTTTCTTTCAAAATATTATTAGGTTACTATAATTAACAAGGATATTTGTTATTACAATTAGTTCAACTAAGGAATGTTTGTGTTAAGGGTTGCTTGATCACACAATAAATTTCACTTTCTAATACTTTTTGCTACTTTTTTGATGATATTATGCAAAATGTCTAAAAGCAACACCGGAAAGTTCGGCATGTTTTTAGGTATTCACACGTTAATGTTAAAGAATATGAAATCTCTGCGAGAGCGAAAATGAACTTCAAACTCTTCATCGAATCAGTCAAAATTTTGATTGAGCTCCAGACCTGCATAAATCAGTCAAAGAGTTGCATTTTTTTACTTGTCTGTTGTTTAGTAGCAAATTATTACTAAAAAAGTACTTATTTGAACATAAAAGTAGCTTTTTTAAGAGAAAAAAGGAAGAGTAGACAGAAAGGTAGGCAAAAAAGTAGGCAGAAAAGTAACAAATGCCTGCATCGGTACTTCAATCAAAAAATTATGTGTGAGCAGAAATAAATCAAAAATTTTAGAGTGAGTAAAAGAGAGTAACAAATCGCGATATACTTCAATCATTTGACAGACGTGTGAACCCCTCTTTTAGTGTTTCAATCAGCAATCAAAAATGTTCGGTCTGAGAGCGAGAGAATGAATATGAGAAAAAGTTCATTTTTCATTTTATACGTGAAACAAAAACAACAAAAAATGTTCGGCAAACATGTTTGGCTAGCATAACCACGGCATAAAGGAAATCATACAAAAATTGAAATGAAACACTATTTATATTAATTTTTATTATATAAACTCACCTAGTAGAAATTCTTTTGCGATCAGCTGATCTAATACACAACGAAATTTAGAAAGAATACAATGGAGTTAAATCGTTATATTTTTGCCGAATGGTTGTATTTTGAACACTGTGCATTAGACTTGTCGTTAGTTGTACGGAGAAAAAAAAAGTGTTTGAATGTGGGAACCCCGCAATTTTTTTTATTAACTCTAGCAAAAGTGATATACAAAATTTCATTTCAATCAGTTCACGTTAACACGCGCCACTCTGCCCTTTTTTGATTGCAAACATATTGAAAATATCTCATAAAATTAAAAAAATAATTTTTATTATTTTACTTTTAACTTTTTCAAAATAATCGTTCCCGGCGATTTTTATTGTAATTTTTTTACACACTTTCTCTTTTACATCTAATCTGGTATTACCTTTATGTCAACCTTATGACAACCGATGTGAGCAATGCTTTCATGCCTAAATCAGCTGTTTTCTTCGCAACTTTTTAATTGACAGGTTTACTGTTATGTTTTGAAAGAGAAATTAATTGTGAGTAAAATATTTTTAAAATAAAAATGCCGTATGAATACATTTATCTGATTGGTGCAATGAGTTCTGGGATTATGGGCAGTAAGCTGCCTTCAGTGCACGATATCCTAAAAGTGTTATTTTTTAATTTAAGAATAGTAAAGATGAATGTGAATGATAGTGCAAATTAAGTTATCAACAAGTGCATGTTATGTTGGAAAAAAGCTCGAATTCCTACAAGACATCACAAGATGTCGGACTGAGTGCGAAAAATTAAAAAAGTTTATGAGGATTGGCGGAATCTGGGAAAGAAAAAAAACAGCGGCGTTTATTGTAGAAGAAAGCAGTTTCAAAGAAAGTCTAAATCAACTTTTTGACATTGCTCATGCAGACGCTTTTCTATAAAAAAAAATTCAAGAAGATATGGACTTTTTACTAATGTAGAGACAACCCTGACGTCCTGGCTGTATGCTAGGGGTAGATATAAAATTGTCTCAAAAAGAAAAGAGGAAGATAGAGTATCAGGAAAAAGAAGATGCAAAAAGGACGAAATATTACGATAATTGTGCTCAAGGTACTTTTAAACCTTAAATATTAAGGGTATTTAAGGCTAAAATAAAAAAATATTTTTAGTTGAAGCAGAATCTTTTTATGAAGATAACTCAGGAAATGAAGAAGACTCAATAATGGAAAATAATGAAAATGATGCTAATCATTCTCTTGGTATCCTTATAAAAAATTTTTTTTTTGGTTAGGCCTGTCATATGTATTATGAGACTCATATTTTTTTAAAGCTGAAGAACAACATATTTATGAAGAAACTTTGGAAGATGAAGAAACTTCGGAAGATGACGAAATTGGAATCAATTTGGATCAAGAGTAAAATAGAGATAGTTCTGAAAATCGCCGTGCTTCAAATACTGGTCGTTTAAATGGAGCAACGTTTTTACTTCAACAAAAATTGGGAAGAGAAATTCTATTTTTCTATCACGTATTAGAGTTCATTTTGCAAACAGCTGTTAGTAATGCAAAGCTATTTACATCTTCTGGACCTGATATTTTAATCTTTAAACGGCTTAAAAGTGAATGGAAAAATATTAATAAAGCCAATCTTTAAAATTTTACCACAAGCGAATATCTTCAGAACACCATTTCTAAGGGTCGTGATAAAATTTTGTCATTTTGTTTTGATAAACTCAAAGAAAATTTTCCAAGGCATGACTTCAAAGAGTTCATAGAACTTGTTATTATAACATTAGGAGAAGCTCCACCTGGTGGAATAAAAATTCACATTCCACCATGCTAGATGGATGGCAAAAGGAATATATTGTCTGAAGATATTTTTATTGAGGTCAGAGTTTTCTTTATCAAAAACTGAAGAAAAAGCCTTAGAACGAAATTGTGCGTTTATTATAAAAAATTACATAAGGGCATGGTGCTCAGCCTCGGCTGCAATTGAAGCACCATTTAATGATTATAAATTAATTCAGTCATTACATGATTTAAGAGAACATGATGAAAACATTGCGAACGCATGAATTAAGATTGTGAGCTTTAGATCAAGTGAGTTTTCAAGAAGGCAACAACAACAACAACAACAACTCTGTATAGAGTCAATCACTTAGCTGACTAGACAGTCTGTTTCGGAAATCGCTACATATTCCTCATCAGTAGTCTTTTGAGTGATTAAGCTGTGATCAACTCACTGTTTAAACTAGCATATGAATGGGCAGATCCTCTAATTCATTCTTATGAATTGTATGGCTGCTAATCATATGACACTTCAAAGCAGGAGGCCATTTTAGATCACCGCCATCAACTCTATCAAGGGGGTTGCCATCTGTTCTAGTTGCTTCTTCATTTATTTCAATATTCATTGGTGTTCGATTGTTTGTCGAAATGCACCATAGAAATGAAACGAGTTTTTGCTTCGCCAGAAGCTAGTGTTCTAACTGAAAGGTGGCTACTTTCACAACCAAATGTTCAATTACACATGACTTTGACCGAAAAATCGATCAATTATTAGATTATTTAATTAATTTGACATTAATTAAACTTATTTGGCCGTGCTCTGCCATATTTAAGTTAATTAATTTTTTATGATCTATTGAATAATTGCATGAATTAAGATTGTGAGCTTTAGATCAAGTGAGTTTTCAAGAAGGCAACAACAACAACAACAACAACTCTGTATAGAGTCAATCACTTAACGCATGTTTATCGAAATAATTGAATCATTTATGGTATTTAAGTGAGGAGTGTATAGTTTTTTATTTTATTTTATTTAATTTAATTATTATGTTCACATATAAGACAAAGTCTTTTAAATGCAGTAAGAAATCAAAGAATAACAACAAGTTATAACCAACAAATAAATAAAAATAAAAAAATTTTAAATTACTTATTTTAAATTAAAAAAAAAAATTGTAAGCAACGACCAAATTTAACTTTAAATTTATGTTATAATCAACAAACAAATGCATTTGACTCAAGAAATTAAATTTAGTTATAAGCTTAAATTTTTACAATAAATTATAATTGAACTGAATTTAGACTTATGTATAAATTACCTTTAAGGAACTTTATCAAATAATTAAGAAGATAACATTAATAAAATAGAAAATAGAAGAAAGATAGTATCAAGAAAAGTGTTGGAATATTGCATGCTTAAAGTTGTGCTTATTTCGGATACTTTTGATTCTTGAAGGTAGAGAATTCCACATTCTGATACTGTTCACAAAAAAGAGTCTGTTAGAATTAAAAAAAAATTGTATACAGGGATTACAAGGTTCATATTTATGGTCGATCTACAAAACTGTAACTTATTAAATAAGTAATTAGGAGTTTGTGTATAAATTAATTAATTCAAAAAATACAGTTTCTAGCATCCAAATAATTGAAAATATTGCAACCAAGTACTCGATTGCTCAAATGACTTATACGGTCAAACTTTTTAAGACCATAAACGTATCTGACAGCATTATTAAACACAAGTTGTAACTAAAGCTTTGACCTCGAATCAAGCTTACTGTATACAACTTCTGAGTAGGAAATTATTGGCATTATGAGTTGAACCACTAGCTTTCTTCTAGTCTCAAGGGGCACAAATAATGCAGTTGTCCTCAGGTTCCGTAGGATATAGTAAACTTTACAAACAACAGAGTTTATATGATCTTCACAGGAAAGTGAGGAGTTAATATAGTAACCGAGGTTTTTAACTTTACCTATAAATTTCAAGTCGACTCCATTCAGAAAAATGGCTGGTATATCAGAAAAAGAGTATCTAGACTTAAAAATCGGCAGAACAAATGATTTAAGAGGGTTAAGATTAAGCTTATTAGCTTTAGCCCAATCTACTATTTTACTCATGTCTTCATTTACCTCAATACACAAATCATCAACAAGATCAATTGGTTTGGACAAGTAGAGCTGAAGATCATCAGCATATGCATGCATGGTTACATGACGGAATTTGCTGAAAATATCATTAAGAAACATTGCAAATAAAAGCGGACCAAGTACCGAGCCTTGAGGAACTCCACAGGATAAATTGTTAAAAGCAGACAGACTATTTCCCACCCTTACTCTTTGAGACCTTCAAACTAAGTAATTATGTAACAGACGGACCGCAGTAATAGAAAACCCAAAATTAAGTTCTAGTTTTTGACATAGTAATTAATGGTCAACAGAGTCAAATGCTTTTGAAAAGTCCAACATACAAAGCAAGCTTAAATGCCTCACAATAGCTGTAGAGCAACTGTGGCCAGGTCAAAAACCAGATTGAAGTGGTGACATAAGGTTAAATTTTCTAGTGTGTTCGGAGATTTGTACAGCCATGAGAGACTCACATACTTTTGATAAAGCTGGTAAAAGACTTACCGGACGAAAATCACACGGTTCACAGGCATTGGGTTTCTTAGGTATAGGAATGATTGTAGCAGCTTTCCACGCATCAGGGAAGCAAGAACTTGTGAAACAGTGATTCATTATGTGTATCAAAGTGCTTATAATGAAAGGTAAAATTATTTTTATAAATTTAATAGCTATTCCATCTTCACCCACTGCATTTGATTTAATATTATTAACGCAACGAGCAACATCACACTTATTTACAGCAACAAACTGAAAATTACATGGCCATTCGGTAGTAAAACCTATCGTATTATCGACAGATGTGTTATAAGTAGATGTTGAGGTAGCGATAAAATAATCATTAAGAATATTAGGATCAATTAGAAAATCATCAGATTTTACATAACATACTCCAGCCTGTCTTAAATTTTTCCAAAGATTTTTGGAAGGTTGTGCTAAACTTAGCTTCGACATGAAAAAAGTGCGTTTAGACAATTTAACAATGCAGTTAGCTTCATTTCTAGCTCTTTTGTGCTGTTCCCAATTAGATGTTGTCGGGTTTCTCTTCCAACGATTATAAGTTTTATTACGTTTTTTCAGGGCCAATTTAACGTTATTTGTAAACCAGGGACAACTTGTGTTAGAGACACGAAGTGTAGTCAATGGAACACACAACTCAAATAATTCACAAATTATATTACTTAAAAAATACAACTTCTCATTAACAGTACTAAGAAACCAACATTCGGACCAATTAATGAAAGACAGGTCATTATACAACGAAACATAATCAATAGCTTTATAATTACGAAATGAAACAGTTTTAACAGTTAAAATCGGTGTCAAAGTTATATTCAAAGAACAAAAAAGAAAATCATGGTCAGATATAAACGACAATTGGTCGAAATAGTAGAAACATCTGAAACAACTAAAAGATCTAATAAACTTGGAGTAGCATTAATTGCATAGCGCGTAGGTAAACTGGTATTTACTATTTGGAGACCAACTTCAGTCAGACGATCAATAAAACTACCAACAAGACTATCCTTAAATAAAACATTTATATTTAAATCACCACACAAAACGAAGTGACCATAGTCAATTGCACAATTCAAAAATATAGTAAACAATTGCTCTAAGCAACAATTACGATTCGGATTATACACACACGACAAGAAAACTTTTGTACAACTGTCATAGATTTCGACATTAAGAAACTCTACTTCTGAACCACTGGACATTCCCAACAGATAAACATTTAAGTTATTTTTACAATATATTGCAACACCCCCACCTTTTTTCTATTTTTGATGAACGAATTTCTAAAGAAATACGTGGAAACATGGCAATAAAGTTTAAGGAATTTAAGGATGAAACATCAATCGCTGAAAATATTAGTAAAAAAATTTCAAGTGAACAAGAAAGACCTCTCTGAATTTTTAACCAAAGAGTTTCCAACAAGTTTTTTAAGTTAAATTATAAAGTTAAATTATAATTTTTTAAGTTAAATTATAAATTTAAGTTAAATAAATTATAATTACAAGTTTAAGATTCGTTAAATTATTCAAAAAATTTATTATAACTTTGGAGTTTCTTGAAGAAGATCCTGAGAAATGGTGTACTACTATCAATTATCAAAATGGAAAAACTATTATTAATACTCTATGCGCCATAAACGATTCAGCTGAATGAGGAGTTAAACTAATGGAAGAGTTTTATTCAAAAATTACAAATAACAAAAGTCAAAAACAATTGTTGTTACAAGTAAGTTTTAGGAAAATCGTTTTATTTTTAAATAATAAATTAATAATATTTAAAAAAAGGTCGTGCAAAAATATAGATAACAATATCCGAAGTTAACTCGCAAGGCTTTAAATGCATCATTGCTCTAGAATCAACAAAATAGAATTCTTATTAACGTTAAAATAAAAAACTATTTAATGTTTATAAAATGTTTAAATAACTAAAATATTTATTCATAAAATTGTCTATATATCACCTATTTATCTACAAAAGTGGTAGTTTTCTATGTCATTAAAAACTCTCACGAGATTTGACTCATGTGGGAAAAGCAAAATTTAACGCGTTTTTGTGATTTCAAACCACCGAGCGGCACGTTTTGTCCTGGTCTGATCTTAAAACAAATTTTGTGTATCACTCTTGCTGGGATAAATAAAAAAGGCGGGGTCCTCACTTTCATATTGAAAACATGAAAAATAACGACCACCATACTGCGAATTTTGTTTCCATAATTTTGTAAAATTTACTACAAATATCGAATTTATAAAAAATACATAATACAAGGCTAAATACACCACATCGTGAATACTCCTTCTTATATTTTGCTTTGAATTCACAAGAATGCAACACGGACACAAAACCGGAACGTCACATCCATGGTAGAAGAATATAGGTAGATGCACCAGATGAGAGCATACTGCCGGAAATGTCAAAACGAAGCAAAACTTTTGATTTATTTTCTTTTGTTTTCATTCGCTTTACAGCTGAATTTGACAAACATGGCAGTATGGAAAGAGAGCACAGTCAGCGCTGCAGCTACCTCTATCCTATGTGACTATGGTCACATCATAGTAAAAACTAAGAAAATATCAGTGAACGTACCAAATCTTTAGCAAAAATATGGCAACATTTATGTCACTCAGAGAATGGTAGAGTTAACAGGGCGTCTCGTTTAGCAAGAATTCATTGCATGCCATCTGCCAAACATCAAATATTGCCAATGGAGACCACTCAATTTCTGAAGTTGACAATACATGGCATGCAAGATTGCAAGCCATAGACTGCCAAGATGGAGTTGGCAATGAACTGTATTTTTCTTGTTTGGCACATATTACACGATGATCGTTGATCGGCGTTCAATGAACACTTTTTTACGCTCTTTTACATTTTGATCGTTGGTAGGTCACATGATGATCGTTTCATCGCGATCAAGTCTTGTTTTTTTCTTTATTCCAGAAAGAATTCTTGTTAAAAATAAGGGTTTCATGCAACTTTTTTTTTAATACCTTTCAGTCGAAAAGCAGTACTTCTAGTAGTTTTTAGCTGCTAAAAGTGAACACATCTTAAATTTTGCCACCCAGCAACACTGTTTCGATTGTGATTGCTGTCATGTACAGCGTTCAAAAATGAACATATCTTGATCGCCCTAGCAATTGTTCATCCGCACTGGCTCTCAGTGTTTTTTGACAGTTTCGCATTGAAAGCAACAACAAAAATATTTTGAACGCCGAACAACGATCATCGTGTAATATGTGCCATATTGCATTTTTCTTTAAAATTTTTATTGTGTACATATATCTTAAAAATGAAGTAGCGTGCAGAGAAAAGTATAAAATAATTAATTTATATAATAAATGATAAAATTATATGTTGATTTCATAACATGAGAAAACCGACCCTTTCAATATTGCCATAGTTTGCAACATAACTTGACAGATGGAAAGCAATGGACTATGCTTGTCGAGACGCCCCGTAAAGGCTTGACCTAAAAATAGCTACTGCTTTAATGTCATATGATAAAATCGCCGATGAGAACGTTAAAGTTCATACGAATTTGTTCGAACAAGGGTCAAATCATATCATCACAGTGGGTTGGTCACAGCTGAATCACTCAAGACAAGAAAAGCTTCCGAGATTAGACTCCTAGGAGAAAAACCTTTAATTTAAGCCAGAAACCGTTTAAACTCCAGAATCAGGATTATTTTTTAGCTTTTCAGAGTTTTTCGGTGTAAAGCAGTGGCCGTCAATCTGGGCTCTTAAGAGCTCTCTCGTTTCACACGTATTCTTACGCTCCCGCGCTTTGGCGCCATTGAGACAGCAACGAGAGATATTTGAATCATATAGATGAAAAATATTTTATGACTTCAAACGCTTTTAACCCTTCGTGGGACCCTAAGTAAATTATACGTCAAAGGTCCCTAAGGTCCGCTGGGACATAATATGAAAATTGCCTATAAAATGCACTAAAAATGATTGAAGACGGGCAAATTTTGGTTTTAAATTAAATATTAATTATTTTTATTGAGATATAGTCTTAATCTAATATTATTTTATTGTTCTGCTCGCTGAATCCTGGACGTTTTGCACGGCATGCAACGGTGCATCTGCTCTGAATGCTCCATACAAACAAACTTCCTGCAATCGCAGCATGCAAATCTTGTTTTACGTTGCCTGTTGTTGTGTTGTTGACATAAATAGCAAGTTTTCCGTTGATCCCTGTGTTGGATTGGTGGTGCTTCGCTTGTAATGCTCTCTTCTAGTGGTATGACCTTGTAGTCCATCATAGCTCTCTTGATATGGGGGTAGCGGGTTATACGATTATTGAGCGCCCTTTTTTCGATTTCGGGAGTAGCCAACTGCTGAACTAATTCGTATAAGAACGACCGCCTCCTGTCGCTTTTCTGGCTCGGATTGAGGTCATTATAGGCGATAAATGACGCCAATGCAGCAACATCCACAATATTATAAAACATGGCCAGTGGCCAGCGTTTAGTACCTCTTTTACACGTGTATGTACCTAGCATTTGGTCCATCGTGTCCACTCCAGCTTTATTTTTGTTGTAATCCACAATGGCCATTGGTTTTTTATGTGCTCCTTCGACGGCGTTTGTATAATGTGCTGTTGAAATGAGTACCACTGATTTATTTTTCTTCGGCACATATGAGCATAGCGCAACGTTGTTGTCATGGTAGCCGAACAATGTACTATCAATTGGGCGATTGCGATTCTTCCTAAACTCACTGGGAATACAAGCTTTATTTGTGCGTAAGGTACCAACATATGCTGTTTTTTGGGTAATCAAGTTTTCAGCCAATTCAAGAGACGAAAAGAAGTTGTCTGCATACACAATGCGGCCAGTAAATAAGTATTTCTGCGCGAGCTTCATTGTCACTTTGTAGCCCAGCTGGGTTTCACGCTCCTGTCCTGGTGCTTTTCCAGAGTATACCTTTGAGCGGATATTTGGTTTTTGCATCACATATCCACCACACCTTTATTCCATATTTTGCAGGCTTTGATGGAATGTACTGTGTAAATGATGTCCGTCCTCTATATGGAAACAGTTGTTCATCTACTGTTAGAGCAACATGTGGTTCGTACCGACTTGCCAAATTAGCTTGCAGCATGAGCCAAATATCATTAATTGCTGCCGTTTTGCTGCTCTGTGATCTTTCCATGCGTGTGTTCACGTTGTCAAATTGTATGTACCTCAATAGCAGTTTGAATCTTTGGAATGACATTACAGCTCTGAAGATTGGTGGATGATTTGTATCAAACAGGCAGTAAGCTGGTTCATTGTTTGACTTATATAGGCCAGAAGCTATAAGCATTGCCAGGAACGCATCAAACTCCTTGGGTGTCAGTGGTTGCCATTCTTTGGGTCGTGTTGGATTAGCTTCATTCCACGCTTCAATAGTTTGTTTGGCTTTTCGGTTAGTTTCTCTTACGATTATGTGTGACATTTCCTCGGTAAAAATTGTTTTGAATATACTCAATGGATCATCCGAAGTCATTATTGGTCCTATTCCTCTACTTCTCATGGTGAAGATATTGTGCGATCTTACACGTGAAGTTGGTGGCGGCGCTTTCTTCCATTTCATACCATTTTTGCCAACATAATAGTCATCTGAGGTTGTTTCTTGATTTGGCGGCGTTTCATCATCATCGTCATTTGTATCTTCGTCCCAGTATTCAATAGTGGCTCCACTTTCGCAATCAGAGGCTTCTTCATTTATTTAGAACGATGGATCACTTATTTCATCATCGAAATCACAACTTTGTTCATTTAGTATTTCATTTATATTGATATTTGCTTCGCACAATTTTCGTTAGCTCAATTCAATTCAAAAGTTAGTACACAACTGTTGAATATTCTTGAAGCAACTGGTTTATATACCTTTTTTTCCCAACATTCAGGTGGGCACGTAGGTATAAGACAAATGCATCAGGGATGAACAAAGCAATAAAATAAGCAAACTTATACCTCCCCCTGCTCATTTCTTGGAAAACCCAATTAGCAAAAATATTTATTTTACCTTGAAACTAAACGCAGCTGCAATTTTGAGCCATAAAACAATGAATTCCACGAAGTAATAATGTTAATTTGCTTAATTTTCATACTATGTCCCAGGGGACTTTAGGGACCTTTCTCGTAGGCAGTAAAAGTAAATCCTTAGATCTCGGTAACCACTGGTCCGATTTTAATGATCGAACCCGTAAAAGACGCAGAACTAAATGTTCCAGGAATACATGGTAACTTTGGGAGGGGGTCGTAGTGGCCAAAATAGGAGTAATTTGCGATTCAAAATCGAAAAAGTCCCTACGGACCTTAGGGTCCCACGAAGGGTTAAAAGAATGCAATGAGTTTTATGTTATGTTTCATTCTATGGAATGCAGAAAAGTTATTTAAAAGGCATTATAAATTGTATCATATGGATGTTCAGGAATTATATGATGAAGAAATTAAAAGACTTTATAAAGCGAAACAGCTATTTGTTTTGAATAAAGTAAAGAATTGTGTTTCTAAAATGAAAGAAAACTTGGTTGAAAACAATGCCAAAAACAAACAAAATAAATTAAAAATTACATTATGTTAAATAAGAAGTTTGAAATGCTTTAATTTTAATAGATTTTTTTCAGTGCAAAATTGTGTTGATTTTATTATTTTAATTAAATTAATTTTAGAATTTAACTTAAGTCATTTTAATATATATAAATTTCATAACTGTTTGTTTCCTTCTCATTCTAATCTTATGTTTGTTCGAGATATATATTATACTATTTTATTGTACGCAAGAGAATAACTATTTCTTATGTACTAATATATGGTGAATAAAGCCCAATTACAAATAAATAAATACAATTTTGCTCAAACACATGCTCATTTTTACTTTGACAGGCACTGCTGTAAAGCAAACAATTAGCAGCTTTTCATTTGGCAGTTTTTGTATGGCGAAATACTTAATATCATTTAGCTTTTCAGCTGAAAAGCCATTCATTTCCGACAAGCGACTTTTTGTCCTTATTGTGAACATTGTATCAAACACAATCTAATGACTTTTTTTCAAATGCAGAGGTCCATCTGCAGGGAACGAATAAAACTACTAGAAATTTAAGACATCAAATCATAAAAATATTTTTTCTTAAAAGATATCTCCTTTTCTCATTTTATTACACATTCCAGCAAATTTTCCCTATCTAAAAAAAAAATTAAGATAATATCCTCAAAAAAGAAAAAAATTGTACAAAAAAAGTCCAGAGTAAGACTAGGCATATCAGCTAGTTAATAAATAAAAACTCATTGAACATTAACTTTATAATAACCCAGTGTGCCAAACGGATCCGTTACGAATCCGTAACGAACTCACTTCTTCGTACATTTTGTCCGAAACGGATTGCGTTTCGCATCCGGAACGGATCCTTTTTCGTATGAAATTCCTTTCTCCGTTACGGACTTCAGTTACGAATCCGTTTCGGACTTCAGATAAGAATCCGTTTCGGACTTCAGATACGAATCCGTTTCGGACTTCAGATACGAATCCGTTTCGGACTTTAGATACGAATCCGTTTCGGGCTTCAGATACGAATCCGTTTCGGACTGCAGATACGAATCCATTTCGGACTTCACATACGAATCCGTTTCAGACTCTTTTTTTAAATAATGCGAACTCACAAAGGACTCGTTTTTTAAAAATAGTTCTTATTCAAAAAGGGACAATAATGTTTATGTATTTTCAACATTTTTTTATTTTTTGGCTAATTCAGTTCTTACATTCTACAATTACATTTTAAAGAAGGAAATTTAAAATTATATCAATGTATAATAAAAATAAAAATAACAACAAAAATGAGTACACAATTGTATTTTGTATCCCTAATCTACTGAAAATAAAATAAGAAATTGTAAAACAAATTTAAGATTGTCTTTTATGTTAACGTTGTGGAAATTTTTTTTGAAGGATTCGTAACGGGTTCGTCAAAACATAAGATTCCTCTCAAAAATACGAATTGCTTTTTTCATTTTTTCGGATCCGCCTCGGACTCAGAACAGACTTCAGGAACGAATCCGTTTCGGACTTCAGATACGAATCCGTTTCGGACTTCATATACGAATGCGTTTCAGACTCTTTTGGCGGATTCGTAACGGGTCCGTCGAAACATAAGAAAGCGCAGTGCGTACTGACGGACTCGTAACGGGTTCGTAACGGATCCGCATCCGTTTTTGTGCACATTGGGAAATGATAAATATCTACATTTAAAAATATCTAAAAATAGTTATGAAATAACATGAATGAATACTTCAACCTAAAAGAGATAAGATAAGCTCCAATGTTTAGCTGCAAAGCTGTTTTTAGAAATGACTAAGTTAAGCTATTCAGTATATCGTCGTTGCGCGATCCGCGTACTAGCACAGTAGATACAACAAAAAATGCACAAAATTTACAGGAGCTAAGGAAGAAATTACCAATTCTTTAAGTTTTTCTTGAAGAACCTTATGATTTTTTGAAGGGTCTTTTAAAATTTCGTTTAAGTTATTAAAAAAGTCTATCCTTCATTTGTTTTGATAATTTGAAATAACACAAAAGCATATTTAATTCCTTCGTTCTATAATTGAAGGGCCTTTTGCAAGAACATGATAAGCCACATAATAAATATTTTGAAATAATCGACTCCAAAGTTTTGAAAAAATGTATTTTTGTATGGAGAAATGAAATTGAACACGGAATCTTATGTAAATAGGTTAGAAAATCAATAAGAAATAACCAAAATTTCGCCAGTGGTTGTTGGTCATGCATTGAGCATTGTATTCAGCCTAAAAAAAATTGATTTTTTAGACCATTTTTTGTTGGCCTTTGTAGTCTAGTGGAGAGTGCGCTAGGCTATCAACCCAAAGGTCCCTGATTCGAATCCGAGTTCGGGCATGGTTCTTTTCACTTTATTTGTTCTTTCCTACATTTAAGAGTTATGGAAAACTAAAAAATCCACAACTAAATTGTGAAAAATGTGGAATTAAAAGACAAGAACAACTAAGGGCTGGAAATGTTTGCCGAGGTTAAGGCATAACACTAGCCTCGGTTAAACTCAATTCAAACTAAATGGTTGTTTTGCCTAATCAATAATTCACGTATGGTTCCAATCAATTCCTCTAAATAATCTATCCATTTCCTTTCAGGTCAAAGACCAAACCTTGTTTGTATAAGGCGCATGCCTTGGTTCTTTCATCTTTTAAAAAAAAAAATAATGTGGCTTATTATGTTATTGCAATAAGCTATTCAATTGTAAGTTAAATGTTATTTTGCTTTTCTATTCTGAAGGTACAGTTATTTTTGTGTTGGTATGTAAGAACTATTACATGCTGTACATTTACATGGATTAGGTATTTCTTATTAGACATTGATAATGTCGCAAAAAATTTAGCTTTGATACACCAACTCAAGCGTAGTTTACTGTAGCAGCGAAATGCTTTAACGCAATTGCGCCATGACATACAATAGTTTAAAATGCTTTATTTTTGTACCAACAGTAATTTAATCAACACAGTGAGATTTTGTGTTGTATAGCGCATTGAGTTGAGGTAAATTTTTTGAGTGTGCTGAGTTAGCGCATTCTTACAGGAATTATAACAAATTTGTTCAAAGTTCTGTAGCAATACGTTTCATAAAAAGAAGGTTATTGTAATAAAGAGGCGTTTGTAAAAAATTCATTATAAATAGCTCAATCTATATGGAAATACTATAAAGCATTTTTCAGTTGATAATTAAAAAAAAACTTGGTTTATAGAATGAAAACAGTTATTACATTGATAAAATTGATAAATACACATCGAAAAATATATGTACCTATAACTACCAAAGAAGGATTTATGCACCATATTACAAAATAATAACTTCAAATTCAAGAGCGACTATCATCTAGATCAGCGATGACCACGAAAATTATTTGAAGAGTGCAGAAACAACAACAACATCAAAAAAATGTTAAAATCTGGATGCAATGACGAATTACCAATAACACGAGTGCTGGCAGAGTCCGCGACAGCGAACTTATGTAAATGTACACTGAAAAAATAATAAATCAGTAATTCCAAATATTTTAGCTTTTTGCTAGTCAGAATACATTTTTTTAATCTTTTCAATCTTTTTAGTACAGAATACAATCTTTTTAATCTCTTATTATCTATAAAAAAATAGGCAAACTCCCAGTTTTCCGTAAATTCTTTTCTTGCCATTTTTCAAGGGTATAATAAAGGGTGTTTTTTATAAAGTGATACAACTTTGAGTTGGCATCACTGCTTTATTTGACCACCCATTTAACAGCTGATAGCTGTTTTTTGTTTAGTTTGTTTTGACATTTTATTTTATTATATTTTATTATCGACTTACATCAGAGCAACGCGTGCAAATTGTGGAAATTTGTAATCAAAATAATGGTTCCGTTCGTCAAACTTATCGTGCACT
This sequence comes from Dichetophora obliterata, assembly GCA_963920525.1. Classification (NCBI taxonomy): domain Eukaryota; kingdom Metazoa; phylum Arthropoda; class Insecta; order Diptera; family Sciomyzidae; genus Dichetophora; species Dichetophora obliterata. The sequence continues at coordinate 29,372,438 of OY986438.1, forward strand.
TCGTCCATTTTATGGCGTACATAATCGTCCTTCAGAGCTGCTAATTCGAAGAACAATAGATCGTTTTCAGACCACATTTACTGTTACTGATTATGTGCATCCCGTGAGACGCCGAACAGTGCGCACTTAAGAATCTGTAGCCGCTGTACAGGAAAGCATTGAAGATGATTCTAATCAATCAATTCGTCGCCTTTCTCAGCAACTGGGGTTGTGTCCTTCCACTTTATAGAAGATTTTACGAAAAGATCTTGGCTTAAAACCTTTCAAGATTCAACTTGTGCAGGAATTAAAGCCAAACGACCATCGTATGCACCTCCAGTTCGGCGAATGAGCTGAAGTACAAATTGATATTTATTTTGAATTTCCATGGAAAATTTTATTTTCCGATGAAGCCCATTTTTGGTTGAATGGGTACGTAAATAAACAGAATTGTCGTATTTTGAGTGAGGAGAATCCACAAGCTTTTGTCGAAACACCATTACATCCACAGAAAATTACTGTTTGGTGCGCTTTATGGACTGGCGGAGTCATTGGCCCATATGTCTTCAAAAACGATGATGGCCGGAATGTTACTGTCAATGGTGAACGGTATAGGAACATGATTCTAAGTTTTTCGTACCTCAATTAGCTGGCATTAATCTTGCTGCTATGTGGTTCCAACAGGACGGAGCCACATGCCACACAGCGGGCGCTACAGTTGATTTACTCAAAGAAACTTTTGGCGAAAAAATAATTTCACGAATTGGCCTAATTAATTGGCCCCCAAGATCGTGTGATTTAACCCCATTGGATTATTTTCTTTAGGGTTATGTAAAGTCACTTGCTTACGTTGATAAACCACAAACAATTGAACACCTGGAAATCACCATTCAAAGAGTTATTGGCGAGATACGGCCGCAAATGCTGCGAAAAGTTTGTGAAAATTGGTGTTCCAGATTGCGCTTTGTACGCTCCAGCCGTGGCGGCCACATGCCCGAAATCATATTTAGACATAAATATCATAAAATTTTTTATTCAATAAAGCCCATTTCATTGATATTAAAAATATATTACTATGTTTTATGATGATTTAAACTTGATCACTCTATAAAAAACACCCTTTAACTCTTACAAAAATAATATATGCTCATGCATAAATTATCCTGCAAATATTCAATAATTTGTTATCAATGTAAAATATAAAGAACACGACGCATACTGTTAACGTCTACAATGCGAATGCCAAAAACAGTGCAACACAGCGGCGTTTGATGCTGCCAAAGAACAAAAACAACAACATGCAAACGCAGAACAGTTATCTATAGTTCAAAAGAACAAAAACAATAACAATAAGAAGCGTGGCTTAAATTGAAAACTGAATTCGGTTTATTACAACAATCATGAAAATATTGAAGTTGTTGTAAAAGAGTGAAAAGAGTAAGGCGCTGGGCTGGTATCATTAGACTCACGTCTGGTATGATAGTATGGTGTGATGAGGTGAGGTTGATATGATTTGGTGTTTGTATGGCATGAATCTATGGTATGATAATATTGCATTATGGTATGATGGGTTTGTATAATGAGTATCATATGATGGTATGATGTGAAGGTATAACGAATGCAATAGTATAAAGGTAGTTTATTGCATGATGCTATGCTATGATGGTGTGTTATGATGGTCATAGTAAGATGTTACTTTCTACTACTAATTTGTTCTATATTTTCTGAAGTGTTTACTCTATTTCTACTTCTAATTTCTACTTCTATTATAACTATTATTTCCATTACTATTTTCGACAACTATTTCGAAGTATGATATGCATATTTATGCAACTTTCGTCCACTACTACCTTCTAGGAATATTTTTGCTACTATTCTGTTCTATTTTTACTATTATTTATGCTACAATTTTTTACTGTTTTTTTCTACTACTATTTTAACTATTATTTCTACAAATTTTTCGAAGTATGATATTTATACTTCCACAACATTATTTCATTCTTACTTTAGGCGAATATTTGTACTACTATTTTGAAAACTTTTTGTTAATAATACTTCTTCTAAAATAAAAAAATAAAATAATATTTGCTACTACTCTTTCAACGATTATTTGTACTACTTCTTTCGACTACTATTTCTACTACATATGGAATGAGTGTATAGTATCATTTTGTAATGATGGTATGGGATGATGTAGTATATGTACACATTCATACTACATAGTAGTTTCTACTATTGTTTTTACTTCTATTTTTTACTAATATTACTTCTACTATTTTTACTACTGTTTCTTATACTATCTGCTCTAATATTTTTCTACTACTATTTCCGACTACGATTTTCTACTACGAGTTTCCATACGTAATATTTAATGAATATACCATAGCATGTAATGGATGATATGTTATGATGATGTAATGTGATAGTATGGTCCTATTCCACATGGTATGAGCTGATGTGCTTGGTATGATATTATAGTATATTGTGATATGTTTAGTCAACACTAATTTATTCTACTACTTTTCTACTACTATTTCAATTACTTTTTCCAACACCTATTTCTTCTGTTATTTTTTACTTCTATTTTTATATATTTTTTACTTCTATTTTTATATATTTTTTACTACTATTTTTACTACTTTTTTCTACTACAAATAGAATGATGGAATAGAATTATGAGATGAAAACAGTCTAACTTTATTTATCTGTGTAGCTACACTGAGGAGCATAAGTGAGTCAATAAATTTAAAAATTAGAAAAAAGTAGTTATTCAACACTAATTTAATGAGAATATTTTTTTGTTTTATGTTTACTCTGTTTTGAACTAAGATAAAAACAAAAAACTGTTTGAAAATGCGTTAGAAAACTAGTTAAAAAACAAAAACAACATCTGTTGACGTCGTCAAACCTGTGCTCGTTTCACCCCTGGATGAACAACAGCTTATTAAACAAACCCACCACGGTACGGTCCGACCTTTACGTGCCATCATGCATTTTAACCACCGAGACTTCCGTCTCTTGTGTGTTCAGCTGGGAAGCCATCAACATCTTTTAATCGCCTGCTCTCTACAATCTGGTATTATTATTAAACACTTACATTTATATATTTTGATCTACTTAAATCTACTTAAACTTAACTATTATTTGGTGAAATTATTCTTAAATACTTAAAATATAATCATTATAAAACTTTCTTAATAATCTCCAAACTCGGCTGTAAATTTACACCTACAATAAATACCATTCTACATATAAACTTGCGGAGTTCATTATTTGGACATTCGAACCAGCAACAATTGCTCAGCTCATTCCCCCATCGCCTAAATATTGGTCCTTCGAAAAACTGCGAACGCGCTTGGATTATCCCCACGCACCAATTGACATTCATCAAATCTACAATCTGCAATGTACCTACCACGTGAACGCACCCAGAAAATACACCAAAAAAAGCCAACGAGTAGGAAACCCAACTCAAGGTAATTACTCGTTTTTAATATTCTTATACACACATACGTATTTGCAACAAAGCGTGCAAGTGTGGTGACAACTTGATACACAAAATTATTCGTTAAGTAGCTAATCTGCAAGAAAAATTAAAACTAAACTAAATTGTGCATTCCTTTCAAAACAAAAAACTCATAAAAACTGCTTTAGTTTGCGCTAAAGCAAAGTGACATGTGAAGTGTGGTTGTGAGCGTGTATGACAAAAAGAATAAAATAAAAAATAACCAAAAGCGACAACGGTGACGAAGGCGCTTGCGAAAAGTGCAGTTCGTGGCCCAAAGAAACAGCAGCACCACGATAAGCGCAGAGTGGTTTCCATGCGGCATTGGCTGGCATGCGATTGAATGCATCAAAATCAACAACAGATTGCAACATTTCAAGGATGCGGTGAGTGATTTGTATTGGCAAAATAATTAGGACAATTTCAAACATTGTCCTAAGAAAGTCGCATATAAGATTCCAACATAACCTCAAAAAACACACACACACAATCACATGAGACCGTGCACACCCAACATTCAATTGCTACATATTCGATAATTTTTTCTTTCTCGAACTATTTTGTCGATAATTTAAGAATTCTCTCGTTTACTGTTCTGAACAAATCTAACACATCCGAAGTGTTGGTGTTTGGAACATTTAAAAATTTTGTCGAAATATTTCTCAATAATATTCGATAATTTATTCTTTCTCGAACTATTTTATCGATAATTTAAGAATTTTCTCGTTTACTGTTCTGAACAAATCTAACACATCCGAAGTGTTGGCGTTTGGAACTTTAAAAATTTTTTCGAAATATTTCTCAACAATATTCGATAACTTTTTTCTTTTCTCGAACTATTTTGTCGATAATTTAAAAATTCTCTCGTTTACTTTTCTGAACAAGTCTAACACATCCGAAGTGTTGGCGTTTGGAACTTTAAAAATTTTTTTTCGAAATATTTCTCAATAATATTCGATAATTTTCTTTTCTCGAACTATTTTGTCGATAATTTAAAAATTCTCTCGTTTACGTTTCTGAACAAGTCTAACACTTCCGAAGTGTTGGCGTTTGGAACTTTAAAATTTTTTTTCGAAATATTTCTCAACAATATTCGATAATTTTCTTGGATCATTTAAAAATTTTTTCGAAATATTTCTCAACAATATTCGATAACTTTTTTCTTTTCTCGAACTATTTTGTCGATAATTTAAAAATTCTCTCGTTTACTTTTCTGAACAAGTCTAACACATCCGAAGTGTTGGCGTTTGGAACATTAAAAATTTTTTTTTCGAAATATTTCTCAATAATATTCGATAATTTTTCTTTTCTCGAACTATTTTGTCGATAATTTAAAAATTCTCTCGTTTACTTTTCTGAACAAGTCTAACACTTCCGAAGTGTTGGCGTTTGGAACTTTAAAATTTTTTTTCGAAATATTTCTCAACAATATTCGATAATTTCTTGGATCATTTAAAAATTTTTTCGAAATATTTCTCAACAATATTCGATAACTTTTTTCTTTTCTCGAACTATTTTGTCGATAATTTAAAAATTCTCTCGTTTACTTTTCTGAACAAGTCTAACACATCCGAAGTGTTGGCGTTTGGAACATTAAAAATTTTTTTTTCGAAATATTTCTCAATAATATTCGATAATTTTTCTTTTCTCGAACTATTTTGTCGATAATTTAAAAATTCTCTCGTTTACTTTTCTGAACAAGTCTAACACATCCGAAGTGTTGGCGTTTGGAACATTTTCAAAATTTTTTCGAAATATTTCTCTACAATATTCGAAAACTTTTTCTTTTCTCGAACTATTTTGTCGATAATTTAAAAATTCTCTCGTTTACTTTTCTGAACAAGTCTAACACATCCGAAGTGTTGGCGTTTGGAACTTTAAAAATTTTTTTCGGAATATTTCTCAATAATATTCGATAATTTTCTTTTCTCGAACTATTTTGTCGATAATTTAAAAATTCTCTCGTTTACTTTTCTGAACAAGTCTAACACATCCGAAGTGTTGGCGTTTGGAACTTCAAAATTTTTTCGAAATATTTCTCTACAATATTCGAAAACTTTTTCTTTTCTCGAACTATTTTGTCGATAATTTAAAAATTCTCTCGTTTACTTTTCTGAACAAGTCTAACACATCCGAAGTGTTGGCGTTTGGAACTTTAAAAATTTTTTTTCGAAATATTTCTCAATAATATTCGATAATTTTCTTTTCTCGAACTATTTTGTCGATAATTTAAAAATTCTCTCGTTTACTTTTCTGAACAAGTCTAACACATCCGAAGTGTTGGCGTTTGGAACATTTTAAAATTTTTTTTCGAAATATTTCTCTACAATATTCAATATTTTTTCTTTTCTCAAACTATTTTGTCGATAATTTAAAAATTCTCTCGTTTACTTTTCTGAACAAGTCTAACACATCCGAAGTGTTGGCGTTTGGAACATTAAAAATTTTTTTTTCGGAATATTTCTCAATAATATTCGATAATTTTCTTTTCTCGAACTATTTTGTCGATAATTCTCTCGTTTACTTTTCTGAACAAGTCTAACACATCCGAAGTGTTGGCGTTTGGAACTTCAAAATTTTTTCGAAATATTTCTCTACAATATTCGAAAACTTTTTCTTTTCTCGAACTATTTTGTCGATAATTTAAAAATTCTCTCGTTTACTTTTCTGAACAAGTCTAACACATCCGAAGTGTTGGCGTTTGGAACTTTAAAAATTTTTTTTCGAAATATTTCTCAATAATATTCGATAATTTTCTTTTCTCGAACTATTTTGTCGATAATTTAAAAATTCTCTCGTTTACTTTTCTGAACAAGTCTAACACATCCGAAGTGTTGGCGTTTGGAACTTTAAAAATTTTTTTCGAAATATTTCTCAATAATATTCGATAATTTTCTTTTCTCGAACTATTTTGTCGATAATTTAAAAATTCTCTCGTTTACTTTTCTGAACAAGTCTAACACTTCCGAAGTGTTGGCGTTTGGAACTTTAAAATTTTTTTCGAAATATTTCTCAACAATATTCGATAATTTTCTTGGATCATTTAAAAAAAAATTTTCGAAATATTTCTCAACAATATTCGATAATTTTTCTTGGAACATTTAAAAATTTTTCGAAATATTTCTCAACAATATTCGATAATTTTCTTGGAGCATTTAACAATTTTTCGAAATATTTCTCAACAATATTCGATAATTTTCTTGGATCATTTAAAAAATTTTGAAATATTTCTCAACAATATTCGATAATTTTCTTGGATCATTTAAAAATTTTCGAAATATTTCTCAACAATATTCGATAATTTTTCTTGGAACATTTAAAAAAATTTTTCGAAATATTTCTCAACAATATTCGATAATTTTCTTGGAGCATTTAACAATTTTTCGAAATATTTCTCAACAATATTCGATAATTTTCTTGGATCATTTAAAAAATTTTGAAATATTTCTCAACAATATTCGATAATTTTCTTGGATCATTTAAAAATTTTTGAAATATTTCTCAACAATATTCGATAATTTTTCTTGGAACATTTAAACATTTTCGAAATATTTCTCAACAATATTCGATAATTTTTCTTGGAACATTAAAAAATTTTTGAAATATTTCTCAACAATATTCGATAATTTTCTTGGAGCATTTAACAATTTTCGAAATATTTCTCAACAATATTCGATAATTTTCTTGGATCATTTAAAAATTTTGAAATATTTCTCAACAATATTCGATAATTTTCTTGGATCATTTAAAAATTTTTGAAATATTTCTCAACAATATTCGATAATTTTTCTTGGAACATTTAAACATTTTCGAAATATTTCTCAACAATATTCGATAATTTTTCTTGGAACATTAAAAAATTTTTGAAATATTTCTCAACAATATTCGATAATTTTCTTGGAGCATTTAACAATTTTTCGAAATATTTCTCAACAATATTCGATAATTTTCTTGGATCATTTAAAAATTTTTGAAATATTTCTCAACAATATTCGATAATTTTTCTTGGAACATTTAAAAATTTTTTGAAATATTTCTCAACAATATTCAATAATTTTCTTGGAGCATTTAACAATTTTTCGAAAATATTTCTCAACAATATTCGATAATTTTTCTTGGAACATTTAAAAATATTGTCGAAATATTTCTCAACAATATTCGATAATCGTTTCTTCTTCTCGAACTATTTAGTCGATAATTTAAAAACACTCTCGTTTTTAAACAAATTAAACTGAATTTACTAAGTGGAAAATCTCTCGAACTGTCTTCTCGATAATTGTGAAAAAAGTTCGAGTTTTTAGTTTGGCTAACAAATTCCCCACAACCGAAGTATTTGTTGGCGTCTGTAAAAACTTTCGAAAAGCTTTGAAAACTTCTGTCGCCCCCTGGAGTTAGAAGTTTATCCCAACATCAATATGAGTGTCTCAATGAAATTTATATTTGCTTCTGATTATCTAATCACGTTTTGCTCTGCGTTCGAAGCAACTCCTGCTGACGACATAACGAGCACGCTCTTAAGAGTTAAGCTGTTTGATTTAGAAGATAGATGGCAGCGACTGTCATCAGCATATGAAAATGTGATGATAGCAGAAGACACAGATACGACCAAAGATTTCAAGGAATCCACAAAAGCCAAATTTAGTGTTTGCGTTGAAGCTTATCACCTTTGTAAATCTCAAATTTGGGATCTCCAAAAAATATCTGGAGATGAACAACATCCCGAAACAGTGTCTGCAGCTCCTCTTGCTCAGAACGTATCGCTAAATAACTCTGTAGGAAGTGCTTGCATAAAAGTTCCGCCCTGTGATACAGAAGTGTTCTATGGTAGTTATGAAGAGTGGCCATCGTTTAGAGACATGTTTACAGCAGTCTATATCAAACACCCTAAGCTGACTCAAGCTCAAAAATTGTACCACCTTCGTAACAAAACCCGCGGCTCCGCGGGAGGTATCGTGAAACGATACCAACTTTGCGACGAAAATTTCTCTCTGGCCTGGGAAGCCCTTCGATCTCGTTTCGAAAACAAGCGCATTCTGGTGGACAACCAGCTTAAAACATTGTTCAGCATTCCAGCAGCATCTGCAGAAAACAGCAGTTCAATTCAGAGAATACAATCATCGGTCAATGATTGCCTCTCAATGCTTACATCTCAAGGAATTTGTGTAGACAACTGGGACCCAATTTTAATATATTTATGTTCAACCAAACTTCCAGAAGATACCCTTGCACTATGGGAAGATTCACAAAAAACCCGGCAGGTATTACCGACCTGGCATAAAATGGATGAATTTCTCACAGCTCGGTATCAAGTCGTAGAAAGAATAAACAGTATCAAGAGTTCAAAGAGTCGAGGCACTATTCCGAACATTTCCCAAATCAGGCCGAATTTCAATTATTCTCAAAATAAGCCCGAGAATCAAAGTCGGCAGAATATGCAAAGTACGCCCTTTTCCCAAAACAGGACATCCCAAAATTTCAATCCCAATAGAGTGCAAGTGAATGCATTCCACATTCAAAGAGCACCCACTACAAGTAATTTTTTATGTAAAAAGTGTCACAAAAATCATGCTCTTAGACACTGCCCAGAATTTAATAATTTCTCAGTACCAGAGAGAATCGATTTTGTGTCTCAAAACAAAATCTGCTGTAATTGTCTATCGTATTCTCACACCAAAAGAGAATGCACAAGTTCTTTTCGATGTTTCTGCTGTAAGCAGCAACACCACTCGATGCTACATCTAGATCAAGTAGATCATCCAGTTGATGATTCGAAGCCATCTACGTCCAAAGCCTCCCAAATAGCATTAATGCACTTAGAATCATCACTCGATTCAAACGCATCAAGCTCTCAGCCGGTGGAAAGCACACATATACACGCGCACTTTTCATCAAGTGAGGAAAGAATCGTGTTGCCTACAGCAATCGTATACATTCAACACCTGGGCGAAACTTTCACACTTCGAGCCCTCATTGATCAGGGATCCCAGAAAACTTTCCTCGCTGAGAAGGTTCAAAATCGGTTATCTTTACAAACAACCAAGGTCTCCACACATATTTCTGGGATGGGTGGTCAACTGCTTGGGTCGTCAAATAAAATGTGCACATTCAATTTGGTCACAAAATCTCGTAATTTCAATCTCCAAGTCAAAGCACTCGTTCTACCAAAACTGACCAATTTTATGCCATCTCACCCATTAGCAAAACCTTCATTTGAAGAAATCGCCGACTTAGATCTCGCCGATCCCAATTTTTATTCTCCTGCTCACATTGATATGATTATCGGAAGCGATATCATCCCGAAGATCATGCTTAATGGCATGCGATTAAATGTTTTCGGTAGTTTGTTGGCCCAACAAACAGTGTTTGGATGGTTCCTCAGCGGCCCCATCAGCACACAAACTTTCTCATTCTCCACTCACGTGGTTCATGAAAATGAACCATCGCTCAGTGAGATGCTGCGGAAATTCTGGGAAGTTGAAGAAATCCCAAGCGCCTCCACTATGTCCGAGGAAGAACGCTACTGCGAAGAGTTCTTTCAGAAAACAACGTCTCGTCAGTCTGATGGGCGATACAAAGTCAGGCTGCCATTCAAACCAAATTTTTCCCAACTAAAGCTAGGTGCATCTCGACACATAGCTCTCAAACAGTACAACCGAATGGAGTACACCTTGAACAAAAAACCCGATTTACAACATCAATATAATGAGGTGCTCTCTGAATACCTGACTTTATCGCATATGAATAAAACGCACCCTACAGAGATTGTCCGTGATGAGAAGTATTTATCTTTCTATTTACCGCATCATGCGGTCGTCAAACCAGAAAGCACTTCCACAAAGGTCCGGGTGGTGTTCAATGCGTCAAACCCCTCACAAAGCGGACTTTCTCTTAACGATGTGCTATGCGTTGGTCCAGCATTGCAATCCGACCTGATCAGTGTCATACTCAACTGGCGATTTTATCAGTTTGTCTTCAATGGTGACATACAAAAAATGTATCGTCAGATTATGGTTCATGAAGACGATCGCCATTTTCAACGAATACTCTTTCGCACGCGCCCGAATGGTTCATTGGAAGACTTCGTTTTAAATACCGTGACATTCGGAGTCAATTGTGCCCCTTATCTAGCAATCCGTACTCTCCACCAGCTGGCTGAGGATTGTAAAGATATTTATCCACTTGTTTCACCAATTCTCAAACGTGAAACTTACGTTGACGATGTTTTATCAGGTGGACATGACATTCCTTCAGCTCTTCTCGCTCAAAATCAGCTTCGAAGTGCACTGAATTCCGCCGGATTTCCTCTAAAAAAGTTGAATGCAAATCACCCAGATCTTTTAAGTTCTCTACCTCCTGAGGACCTACTCGATGAAGATTTTCTAAAATTTTATGACACCAGCTCCACAAAAACGCTTGGTATTAGATGGAACGCTCTCAGCGATTCCTTTTGTTACGATATTAAACCCACAACCCCGTCCATATCTGCCACCAAAAGACAGATTTTATCAGCTGTAGCAGCACTGTTCGACCCCATGGGATGGCTAGCCCCAATCATAATTCAAGCGAAGGTCCTTTTACAGCAACTTTGGCTGGAAGGGTCTGATTGGGATGACTGCGTAAAACCATTGTCTCTGCTAAAATGGAATACGTTGGTCGAAAGTCTACCAGCTATTGAAAAAATTAATATTCCTAGATGGATTGGATTTTCTCCAACCAACCGAATCCAAATACATGGGTTTTGCGATTCCTCTGAAAAGGCTTATTGTGCCGCCTTGTACATTCGCAATGAAGAACCAAACGCAAAGATCACTTCATATTTGCTGGTTTCGAAGAGTAAAGTCGCTCCAATCCAAACAATCAGTTTGCCCCGTTTAGAACTGTGCGCAGCCGTGCTTCTTTCAAAGCTCGTTAACCACGTCGTTCGCCAGCTGGAGTTACCTACTCATGAACTCTTTTTATGGTCGGATTCGTCTATTGTTTTGGCCTGGCTTGGAAAACCACCCTACAGCTGGAAAACGTACGTGGCTAACCGAGTTACCGAAATTTTGAAGAATGTCCAAAATTCAACCTGGAAGCATGTACCTTCCGTCGAAAATCCTGCAGATCTGGGAACTCGAGGTTGTTCACCCCAGGATCTAGCAACAAACTCGCTTTGGTGGGATGGTCCACATTGGCTTCGTAAAGCTGCTGATCATTGGCCCAAATTCCAGATAACTCCTATAGTCGTTCCCGAGACTAGAAAAGTGGAAGTTTTGTATACATATACCCCTGACGATGATATACTGAATCGCTTCTCAACATACCCTCGTGCCCTCCGAGTAATTGCCTACATGTTTCGATTTGCACACAAATGTTTAGCAAAACAAAGAGCTCAAGTCACAAAAAACTCGGGAGAAGTATCCCAAGATGAAATTAAGTTCGTAAAGTTGCATTTAATTGTGCAATCACAAATTTTGTATTTTTCTGAAGAATATAGTAAGTTAAAGAGTTCAGTTCCCATCCCAAACAAAAGTTCGCTCCTGACTTTATGTCCATTCATAGATAAAGAGGGAGTATTGCGAGTAAACGGACGTTTGGCAAATGCGGATTTAATTCTCAATTACAATGAAAGACATCCAGTCATCTTGTCCGACAAATCACGCCTTTGTCACCTCTTACTCAACTTTCTCCATAACACTTTACTACACGCCGAACATAGACTCATGCTTCGTATGGTGCGGCAGGAATTTTATATTCCAAAGCTAAAAAATAAAGTAAAGTACTGTATACGCCAGTGTAAAGTGTGTACAATACATAAACAAAAAGTGCACACGCAACTAATGGCTGCACTACCTCCCGATCGAGTAAATTTTACACCTCCATTTACGGTAACCGGAGTTGATTTTGCCGGCCCATTTGAAGTAAAATCCTCTACACTTCGAAAGGCCCCAATTGTGAAAGGTTACGTAAGTGTGTTCATTTGTTTCTCAACAAAAGCAATTCACCTCGAATTGGTGTCGGATCTCACTTCTGAGGCATTTAATGCAGCTTTCGCACGATTCGTTGGTCGACGCGGCTTACCAAAAAAAATTGTCTCAGACAATGGCCGCAACTTTGTTGGTGCGAACCGTACCCTGACCAAAGAATTTGAATTGTTTCTCAAACACTCAGCTGCAGATATATCCCATAAATACTGTATGCATGGCTTCACATGGTCGTTCATACCCCCGAGCGCCCCTCACATGGGCGGCCTGTGGGAAGCGGCAGTCAAAAGCTTCAAAGTTCATTTCAAAAAGGTATCTCAAGGCCATAAATTTACCTTTGAAGAGTTCTCGACACTCCTGGCCCGCATCGAAGCCGTTCTCAATTCGCGGCCACTCTCTCCAATCAGTGAAGACCCTTCACAATTATTGCCATTGACCCCGGCACATTTCCTTCGAGGCGCTCCCTTACTGGCGATCCCAGAATTTAATGATGATCGTTGGTCTCTCATTAACCGATGGGAAAAGGTCAAAATTCTCCACCACCAATTCAGTCGCCGCTGGAAGGAGGAATATTTGAGCGAGTTGCACAAGCGGTACAAATGGAAATATCCAGAACGAAACATTAGCGAAGAGGACCTTGTAGTCATAAAAGATGAGCTGTTACCCCCGACTGAGTGGAGACTTGGTCGTATCGTAAAGACTTATCAAGGACCAGACCATCGGGTACGGGTCGCTGACGTTCGTACTCAAACTGGTATCGTCACTCGACCAGTCATTAAACTCTGCGTCCTTCCCTCTCAATAAACTCCCATCTCAGTCATTCTCAAATATTCCCCACATACACAACAGTTCAACTTTAACATCTGATTTATTACTCTACCCATGTGTATAGCTGCATTTATTTCTAATTATTTCTTTAATCTCTTCTTAGTTTGTACCAATGTCGACTCTGCAAAGGAAGGCATTCGATACGATTCTGTGAACAATTTCTGAGCATGTCTACTCTTCAGCGGCGTCAGACGGTTCGGAAGTATGAACATTGCTCCAATTGTCTTGCCAGGTCCCACATGCTTGGAAAGTGCACCTCTAAGGCTGTATGTAAGATCTGTGGCGACGTCCATCACTCATTGCTACATCAATTCAGGCCAGAACGATTGTCGCTGCAATCCAAAAAGACCGTGTGTCAGCGGCGTGACTCCGCATCTTCAAGCGAATCCGCATCATCACCAGAACCTGCCAGGCCGACCAAAAATCAGCCGCCAGTTCGTCGCAACAGAAAAGCAACCCCGCCCAAAGGACGCCATCGTGCGCAAATGCGCCATACACGACCTCAATCAGAACATCCACGTGGCTTAAAGATTACTCCTCGAAACGTCGTGAACGCTCATCTGAGTAGCGATCCTCGTGAACATGTCGGAGCGGCTATCAAGGCCTTACAACTTTTGCAGAGCTTATTGTAAAATTGCACTAGTGCAAGGCGGGCGCTATGTTGACGTCGTCAAACCTGTGCTCGTTTCACCCCTGGATGAACAACAGCTTATTAAACAAACCCACCACGGTACGGTCCGACCTTTACGTGCCATCATGCATTTTAACCACCGAGACTTCCGTCTCTTGTGTGTTCAGCTGGGAAGCCATCAACATCTTTTAATCGCCTGCTCTCTACAATCTGGTATTATTATTAAACACTTACATTTATATATTTTGATCTACTTAAATCTACTTAAACTTAACTATTATTTGGTGAAATTATTCTTAAATACTTAAAATATAATCATTATAAAACTTTCTTAATAATCTCCAAACTCGGCTGTAAATTTACACCTACAATAAATACCATTCTACATATAAACTTGCGGAGTTCATTATTTGGACATTCGAACCAGCAACAATTGCTCAGCTCATTCCCCCATCGCCTAAATAACATCATTGGGTTCACTGATGCACCAACAACACAAGCGATTTGCTGTCTGACAGGTTTATTGTGAAAGTTTTCTTGCAAATGAGTAGTAGCTTTAGAGTAGTGGTTTAGTTGTGATATTCTATCCACGTTCAGCAAATAGTTTAACATGGGGAGGCTCGAAAATGGTCTGGAGGTGCATTACACCTCATGGCAAGGGCGTCCGCAGGATTTGTTTTAGGGGGGAGGCAAAGGCATAGAGGAGTCTAGAATGCACATAAAGAAAATTTAACCTATATAATTCTATTTTCTGAGATTTTTGGTACAAATTTTGTTATCATGATACGCTGATTGACACACGCTTGTACACATAAGCATCTTTCTTGTATCATGCCCGATACATTTTCAAATGAATTTTTTTTTCATGTAATTTAAAACATTGCTTTCTCAACAAATATTCTTAGTAATTTAGTAAATTAAATAATGTGAGGTCTCCTTTATCGTTAAATAAAATCGCATTAATTACTTTTAAGCCCCCACGTTTTTCTCTTTTCAAATAAGAATACAAAAAATTCCAAATATTTTTTAAATGAATACAACTAGCAAGATTTGTAGACAATTTTTTCCAGTTTTGGAGGCCTATAACTCATAAATCAATTTCGAGCGGCCTGAAATGTTTGATTCAGATTTGACTATTCTTGAAATGTTCCCACATGCATCAGTTTTAGCAGCATGCAAGTTCCTAAAATCGAGTTTGGAAACATATCTCATTATATGAATTATTAAAAAAAATTTATTTTTTTTTAATTCAAAACGTATGAATTAATATATAAAGAGGCACATGTATAGATGGGTTTTGGGCTCCATTCATTTTCTAAACATATTCCAGAACCTCCCTGCAAGGCTTGATTCTGAATCCTGGATGTAATAAAAAAAAAATTGTTGATTTTTTATTCATTATTCATTTGTTATTCTTTATTCATTTTTTATTTATGGCTTAGGACTAAAAAATTAATAATGAATATAAAGTGAATTACAAATTAATAATGAATAAAAAATTAATAATGTATAAAAAATGAATAACGAATGAAAAATGAATTTTGAATAAAGAAAGAATAATTTAAAATTCTGAAATTCTTTGTGAATATCATTCAAATGAATAAAAAAATTATTCATTATTCTGAATAACGAAAATGAATAATTGAAATGAATAATTCATATTTTTTTTTAAAAATTAATGTGAATTAAAAATTTTGTTTATAAATCATTTTTGCATTCATTGAATGCATTCTTATTTCGTTATTCGCTGATTCACTTTTTTGTGGATAAAATCAAATTGATGAAATCTTTTACAGCTCTGGTAAATGTAACAAATATATTCGGACAATATACATTTGTTTTTGTACGAATAAGAATAAAATTTCTGTAATATGTACCAAACTACATTCAATCTACGAATCCTATTCGTGACGAATAAAATTCATAGAATGGACGCAGTTATTAGTAATATTTAATATTAATACAACATAAAAATGCATGCATGGTTTAGCTCAGCTTTATTTAAAAATACACTTGAAAAATAATTTTTGGGTTCTCTACAAAATATATTAACATTTAAAAATATCGTCACATAAAATTAAAAAAGCCGTAGGTTACAATAAATTTAAAGTCGACTTTTTGATTGATTATTGATGCACTTTATTAAAATACATGTTCCTGCTAAATTGTAAAAAAAAATTTTAGAAAATTTCTCAAATCCCTAAGTTTAAGCGCAACATACAATTACAATTACAATTTAGAAAGTTTTTTGACTCTACCATAAAATTTTTTCCTGTAGCTTACGGCTTTTTGATTTAATATGAAGATATTTAAAATAATCACTGCCTAGAGGGGGAAGCGCCCCTTTACGCCCATGCCTCATGGTGTCTGGCCAATAAGTCGTATAGCATTATGCGTAAGGAGCAGTAATTTGAAATTTTAAGTACGAATTTGCCAATAGCAATAAATATGATGCTTATTGATCAAAATATCATTATATTTCAGCATGACAACGATCCAAAGCACACTGCAAAGATTGGTTAAGAGATCAAAATGTTCAAGTATTGCAATGGCAACACCAAAGCCTAGACTTGAACCCAATCGAAAAGAAGGCTGGCAAAGCGTCTATTGGCAAAAGATTAAAAAGAGCTTTGGAGTATAGTTAAAGAGGAGTGGTAAACAATTCCACCCGAAACTGTGCAGTCATTATATAAAAGTATACATAACGGGTAAAAAGTTTTATGTTATTGGTGACAGGTGCAAAAGTGAATCAATGAGCAGAATTGTGGTTTTGGTTTTTTGACTAGTTTCCAAACGGATTTTCAAACAGTTTTTGTTTTAACTTTAGTTTAATAAAGATGAAAAACTACTTTTTAAAAATTTTTATATATGAGCAGTTCAGAGCACAAGTGGCGTAAGTCCATTTTTTAGGGAAATTGAGTTAAGTACGTAGAAGTGAAGAGAAAAATGTAACCTATTTATGAGTGCGGGCTAGAAACTCCTAGCTTACGTTATCTCTGAACAAAATGCAATACTTTGTTATTGCTCTGACAAATAACATTATTTTTTCAGAGCACAAGTGGCGTAAGTCCATTTTTGGTAGTTTTGAGAAAATCGAACATTAAGAAAAATTCTTAAGATAAATTCCAAGTACGAAGAACTCAGTTTTACTTATAAGCTAGGTCAAGAGCATAATTGGAGCTATCCATATCGTAAAAAATAAATTAAATAATACATAAAAATGATACAGAATATTGCATATTAGTAAAAACATTTGGAATTGCGCCACTGATAATTATTTTAAATTTCTCGTTTCCGCTGTAGGAATCTAATAGTAGATATTTTTCTAGAATTTTTTAATTCTTAAAAATATTGTCCATTACATTTTTACAGCGGAAAGGAGGAAATTTAAAAAATTTTCAGAGGACAACTGGCGTAAGTCCATTCATTTTATATCTCCCTAAATAATAGAGATAACCGCTAAGGGGTGGTCTTGTCGAACTTCTAGGTAAAAATGTGTCATTCCTCATCAAAAAATTCTTAAAAATATTGTTCATTACATTTTTACAGCGGAAAGGAGGAATTTCAAAAAAATTTCAGAGGACAAGTGGCGTAAGTCCATTCATTTTATATCTCCTTTAATAATGGAGATAATCGCTAAAGGGTGGTTTTGTCCAACTTCTAGGTAAAAATGCTGCCATTCCTCATCAAAATTCTTTAAAAATATCTCCTATTAGATTTCTACAGCGGAAACGAGAAATTTAAAAAAATTTCAGTGGCGCAAGTCCACATGTTTTTACTAATATGCAATATTCTGCATCATTTTTTTGTATTATTTAGACTATTTTTTACGATATGGATGGCTCCATTTATGCTCTTGACCTAGCTTATAAGCAAAACTGAGTTCTTTATACTTGGAATTTATTATAAGAATTTTTCTAAATGTTCAATTTTCTCAAAACTACCAAAAATGGACTTACGCCACTTGTGCTCCGAGGAGCTCATATATTCACATACATTTTTTAATGTTGTAATCGGGTTTTTTAAGTCTTTCTGTAAAATTTAAACAGATTTTGAAAGGACACACTTAAATACCATTGATTAATTAAATCAATAATTAACATTAATGAAAATAACTAAATTCCAATATAAAAAACTTACTTTTTGTATAACTTGTGTTCAGGGAACTCGCATTTTGTACAATAATGGACTTATATCTTTACAATTTGCTACTTTCCTTGACTTCCTTGTAAATAAAAATATCTCACATAACTTAAGAAGATAAATAAATATAAGCATACAAATTACGCTTTACGCTGTCTAACTTCCCTTTTTAGTTCTCTAACTCAGTTTTTTGTGTACCTCAATTTTTCGAACTTCCTGCTGACCATTCAATAATCTTCTTTTGTGTCTGTCATTCATGCCGTTTGTTCATCACAACTTCTACTCTAAGCCTACAATTTATGTGATTAACTTCAGCTCAACCTGGGTCAACAATAACAATATCAAATTTACGCACATTTGTCTTCACTGTCCACACTTTTATTTTGTACACAAAAAATAAAAAAGTCGCAACTATAACAAACTGTCAAAGCATTGACAGTTAGGAGCATAACTAATGGCGGCTTCGTGTTGCTTCCGTTTAATGTAGGGATACAAGCAAGGAAATGCTATTTGTTCATTTTTTCAATTTTTTTTTATGGTTTGACAAAAGTTTATGATCTCCTTTTTTATTTCGAAAGTGATTATTGGTGACTTTTTGTTAGAACTATTTGTTAGAATGTTCATGCTAAGCCGCTTATTGAGGGTAGATAACATTTTTTTCGGATCACTTTGGTCATTTCCGCTAGTTTCACGGCTTAATTTTTATAAGATCACGCAATTGAATACCTTTTTTTGTTGTTTATATTTTAAATATTTCAGTAGGTCTGTTTCCGTACTCGCTTCAAGTAACTTAAAGTTACTTGAAAATGTTTCTTTACACATTTTTCAAGCTCGAGAGAGAGAGAGAGACAGAGAGAGAGAGAGAGAGAGAGAGAGAGAGAGAGAGAGAGAGAGAGGAAGAACAAGCCAAATGTCACTCTCTATTCTATTACAAATACTTGAACTTTACTTGAAAAATTTCTTCGAGCACGAATTTCAAGCTACAAACAGCTAAATGTCAAATAATAAGATCAATATTTTTGATTGTTTTGTGAAAAAAATGATTCCTTTCATTAAATGCAAGTATTATTGTTTTATATATTTTGCACAAAGTGTTTTTATACGAATAAACTAATAATTTCAAGCAATAATAAATTTTTTCTGATTGAAAAGCCGTGAACAGCTTGAAACTTACTTGAAGTCGTTTCCGTACTTTTTGATAAATATTCTCATTTTGACAGATAATCAAGTTACTCTCTATTACTTGAACTTTACTCGAACTTTACTTGAAGTTAGTACGGAATCAGACCTAGTATTTTTCGTGAATAAATACAACAAAAAAACTATTTTTGTAATAAAAAGCTAGAAAAAAAAAAAAGATTTTTTCCAGCTGCCCATATTCCAGCGTTTTCGCTGTCACAGACTTATTTAACAAAAAAAATCCAACATGCGTACAATTTATAAGTGTAAACATCACATTCATAAAGCTTTCTAGAAATTCTTTAAAGTAACAAAAAATTAAATTTTTTTTTGTTACCATTTTAAATTCCATTCAGTTCACTCACACACTTACTTGCCAACAGATGCAAAAAATGCCAAGAATTTTTAGCGTTATCTTCTGGAACAACATATTTTTTGTTGTAATTTCGAGTAATTAACGCCATAAGCACGATCAACAATCAGCTTTAATCATCAAGATCTCATCATCTATATAATCATCATCAGTAACATCTGATAAGATTTGCCAACTAACTTTGTGAATTTCAATCTATTTGCTTAACTCTGTGTAAGTTGTGCAAAAAGTTTTCGCAATAAAACAACAACAACAATAACACTAACTAAGGCGTCAAATTAAATAGTAATAAACTTTACAGTCTGCTTAATTGACAGATTGTGAGTGACAGTTATTAATAATATCTGTCAGGTCATAAAAAAGTGTCAATAACACTAGAGTGCGTCAGAAACAGTCTGTTTCTTAGATTTATTCGCAGATAATCAATGTTAAAAAAAAGGCGAGTCAAGGAATTCCGTTCTACTAAAAAAAAGTAATCTGTTCAGCTGCAAGCAAAAATATATGTATGCATTTCATCTTGCCATTTTTTTATTCATCTTTTAATTATTTTTTTATTGTTTGTCATTTTGAGTTATTTAATTATAAAAGTTTGACGATAATTCTTGATAAAGGAGACGTGACACCCAAATTGTATTTAATGTTTTTTTTTGATAATGAGAATATATAAGAAATGAATGAAACTTTGCAAATATCTTTTTGGGTTCAAAAAGTATACAAAAAATGCTTTTAACAAAAACAAATTTTGAATGAGAAGGAACTGTAAAATTAAAATAATTACATTAAATGAATGATTAAAATGTGATTGACTCTACACTCTAACAAAAATTCACGAGAATTACCTACAATAACTGCTGGCAACTGATTGCCTTCATTTATTGTCGTTAAATAACATAGATTATAAAAATTATAAATATTTCACGCTAGAAATGCGTGAATCCTCTCACATACAATTATCTCTTTCGCGCTCTTGTAAAAAAGTCTCTCCAACAAGTTTTGACCAAGGCAACAATAACAACAACAAAAACAACTCTGTATAGACTCTATTTATTTATTTTCGATTTTTTATTAGATTTAGCCTTTCTTATCGATATAACCCAATATATAAATGAAGTTAAACATATTTGTTGTTATATTTATGACACGCTGTGTAAGCTGTATTTTCCAAATACAAAATAACAGGAACAATAAAAAAAAAAATAAATAAAAATAGATACAAAAATTTTAAAAAATTATGAAAAGTTTAATTGCAAAAAAGTAAACACAATTTACGGCAGTCTTAAGTAGGTATGGCAATTTTATGATTTTTTTCGATCCCGGGATTTTCGGGATCTGAAAATACAATCCCGGGATAGTCCCGAAATTCAAAAAGTTTTTATTTAGTTATTTTTTGTCAAAAAGTGCAACACATTCACTTCTTTTCTATTATAGTACATACTCTGTATCAAACTGATATAACAAAGAAGCACAAAAAAAAAGAACAAAAAAAAAGAACAAAAAAACAATTCAACAAAAAAAAAAAAATCATATAACTTCAGTAATTTATAAAATAGTTTTTGTAATACATGCACAAATACATAATTTTGGTTTCAGCTTAGTATGCTGTAGAAGCGAAAAGAAATCTTCCGTCAGAAATGCATCGCGTTTTTGACAGCGAAAAAATAGCGGAATTTTTTTCGTTGGTTAGTACGCTGTTGAACCGAAAAAATTGTTCAATGTAGCCAAGTTCACAATCATGATTGGAGAGTTAAAATGTTAAAACTTCGCCGCCTTTTATATGGCCGTACATTTAATTGGCGTGAAAATTTGACATTCAACAATAACGTTCAATTAACACATTCAACAAACATGTTATGGTAAGTATGTGTTAGTGTTGAGTCTACACCAAAATTTCGCGTGTAAAATTAAATGCCAACAATTTTTTGTTCCTACAGCATACTAAGCTTAATCAGTATTTATGTAACAATTTTTTTTTATATTAACAATCCCGGGATTCGAATCGAATAATCCCGGGATATTCAGGTCTTAAAAAAGATTTCGGGATCTCGGGATTGATATCCCTAGTCTTAAGACATGTGGATCGGCGTTGACATTTGATCGAGACATAATAATATTATGATAATATATGTAAATTATGATATACTAGCTGAAACCCGGCGCGTTGCTGCCACTCTCCCTATTCAAACGCCCATAAAATGTTATCAGTTAAACAGCATGTCTAAATTGAGGTCAAATACTGAATTCCGAGACTGTGCGACCTATATCCACAAAGCTATTCGATATAACAATTTTGGGTTGTATAGGAAGTGCCACGCCCTCTTGATCACCCCTCATAGAATGTAATCAATTAAACTGCATGTGTACATGGAGGTCGAATACCGAATACCAAAACTGTGCGACATATAACTCCAAATATATTCGATAACACAAATTTGGGTTGTATAGGAGGTGCCACTCCCCTTTTCCCTACGCCCATAAAATTTTACCAATGAAACTGCATGTGTAAATTGAGGTCGAATACTGAATTCCGAGGCTGACCTATAACTCCAAAGCTATTCGATATCGCAAATTTGGGTTAAGTTGGAGGTGCCACGCCCCCCGATAAACTCTAAAATTTTATCAGTAAATCTGCATGCGTAAATTTTGGTCAAATACTGAATTCCGATGCTGTGCGACCTACAACTCCAAAGCTATTTGACAGCACAAAGTTGGCTTGTATGGGAAGTGTCACTCACCTTTTCCCTACGCCCATAAAATGTAAGAAATGAAAGTGCATGTATAAATTTAGGTCAAATACCGATTTCTTACGCTGTCAACCTATAACTTCAAAGCAATTCGATATTGCAAATTTGGGATGTAAGGGAGATGTCAGGCCTCCCTGTCCAACGCCCATAAAAAAAATCATTGAAACTGCATGTGTAAATTGAGTTCAAAAACTGAATTCCAAAGCTGAATTCCTATAAATTCAAAGCTATTCGATATCACCAATTTGGGTTGTATGAGAGGTGCCCCTCCCCCTTGTCCAACTCCCATAAAATTTCATCACTGAAACGGTACGTCTAAATTGTGGTCGAAAACCGAATTTCTAAGCTGTGCAACCCATAACGCTATTCGATAACACAAATTGTTTTTATATTAATGGGAGGTAAAAGAAGGTGTGGCATTTCTTCTTAAACCATCTCGTACTCAAAGCAAAGCCACTTACAAAATTTGAGCTCAATCGGACCAATAGTTTCGGAGTATTGTGATATTTCCAAAAGTAGGCGTAGATGAAGTGTGACAACGCCCGTTTTTATTAAAGTTAGTGACAGTCATCATAAGAACTTATTTACCAAATTTAAATTTAATACGACCAAAACCTTCTTAAATATAGCATTTTTATTGATTTGTGGGCGATAAAAGGGGCGTGGCATTACTTTTTTCCTAAACCTTTGCGTAGCAGTTACGAACAAACCAGTAGAAGGAAGTATCCTATTTGGTCTAGTCGTTTTCAAGTTTTAAGCATCCGAACAAATCACGATTCATTTTTATATGTACAGATATTGATTTTTGGGCGCTAAAAGTGGGCGTGAAAACATTTATGTATCGTGACTGCCTCTTGGAGCACCTACATAGCAAGTTTCAGTAAAAAAATGAGTAGAACTCCGGAATTGCCATGATTTCGAAAAAGTGGGCGTATATATATTGCGACGAAAAAGAGATTTTTGTACAGTTACTGACAGTTACCATCTGAACAAAATGATAATATCTTAGTTTTTACGATCGAAACCGTCTGATATATATCTCTTATTTGGTTTGTGGTTGATAGCGCAAATTTGGCTTGTATGGGAGGAACCACGCCCCCTCGTCCGAACGTTACCAAACCTCACAGGAACAATCTATCTCCTCGGCAAACGTTGTTCTGCCACAGACCGCCTTACTGCCATACACGAAAATGTCAAGAAGTCAAGAAATATCAAATATATTCACCATTTTCAGTATAGCTGCCGAAAGTAGCCATGTGCACTAAATAACCACATTTTAGTCTAATACGATCAAAGCCGTGCGAAATATATCTTTTTTGTTGTTTTGAAAGCGGTAAAAAGGGGTGCGGTAAAATATTTCCCTTGAGCCATCTCGTAATCGAAACAAATCGACTGCCCAAATTTCAGCTCAATTTAGGTTAAGCCTGGCGCACTTTACTTCACTGGACGCTAACTCCCCGAAAAGTGAGTTTAACTAAAGTAGGGCAGGCCTATTTTAAGTGCACTTGCCGAGAGTAACCATATGTACTGAATTACAAAATTTTTGTCTAATACGACCCAAACCGTTGAAATAAAACGTTTTCATTGGTTTGTGGGCGGTAAAAGGGGGGCGTGGAGACCAATTTTTAGTACAGTTGCTAACAGTAACCGTACAAACTAAGCCAACATTTTAGCTCAATCGACCCAGTAGTCAATTTTGATGGTTTCTTAAAAAGTGGGTGTGGCTATATAGCGATGACGCCCTTTTTTAGTACAATTTCCGAAAGTAACCATACAAACTTAAGTATCATATGTTAGTCTCATACGGCCAAAACTGCATAAAATATAGCATTTTCACTGATTTGTGGGCGCAAAAGGGGGCGTGGAAACCAATTTTTCGTACAGTTACTGTCAGTAACTTCACAAACCAAAGTACCAAATTTAAGTCTTATACGACCAAAACCGTCTGAAATAAACCATTTTCATTTATTTGTGGGCGGTAAAAGGGGGCGTGGAAACCCATTTTAAGGACAGTTGTCGACAGTAACCGTACATACTAAATTACAAAATTTTAGCCATATACGACCTAAGCCGACTGAAATATAACATTTTTATTGATTTGGGGGCGGTAAAAGGGGGGTGTGGCAAATTTTTTTCCTCAACCATCTCGTACCTGAAACAAATCGAGTGCCAAAATTTCAGGTCAATCGGTTCAGTAGTTTTGGAGTCTATAGACATCACACAGCCAGACACACATCGTTTTGCTTTATATATATAAAGATATTGATTTGTGGGCGTTAAAAGTGGGCGTTAAAAGTGGGCGTGAAAACATTTATAAATTGTGTTCATCTCTTGGAGCACCTTAACAGCAAGTTTCACTGTAAAAATGTGCAGAACTTCGGAATTGCCATGATTTCGAAAAAGTGGGCGTATTTATATAACGACCACGCCCATTTTTTGTACAGTTACCGACAGTAACCATCTGAACAAAATCACCAAATCTTAGTTTTTTACGATTGAAACCGTGAGATATTTTTCTTTTTTTTTGTTTGTGATCGATGGAGCAAATTTGGCTTGTATGGGAGGTACCACGCCCCCTTCTCCAATCGTTACGAAACCTCACAGGAACACTCTCAAGATGTGGCTTTATTTTCCCTGAAAATTTCATTAAGATCGGTTCAGCGGTTTTGGAGTCTATATGTGATATAGCCACATACCCACATACCCACATACCCACATACCCACATACCCACATACCCACATACATACATCCATTTTTATATATATCTTATATATAAAAATGGATGTATGTATGTGGGTATGTGGGTATGTGGGTATGTGGGTATGTGGGTATGTGGGTATGTGGCTATATCACGTATAGACTCCAAAACCGCTGAACCGATCTTTATGAAATTTTCAGAGAAAATAAAGCCACATCTTGAGAGTGTTCCTGTGAGGTTTGGTAACGATTGGAGAAGGGGGCGTGGTACCTCCCATACAAGCCAAATTTGCTCCATCGATCACAAACCAAAAAAAAGATATATATCAGGCGGTTTCAATCGTAAAAAACTAAGATTTGGTGATTTTGTTCAGATGGTTACTGTCGGTAACTGTACAAAAAATGGGCGTGGTCGTTATATAAATACGCCCACTTTTTCGAAATCATGGCAATTCCGAAGTTCTGCACATTTTTACAGTGAAACTTGCTGTTAAGGTGCTCCAAGAGATGAACACAATTTATAAATGTTTTCACGCCCACTTTTAACGCCCACTTTTAACGCCCACAAATCAATATCTTTATATATATAAAGCAAAACGATGTGTGTCTGGCTGTGTGATGTCTATAGACTCCAAAACTACTGAACCGATTGACCTGAAATTTTGGCACTCGATTTGTTTCAGGTACGAGATGGTTGAGGAAAAAAATTTGCCACACCCCCCTTTTACCGCCCCCAAATCAATAAAAATGTTATATTTCAGTCGGCTTAGGTCGTATATGGCTAAAATTTTGTAATTTAGTATGTACGGTTACTGTCGACAACTGTCCTTAAAATGGGTTTCCACGCCCCCTTTTACCGCCCACAAATAAATGAAAATGGTTTATTTCAGACGGTTTTGGTCGTATAAGACTTAAATTTGGTACTTTGGTTTGTGAAGTTACTGACAGTAACTGTACGAAAAATTGGTTTCCACGCCCCCTTTTGCGCCCACAAATCAGTGAAAATGCTATATTTTATGCAGTTTTGGCCGTATGAGACTAACATATGATACTTAAGTTTGTATGGTTACTTTCGGAAATTGTACTAAAAAAGGGCGTCATCGCTATATAGCCACACCCACTTTTTAAGAAACCATCAAAATTGACTACTGGGTCGATTGAGCTAAAATGTTGGCTTAGTTTGTACGGTTACTGTTAGCAACTGTACTAAAAATTGGTCTCCACGCCCCCCTTTTACCGCCCACAAACCAATGAAAACGTTTTATTTCAACGGTTTGGGTCGTATTAGACAAAAATTTTGTAATTCAGTACATATGGTTACTCTCGGCAAGTGCACTTAAAATAGGCCTGCCCTACTTTAGTTAAACTCACTTTTCGGGGAGTTAGCGTCCAGTGAAGTAAAGTGCGCCAGGCTTAACCTAAATTGAGCTGAAATTTGGGCAGTCGATTTGTTTCGATTACGAGATGGTTCAAGGGAAATATTTTCCCGCACCCCTTTTTACCGCTTGCAAAACAACAAAAATGCTACATTTCGCATGGTTTTGATCGTATTAGACTAAAATTTGGTTATTTAGTGCGTATGGCTACTTTCGGCAGCTATACTGGAAATGGTGAATATATTTTGCATTTCTTGACATTTTCGTATATGGCAGTAAGGTGGTCTGTGGCAGAACAATGTCTGCCGAGGATAGTGAGTGTTCCTGTGAGGTTTGGTAACGTTTCGACGAGGGGGCGTGGTACCTCCCATACAAGCCAAATTTGCGCTATCGACCACAAACCAAATAAAGGATATATATCAGACGGTTTCGATCGTAAAAACTAAGATTTAGTAATTTTGTTCAGATAGTTACTGTCAGTAACTTTACAAAAAATGGGCGTGGTCGCATTAAATATACTCCCACTTTTTCGAAATAATGGCAATTCCGGAGTTCTACACATTTTTATAGTGAAACTTGCTGTGCAGGTGTAGCGTACCGTTTCAGTGATAAAATTTTATGGGAGTTGGACAAGGAGGAGGGGCACCTCTCATTTAACCCAAATTGGTGATATCGAATTGCTTTGAAGTTATAGGTTGACAGCGTCAGAATTCAGTATTCGCCCTCAATTTATACATGCAGTTTCATTAATTAAATTTTATGGGCGTACGAAAAGGGGGCGTGAAACCTCCTATTTAACCCAAATTAAAGATATCAAGCGACCTATAATCTTTGGGATTATAGGTCGCACAGTTTTTGAATTCAGTATTGGACCTCATTGTACACATGTAATTTAATTGATTACATTTTATGAGCGTTGATCAAGGGGGAGTGGCACCTCCCATACAACAAAGATTTGTGATATCGAATAGCTTTGGAGTTCAAGGTCGCACAGCGTCGGAATTCAGTATTTGACCAAAATTTACGCATGCAGATTTACTGATAAATTTTTTTAGAGTTTGTCGGGGAGGTGTGACACCACCAACTTAACCCAAATTTGCGATATCGAATAGCTTCGGAGTTATAGGTAACTCAGCCTCGGAATTCAGTATTCGACCTCAATTTACACATGCAGTTTCATTGGCGAAATTTTATGGGCGTAGGGAAAGGGGAGTGGCACCTCCCATACAACCCAAATTTGTGTTATCGAATAGTTTTGGAGTTATATGTCGAACAGTTTGGGTATTCGGTATTCAACCTCCATGTACACATGCAGTTTCATTGATTAAGTGCTATGAGGGGTGATCAATAGGGCGTGGCACTTCCTATACAACCCAAAATTGTTATATCGAATAGCTTTGTGGATATAGGTCGCACAGTCTCGGAATTCAGTATTTGACCTCAATTTAGACATGCTGTTTAACTGATAACATTTTATGGGCGTTTGAATAGGGAGAGTGGCAGCAACGCGCCGGGTTTCAGCTAGTAGATACATAAAAATGGATGTATGTATGTGGGAATGTGGCTATATCACGTATAGACTCCAAAACCGCTGAACCGATCTTTATGAAATTTTCAGGGAAACTGAAACCACATCTTGGGAGTGTTCCTGTGAGGTTTGGTAACGATTGGATGAGGGGGCGTGGTACCTCCCATACAAGCCAAATTTGCACTATCGATCACAAACCAAAAAACGGATATATATCAGACGGTTTCGATCGTAAGAAATTAAGATTTAGTACTTTTGTTCAGATGGTTAATGTCGGTAAGTGTACAAAAAATGGGCGGGGTCGTAATATAAATACGCCCACTTTTTCAAAATCATGGCCATTTCAGAGTTCTACACATTTTTACAGTAAAACTTGCTGTGTAGGTGCTCCAAGTGGCGGTCACTATATATAAATGTTTTCACGCCCACTTTTACCGCCCACAAATCAATGTCTGTACATATAAAAATTAATTGTGATTTGTTCGGATGCCTAAAACTTGAAAACGACTGGACCAAATTGGATACTTTCTTCTAGGGGTTTGTTTGTAACTGCTACGCAAAGGTTTAGGAAAAAAATAATGCCGCACCCCCTTTCCTCGCCCACAAATCAATAAAAATGCTATTTTTAAGACGATTTTGGTTATAGTAAACTGAAATTTGGTAAATAAGTTCGTATGATAATTGCTATTAAGTTTAATAAAAATGGGCGTGGTCACACTTCATCTGCGCCTACTTTTAAGAAAATATCAAAATACTTCGAAAGTCTTGGTCCGATTGAGTTCAAATGTTGTTAGTGGCTTTGCTTTGAGTACGAAATGGTTTTAGAAAATTGCCACACCCCCTTTAAACTCCCGCAAATATATAAAAAAATTTGTGTTATCGAATAGCTTTAGAGTTATGGGTCCCACAGCTTAGAAATTCGGTGCTCGACCACACTTTGGACGTAATGTTTAAGTGATGAAATTTTATTTGAGTTGGACAAGGAGGAGGGGCACCTCCCATACAACCCAAATTTGCGATATCGAATAGCTTTGAAATTATAGGCCGCACAGCTTTGGAATTCAGTTTTTGACATCAATTTACACATGCAGTTCAATGATTTAATTTTATGGACGTTGGACAGGGGGCGTGACATCTCCTTTACAGCCCAAATTTGCGTTATCGAATTGCTTTGAAGTTATAGGTTGACAGCGTAAGAATTCGGTATTCGACCTAAATTTATACATGCACTTTCAGTACTTACATTTTATGGGCGTACGGCAAAGGGAAGTGGCACTTCCCATACAACCCAACTTTGCGCTATCAAATAGCTTTGGGGTTATAGGTCGCACAACGCCGGAATTCAGTATTCGACCTCAATGTACACATGCAGTTTCATTGATTTAATTTTATGTTTATTGGTAAGAGGGGCGTGGCACCTCCCACTTAACGTAAATTTGCGATATCGAATATCATTGAAGTTATAGGTCGCACAGCGTCAGAATTCAGTATTCGACCTCAATTTATACATGAAGTTTCATTAATTACATTTTATGGGCGTACGACAAGGGGGCGTGAAACCTCCTATTTAACCAAAATTAGAGATATCAAATAGCTTTGGGGTTATAGGTCGCACAGTTTTTGAATTCAGTATTGGACCTCAATGTACATATGCAGTTTCATTGATTACATTTTATGAGCGTTGACCAAGGTGGAGTGGCACTTCCCATACAACGAAAATTTGTGATATTGAATAGCTTTAAAGTTTAAGGTGGCACAGCGTCGGAATTCAGTATTCGACCAAAATTTACACATGCAGATTCACTGATAACATTTTTTAGAGTTTGTCGGGGGGCGTGACACCTCCAACTTAACTCAAATTTGCGGTATCGAATAGCTTTGGAGTTATAGGTAACTCAGCCTCGGAATTCAGTATTCGACCCCAATTTACACATGCAGTTTCATTGGTAAAATTTTATGGGCGTAGGGAAAAGGGGAGTGGCAACTCCCATACAACCCAAATTTGTGCTATCGAATAATTTTGGAGTTATATGTCGCACAGTTTTGGAATTCGGCATTCGACCTCCATGTACACATGCAGTTTAATTGATTACATTCTATGAGCGGTGATCCAGAGAGCGTGGCACTTCCCCATACAACCAAAATTTGTTATATTGAATAGATTTGTGGATATAGGTCGCACAGTCTCAGAATTCAATATTCGACCTCAATTTAGACATGCTGTTTATAACTGATAAAATTTTATGGGCGTTTGACAAGGGAGAGTGGCAGCAACGCGCTGGGTTTCAGCTAGTAATATATATAAATAAAAAAATGAGGAATTTTTACGGAAACATCAAATTCGAACAAATCCAATAATCCTTTAAAAATTCATTTAATAGGAAGCTTTTATATGCTGTCTAGTTAGAGAAGTAACAAGATAACTTTTTTTTTTTGTGTTTAAACATAATCTCTTCACAATAGAACAAATTATGTTCTTTGATCAAATGCCGAATTGGCGCATTATTACATCATCTATGAAGATGCTCTTTCCAACGTCCAACATCCGTTCACACACTTTACACATTAGCTGATGAGAGAAACATTTAAATAAAGGATATTTTTAAAGCATCGGCAACTGTTTGATTACCTGTCTGTGGTTTGCTACAATCTGTTATATTAATTTTTTTGATGATGGAAAAAGGTGCCGCACATGCTTGACAGCAATGTAAGAAAAAGGATACGCAACATTTGGTTGAGATGCATGCAGGGAAGCAAGATGAGCATTTAGGGAACATTTTATTTCCGTTTAGCTAAGAAAACATGAAATAATTATTGGCAAGCACAAAAAAAAAAAACAAAAGGAAAAGAAAAACGCATTTACTGATAGTAGAAGCGAGCGGTGTATCGGATGATTGGTAAAAAGGTACGTAATGCTATTTAAAGGTTTACAAATTGGCTTAAATGAAGCTGCTTCCTGCATAAAGAATAAACTCTTTTGTTTTGATAGCTAAACACATGGGCGGCAAAAGAGTTTTGAGGGGTTAAATTTGTTAAAAAAAAAAACAATTAGATCTTTGATTCTGTCTAGTTTGAGGCTAGAAAACCTTTACAGCTGTTTCAAACAAACTTAGAGAACATTTCTTTGTAATAAGAAGAGAAAAGTGTTTTGGATAAGAAAACACTTTGTTCAAATAATAAAAATTTTTAGTGCTATAAAAAAATTTTAATAATCAGAAGAGAGATAGTTAAAACTTTTAATAAACTAATAATAAAATAACAATATACTAATAATAAAGCTAATTTTCTGTGTATTTGTTTGACCGGAATAAAAGTCAAAACAGCTGCACGGATATCGTTTAAATTTGTTTCATTTATTAAGCACATCCTATTTTAGACTTTTAAATACTTAGCTTTGATTAAGCAACTTTCGCCCCTTTTTAACTTACGTATATTTTGTCATTGAAATACACTATACCATCGGAATTTTTTGCCTATTTAGTTATAAAAAAAAATTCACACATCCTAAAATTTGGAGCAAAAATTTTAACTGGTTTTGCCATCAAAACAGTAAAAATCCCCTATGATTTTTTTGCGAAATATATTTTCTCCAAAATATTACTTTTATATATAATAAAATAGTCGAGTCTCAAAAATAGTTCATGTAAAAATTACCGCAATATCTCTTTCCAATCAAAAGTTATGGCTAAAAATATATTTTTTTTCATACTGTGGATTGTCTAAACTAACTTTTTAAAAAAGGGACAATTTTTCACACATTGGCCAATTTTGATCTAATTTTAATTTTGACTAATTTTTATGTGATACCGTTAGTTTTGCGACATCCGACTAACTGACACCAAATGGCATCATCGTCCTTATTGGGTTAATACAGTGAAACCTCTACTAACGGACACCTCTCTTAAGCGGACACTTCTCTTGAGCGGACAGTTTTTCCACGACCAAGTTTTTCGTCCGCTTTTTCGAACAAATTAACATCTCTTTAGCGGACCCTCTCTTTAGCGGAAGCGGACAGTATATTTTCGTCTAATTGGGCGAAAAACCTCTGTTAGCAGTGTGACCAGAAGATTTTTTAAAAAATATGCTTTTTGTTAAAAAAAAAATATGCTAAATATTCCACTTTCAATTTTTATATTCCACAAAAATATTCCACTTTTAATTTCAAAGATATATATCTAAATAAGTCTAAATATGCATATAAAAAAAAACACAGAAGCAAGTTTAAAAACATTTATTTATTTGATTACTATCGCACTTAAATTTATTTTCTTCTCCTATAAAAAATTATAAACATTGTTATAGTTTTTTGAATTTTAAGTAACGATACACAATATACAAAACTAAAATTCAGGCACATCTTCGAGGTCAATTCTTAAATTGTTGCTTGTATTATTATCATAGAAATTCGCATTTCTAAATTTTTTTATTAAGCTATCTGGTATTTGATAGGCATTACAACACTTTTTTTGAGCATGCAGCCATGTTTTTACATTCAACAAATTATTTAAGAGCTTTTCTTGCATTCTATTTCGAATTTTCGTTTAAATAAGAAAGATTCATATAACTAAAAATGTTCTCAACCTCAGCATTGCTAAATGGTAAGCTAAGCGAGAAAAGCACAAATTTTGATGAATCTTCAGATTCCGAACTTTGATCAATAACTTTTTTTTCTGCTTTATTGCTTTGAATCCACATTTTAAAATAGTTAAAAGAAATAGCTATTGTTAGCAATAATAGTGGTATTCACGATGTGGTGCATTTGTGATAAATTTTTGCAAAATTTACAATACTTACAACTTATTGTGATCGATCCTTCAGTAAAGTACATATTGCATTTTTAAAATCAATTATATTAATTTTTATTAAATAAACTCACAGCGTAGCCTTTAGCTTGCTCCATGCTTGTACAATTTAGCTTGAGTAGAAATGCTTGTACAATCAGCTGATCTAATACACAACTTGTATATTTTCCACAGGGTTATATTTTGAAAACTGAATTATGTTTTTGTTATATTAAAAAATTTACTACAAATATCAAATTTATCAAAAATACACATATATACATACACCTTCAATAAAAACCACAAAATGATTTCTTATATTGCGTTTTAGAAGGTGGTTCAGAGATAAACAAAAAAAAAATGTCGATAGCCAAAAAAAACCATTTAGTAACCAAATAGACATTTTTTTATTGCAATTTTTGTTAACTTTGAAAAATATAATCATACGAAAAATATTCCACTTTTTATGCTGCATATTTTTATAAAAAAAAATATGCTTCCCGAAGCTAAAATATGCCAAAGTGGAATATAATATTCCACTCTGGTCACACTGTCTGTTAGGCGGACGCGAACCTCCCTCAAGCGGACACAAACGTCTGTTGAATGGACGCGAACCTCTCTCAAGCAGACACGAGCGAGAAAAGTAACTGACAAAATGTGTGTAAACATACAGAAATGTAATTGGGGATTTCCCTCACAAAGCGCCTCGCTTGTTTTTTTTTTCATTTGCCTTGCCATCGCTTCACTGAGCTATAGAACGTTGCAGTAAATAGACATACGAGATGGAGATGCAAAATCGTTTTTTTTAAAGAGAAACAAAAAAACTTACGTCAATCGACGATTTCTGAATTTCTTAAGTCATTAATTACTCATGTAAAATGTTGAAGTTTGTCAATTAAATACTATTTTTCATGATATGAACTGAATTCTTTTTATTTTATACACATATGCGTTAAAAAAATATAATATAATGCGAGATTTTGTTAAATACATAAATACAATAAATGTATTTTGCATTAAAAAAAATTTTCTTTAACATTTGGTCATTAATCTATAACAAAACTTAAAGATAAAAAACTCAGCCTCTCTT
Organism: Dichetophora obliterata; assembly: GCA_963920525.1. Lineage (NCBI taxonomy): Eukaryota > Metazoa > Arthropoda > Insecta > Diptera > Sciomyzidae > Dichetophora > Dichetophora obliterata. Next base: position 29,406,253 of record OY986438.1, read on the forward strand.
TTAAGGGGACACCTCTATTGGGCGGACAAAAATAAGCTGACGGTGAGTGTCCGCCTAAGAGAGGTTTCAATGCAAAATTAAAATTCTGTATAAAAATTTTCTATTGAAAATAGATCTCTATTAATTCTTTAGAAATATTTGGAGAGCTTGGTTTTTGATTTTATATGTTGTTTTCATTGAAAAAGTTACAGTGAACTCTATTTTCCTATGTCTATAAGCCATCTAGCAATAAAATGGTTTTTTTTTGTTATAGATTGCATAATATGTCAATTCACAATTGCATTTTATAAACACACAATTGCATTGCAATTATTTATAGCAACTGAATTCAATTTTTCTTTTTCTCATTTTTATTTTTTATTTTTTTGTAATGGATTTAACAATTTTTATTTATTGCAAACCAAATCAGATTAGGTTGCTGGAAAAAGTTCATGCATGCAACAGTAATGAAATGTACACTTTCTGTATTTTTCTTGCAATTGCAGACTTTATTGTTTATTGTTCTGATGTATTCATGTCGATTAAATGGTAAAGTCGATAATACTGTAACAACTGTTGCTTTAAAAATAATTTGACAGTTATTTATTTCTTAATTTAAATTTTTTTGTTTATTAACCTTTACAAACGGCTACATTATCTTCTTCTTAAAAGTATTTCCAATCGTCATTTTGACAAACCATGAGTGTTTAGATTGATTCGAAGAACGTCTGCAGAAGTTATTTAATCTTTTTTTAGACACAAATAGATTCCTTATTTTGTATGCCCATCTGCCGCAAAGAAATAACAACTACTAAAAATTTAAACATCACAAAATATAAAAATAAACTCTTCTTAAAAGATTTTCAATATTAAAAAAAAAGATTAAATAACGTCTAAAATAAAAAAATTATACGAAATAAAGTCCAGAGAAACACTGGGCATATAGATAGCATACAATAAAAAAATTTTTAATATAAAATTTTAATTAATCTTTTATTTACAATGATATTTGTACTCATAATTCACTATAAATTTTTCGAAAATATGTGAACTCGTGACAAAGACAGAAATTACAAGGAAAGCTTTGAGTATACATATATTGACCTTGGTTTTAATAAGGATATATTACTCAAAAGCTTCTGCGAATATTTTGATGCAATTGCAGCGAATTCAATTATTTTGTGCAAATAATAACGTTCCCATCAAAAAATTGACATACAAACTTTTTCGGTTAACAAAAAAAAAAAAATCTCCATGACTCCTTGCCTTCCACACGCAGATAACGAGTCAATCAATCAATTTCTATTCTCCATAAATTTTCCCCAGAATCTTTTGTCTTTCTGACGCTTCTAAAATGTCGCTATATATTTCCTTCGCTTATATCTCCGGTGCACATTGTTGGCAAACATACTCCGTCATCGTGTCATGAATGATTTTGTTGTTGTTGTTGTAGTTGCTGCTTTTGTTTGTATTGATGGAACACAGCAGTAGCAAACGTTGTGCATAGTTGTTACTTGTTGCAAATTATGTCATTCAACCAGCAACTGTTGCATGCGTGCTCATGATAAAAGTGCATTTGTCGCTGAACAAAATTTAATAATGTCGATTTCTTTAAAAGACAGTCAGTCTCTCAGCATGTTTTTAAATTATTAAAGCTCACAAAAATATTCCCAAAAAGCTTTAATTATCGCTTTACACAACTTTAAGCATTTATTATATTATAGCCTTTTATGAAAAGATTGACAAGCTTTGGAATCATCTAATTTTTCTTTCATCACCGCCTCGCACAATTTAAAACTTATCTTTATTTAAGAAAATTAAAATTAAAACAAAAATGGCTTTTCACAGAGCGTGAAAGAGAAGCTAAAAGCTATAAAATACAGCTAGCACATCGTCATCCAAAAGCATTTAAATGTAGAAAGATCGAGATATTTATATAAACAATACAAACTAATTTTATTTTTAATTACGAACTTTAAGGCGATTTGTCTTCTTGCATAAATTTTATATTTTTTTTTAGTTTTTACATTAGTTTAAGCTTTAGTTTTATTTTTGAATTTTTAGGTTTGTTTTTAGTTATGTTTTTAGTTCTTTATTTGAAATTTTTTCTATATAATTTTATATTTTTTCTGCAGGAATATTATAATTTTACAAATTTTTTTAATTTTTATTCTGACTTTTTTGTTTTTTAAAAAGTTTATTAAAATTTTTGTTTTTAAATTTTTTATTTTTATTTTTATTTTTATTTTTATTTTTATTTTTATTTTTATTTGTATTTTTATTTTTATTTTTATTTTTATTTTTATTTTTATTTTTATTTTTATTTTTATTTTTATTTTTATTTTTATTTTTATTTTTATTTTTATTTTTATTTTTATTTTTATTTTTATTTTTATTTTTATTTTTATTTTTATTTTTATTTTTATTTTTATTTTTATTTTTATTTTTATTTTTATTTTTATTTTTATTTTTATTTTTATTTTTATTTTTATTTTTATTTTTATTTTTATTTTTATTTTTATTTTTATTTTTATTTTTATTTTTATTTTTATTTTTATTTTTATTTTTATTTTTATTTTTATTTTTATTTTTATTTTTATTTTTATTTTTATTTTTATTTTTATTTTTATTTTTATTTTTATTTTTATTTTTATTTTTATTTTTATTTTTATTTTTATTTTTATTTTTATTTTTATTTTTATTTTTATTTTTATTTTTATTTTTATTTTTATTTTTATTTTTATTTTTATTTTTATTTTTATTTTTATTTTTATTTTTATTTTTATTTTTATTTTTATTTTTATTTTTATTTTTATTTTTATTTTTATTTTTATTTTTATTTTTATTTTTATTTTTATTTTTATTTTTATTTTTATTTTTATTTTTATTTTTATTTTTATTTTTATTTTTATTTTTATTTTTATTTTTATTTTTATTTTTATTTTTATTTTTATTTTTATTTTTATTTTTATTTTTATTTTTATTTTTATTTTTATTTTTATTTTTATTTTTATTTTTATTTTTATTTTTATTTTTATTTTTATTTTTATTTTTATTTTTATTTTTATTTTTATTTTTATTTTTATTTTTATTTTTATTTTTATTTTTATTTTTATTTTTATTTTTATTTTTATTTTTATTTTTATTTTTATTTTTATTTTTATTTTTATTTTTATTTTTATTTTTATTTTTATTTTTATTTTTATTTTTATTTTTATTTTTATTTTTATTTTTATTTTTATTTTTATTTTTATTTTTATTTTTATTTTTATTTTTATTTTTATTTTTATTTTTATTTTTATTTTTATTTTTATTTTTATTTTTATTTTTATTTTTATTTTTATTTTTATTTTTATTTTTATTTTTATTTTTATTTTTATTTTTATTTTTATTTTTATTTTTATTTTTATTTTTATTTTTATTTTTATTTTTATTTTTATTTTTATTTTTATTTTTATTTTTATTTTTATTTTTATTTTTATTTTTATTTTTATTTTTATTTTTATTTTTATTTTTATTTTTATTTTTATTTTTATTTTTATTTTTATTTTTATTTTTATTTTTATTTTTATTTTTATTTTTATTTTTATTTTTATTTTTATTTTTATTTTTATTTTTATTTTTATTTTTATTTTTATTTTTATTTTTATTTTTATTTTTATTTTTATTTTTATTTTTATTTTTATTTTTATTTTTATTTTTATTTTTATTTTTATTTTTATTTTTATTTTTATTTTTATTTTTATTTTTATTTTTATTTTTATTTTTATTTTTATTTTTATTTTTATTTTTATTTTTATTTTTATTTTTATTTTTATTTTTATTTTTATTTTTATTTTTATTTTTATTTTTATTTTTATTTTTATTTTTATTTTTATTTTTATTTTTATTTTTATTTTTATTTTTATTTTTATTTTTATTTTTATTTTTATTTTTATTTTTATTTTTATTTTTATTTTTATTTTTATTTTTATTTTTATTTTTATTTTTATTTTTATTTTTATTTTTATTTTTATTTTTATTTTTATTTTTATTTTTATTTTTATTTTTATTTTTATTTTTATTTTTATTTTTATTTTTATTTTTATTTTTATTTTTATTTTTATTTTTATTTTTATTTTTATTTTTATTTTTATTTTTATTTTTATTTTTATTTTTATTTTTATTTTTATTTTTATTTTTATTTTTATTTTTATTTTTATTTTTATTTTTATTTTTATTTTTATTTTTATTTTTATTTTTATTTTTATTTTTATTTTTATTTTTATTTTTATTTTTATTTTTATTTTTATTTTTATTTTTATTTTTATTTTTATTTTTATTTTTATTTTTATTTTTATTTTTATTTTTATTTTTATTTTTATTTTTATTCTTATTCTTATTTTTATTTTTATTTTTATTTTTATTTTTATTTTTATTTTTATTCTTATTTTTATTTATATTTTTATTTTTATTTGTATTTTTATTTTTATTTTTATTTTTATTTTTATTTTTATTTTTATTTTTATTTTTATTTTTATTTTTATTTTTATTTTTATTTTTTGGAGACAAAGGAATATTGTTTTAAAATTATAAAAAAGCTTTTTGAAAAGATTTTAAAAATTTAAAAAATATGATATTTCTTATGAAACCACTTAAAACTACACAGACTGTTATTTTAAAATAATGCAAAAGATTACGGAAAAGCATTTTTATAAACTCAGGAGTTTAATTCATAGCATGTTTTGTAATGTGAAGGAAATTCAATGTTTATGGAGATTTTAAATCGTCTTTAGTGAAATAAAATAGTTAAAACTTTAAAGCTATTATTGTAGCTTTTGTGGCGCAGCATGACGCAGCTAATGCTTGAATTATATATATGTACTTGGTCTTATTGTAGAATATATTTTGTTTTATCACAAATTTATAGCTTTTATTCCGCCATTTGTTGACATGCCATGACAAAGAGCAGCCACAATAAAATTACACACAAATAGCATTTAGCAAGAATTTAGTTATATAAAAAAAAAGAAAACATTAAAGCACACACACATACATATAACACTAGGAATGCATTTAAGCAGTTGAACCAAACACGATCAAGAATTATTTTACGAGCTAAAGCTTGAAAGCTTAGCACAAAACAAAGATGCATGCCGTTGAGCGTCAAAGGATATCGATGCAAGGACAAGAAAGAATAATACGCTAACAAGCACATAAATTGCAGGGAAAAGCAATTTTATTGCGTAGGAGCGCTGAAACTGAATGCTAGCGACATTAAATTTATTATAATTTATGTAAATGCAAGAGTGCGAGGTGAAGCTCGTTAAAAATTCATGGAGGCAAAGCTGAAAGCAGTAAACCTTGTTCTAGGAATGAAACATATTAAAAGCTCGCTTAGATAAATTAAATAATTTACTTTTTTCTGGTAATGAGCTTGAAAATACAAATACAAATTTAAGATTTAATATATAGATATAACAGTAAGTATATATAGTTCTTAAAGGATTTGTAATTGCATGAAATAATCATAGTTTTGAAACAGAAATTAAAAAAAAAATGTTTAATTGTGAAATTCAGAAGAGATTATTTTAAATTCCATTACAGTTCCGAAAATATCATTTTATTTTTAGAAAAAATGAATTGAAATCGAAAAAAGTTAAATAGAAATAAAAAACAATTGAAATTAAAAAACAATATATTTGAAATTTAGAATAGTTCACTTAAAACTCAGAAAAGATCAATTAAAATTCAGAAGATATTAAATAAAATTCAGAAATTTCATTTGAAATTCAGAAAAGATCAATTACAACTTAGGAAATCTGAGTTGAAATTCAGAATAGTTCACATTAAATCAGATAATCAGAAATTAAATGATGAGAAAACATCAACTGACATTCAGAAAAGATCTATTAAAATTTAGAATTAAATTTTTAATTAAGAATAGATCAATTAATATTCAGAAATTCCATTTGAACTTAAATAAAGTAAGTTGATAAGATTAATTGAAATGTATTTGAAATTGAGAACAGATAAACTGAAATTAAAAAAAAAATTTAACAGAAAAGATTAACTGACATTCAGAAAATATATGTTGATGAAAAATTTAATGAAATTTATTTGAAATTCAGAATAGATAAATTGAAATTAAATAAACTGAACAGAAAAGATCATCTGAAATGTAGAAAAAATACATTGATGTTCAAAAAATCATATATAGCTGTTCAAGAAACAACATTTTTCCTAAAAAAGCTCATTGGCATAAGATCCTTTTAAGCAATTTTAAAAATGTATTTATTGAAATATGACCTGCTTCATGTAAAAGCTTTCATTAACACCTTAGATAAGATCTTAGTTTGTTAAAAATGCATTATAACAAATGAGTTGTTGAAGCAAAAATAACGAATTGAAATTGAAAAGTTTAAGTTTCTGTACAAATTAAAAGCTCATCCATACAAATCGCTTTTATCCCATTAAAGCCACTTGACAAAATCTCCTCAGCAATCTCCATAACGAGTCTGACCAGAAGTCCTGCTCAATATGAAAAGTTTATAGCAGTTTACAAAACAGAAGACAAAAAAAAAAAAAAATGCAGCAAATTTGCTGCAATTTCCTGCATTTACTCAAGCTCTGACGATTTTTCGCCTTCAACTTGGCACACTGCCAGCTTGTGTGGTTTGTATTGAGTTCTTGGCCAAGTCAAGCAAGGTAACGACTAAACACACAGTGGGTGTTTGAGAAAGTGTGTGGTGACGGAGGGGTGGGGTGTTGCAAGCTAGCAAATTTTCAATTTTGCTAAAATTTATGACTTCATATTATTGTCGAGTTTATTTTGGAATGTTTTATTGACAGTTGCTAAATTGGTGTGTCAACTTAAGCAATTGTGTGTAAGCGAAAGAAATAGCTTTTAGTTAAACGAGTTAAATAAATTGCTTACAAAACTGATGCTTGATTTTTACTAAATCAGTTTTATGATACAAAACTTTAACACCTGCAAAATCAATAAACAATTAAAAAATCAATTATGCAGTGCAACTTTTTCAATTGTATTAAACTTTTCAATATTATCGGAGATAGAAATAAATGTCAAAGTGTTGGCATTTTTTTTGATATGATTGACAACAACTAATAATTGAAACACGAGTCATCATGGTCGTGAGTGCGGCCATAAATGCCAAAAACAAGATTTGAATTAAATTTTAAAAAGCATATAGCAAAAAAACAACAAAAACCTACTCTAATATTTTTTAATATATTGTTCTAAGAAGTATGTAAATCAAAAAACAAAGTATAATTGGCTCCTATTTACTTCTTTGCAATTTATGACTGTTTAATTATTAGTATTGTTGGGATTTGCACAGCGACCTTGCGATTTATTGTGCCCCTTCATGGAACTACAGAAACTCCTTCAATCTCTGATATAAAAGCTGTTATACGTCCTATATCTCTTGATATCAATGAATTATCTGTTATGATGTGGTAACCCAGATATTTCTGTCAAGCTTGAACAAGTACGGGACATTGTCTCAGAATGTGCATCTCAGATTTTTCGTCTTCCAGACAAAACCCACATGGGCTATCACTTGGAATTTCCAGTTTTGTGAGGTGATAGTTTAACATACAGTGACCTGTTAGCAATCCTGTGATGATTTTTAGAACATACTTGGTTAGCTTCATACATTCCTTAAATCTTTTTGGGTTGTATGTTCTTAATAGAAGTTAAGAGTACACTAACTCTGGCAGATTTTATCAGTATGTTCTTATATATATGTTCATATTATCTTATCGAAAGGGAGAGGACCGCTTTATCCATTCTGCAGAATGGTTTCGGGCCAATAAAAAGAGCTGATGCTCCTTTTTTTGCCAGTTCGTCGACAATTTCGTTTCCTTCTATATCTTTGTATCCCGGGACCCACAGGATCCAGACCCGATTTTGTTCCCCAATCGTGTTAAGTTTATCACGACACTCCATCACCAGTTTTGACGTTACCTGATGAGATTTCAGTTCCTTGATAGCCGCTTGACTATCGGAAAGCATAGCAATGTTTTGGTTCCGGTATTTACGTTCCAGGTCAAAGTATACGCCTACCTGTTAATCGTGTATATTTCCGCTTGCAATATACTGCTGCTCTGCTGAAAGCTAGACGTCGACAAGCTGCAATCGAAACAGACAGTCGAAGCTTTTGCCACTCGACTCTCACTCCTGCTTCAAATCACTCCTCCAATCGATGATATATGCGCGCAGTGGACACACATTTCCAACTCCATGCGTGCGGCTGCTGAAGAGGTGATTGACTACCACTGCCCTCGCCGAAACCAGTGGTACGACCAGGAGTGTCGCGATGCCACTGCAGAGAAAGACGCCGCCTACAAAGCCACCCTGCAATCGGTTGTAACGAGCGCTGCTAAGGAGTGATACAAAGAAAAGAGGAGGGAAGAGAGACGTATTTTCAGGCGGAAAAAAAGAGGGGCAGAAAAGCGCGAGCATGAGAAGATTGAGATGTATGGTGACAGGAATGAGACCCGAATATTTTTTGAAAAAATAAGACGCTTTGCCGATGGTTTAAGCCCGGGGCCTCTTCCTGCAAGGATGAAAACGGGAATCTAGTGACAGATGTCTAGAGTACACTGACGTTATGGAGAGTACACTTCTGTAAGCTTCTAAATGGCGACGCTGACAACAATCCCGCCAATAGAGATGATATTCCGGAAACCCCAATTACGGATGACAGCGTCGAGGTTCCGCTGCCCGACTATGATGAAGTTCTGACAGCTATAACTCGGCTTAAAAAGAACAAAGCCGCGGGAGCTGATGGCTTACCTGCTGAGCTGTTTAAGAATGGAGGCGAAGCTCTACTTAAATGCATTCACGAGCTTCTATGCAGAATAAGGTCGGAAGAATGCATACCGAACGATTGGAATCTCAGTGTGCTCTGCCCAATCCGTAAGAAAGGCGATGCCACTATCTGTGCCAATTACCGTGGGATAAGCCTTCTTAATATCGCATATAAGGTCCTGTCGAGCGTTTTATGTGAAAGATTTCGTCGACACCCATTGTAAACGAACTGATTGGACCTTATCAGTGTGGCTTCAGACCTGGAAAGTCCACCATCGACCAGATTTTCACGCTACGACAAATTTTGGAGAAAACTCAAGAAAAACAAGTCGACACCCACTATCTTTTCGTCGACTACAAAGCCGCCTTCAACAGCCCAATAAGGAAGCACCTCTACTTCACCATGTCTGAGTTTGGTATTCCTGCAAAACTAATACGACTTTGCAGGATGACACTGAGTAACACCAGCAGCGCAGTGCAAATCGGGAAGGACCTCTCCCCACCATTTGTTACCAAACGAGGTTTCAGACAAGGTGATTCCTTATCGTGCGACTTTTTCAACCTAATGATGGAAAAGATCATACGAGCTGCTGATTTGAGACGTAGTGGCACAATATTCTACAAGAGTGTTATGCTGCTTGCGTATGCTGATGACATCGATATTATAGGCTATGATACGCGCGAAGTCAGTGCAGCATTTTCCAGATTAGAAAAAGCGTCAAGCCGAATGGGTCTGGCAGTGAATGCAGATAAGACGAAATACTTAGTGTCAACAAACAAACAGTCCCAGCGTCTTGGAACCCACGTTACAGTTGTCAATACCTCCTTCGAGGTTGTGAAGGACTTCGTTTATCTAGGATCCAGCATTAATTCAACCAACGACATCAGCATTGAGATCAAACGAAAAATAACTCTTGCCAACAGGTGTTACTTTGGGCTCAGTAGGCAATTGAGAAGCAGAGCCCTCTCTCGACGAACGAAAATCACGCTCTATAAATCGCTCATCATGCCCGTCCTACTTTATGCATCAGAAACCTGGATGCTGAGCAGTTCAGATGAAAAGACTTTAGGAGCATTCGAGAGAAAGATTCTTCGTAAGATCTACGGACCAATCTGCGTCAATGGCGAGTACCAAATACGGTGGAATGATGAAGCTGTACGCTGACATCGACATAGTCAAGCTCATTAAAAACGAGAGGCTTCGCTGGCTTGGTCATGTTCAGCGCATGAAAGATGATGCTCCAGTGAAGAAAACATTCGATTCGGTACCCAGCGGCGGTCAACGCAGAAGAGGACGACCACATCTTCGTTGGAAAGACCAAGTAGAGGACAACATGACGAAGCTTGGAATTTCCAACTGACGCCAGCAAGCGAAAGACAGAAATGGCTGGCGCAAATTCTTAGACGAGGCCAAGACCGACATACGGTTGTAGCGCCAACTAAGTTAGTAAGTAAGTAATACATTAGGGCTATTCCCAGTTAGCTTTGCAAATGTATGTCCTACCAAATATTTGCCATCAACTGTGAGCACACTTTTTAGAACACTGTTGCAAACAAAACTCACAGCTGTTTTGGAGGAAAAAAAACAACACGAACAGTATTTTTGGTGTTTTTCATTATTATTTATCAAAGTGTATTATTTATCAAAGTGAGTTCCATATCAGAGTCTGTTAATTTTGTTTTATTAGCGGCGTTTGGTTAAAATGTGACAGCTGATTGATTGGCAAATAAGTTTTGCCCATGCTCGACTGTATGCAATGCGATTTTAGTGTTGCAAATTTGACACAGTCGGGCAAATGCAAATCTGTACATTTTGTTGTTGTGTTGAAAATATTTGCCATCATATTTTGCAAATGCCACGATGCCACGCTATTTGCCCGCAATCGGGAATAGCCCTAATATTTAATTGGCGCGGAAATTTGCCATTCAACAATAAAAACTAAGCAGTAAGTATGTTTAAGTATTGAATTTGTTATTTAACAAATTTATTGTTGCATTTATATAGTTTGTAATTGTGTAGTCTTGCCTTTTATAGGATATAAAATTGCAGCAATAAAAATATAAATCTGTCAACCAGAACAGAACAGCAAGTGCCTTTTCTCCACACAAAAATTTTGACTCTACACCAAAATTTCGCGTGTCCAAAAACTTTCGTTCCAACAGCATACTAAGCTTTAATGATAAAAATATAAAAGTTTGAAAAAAATTGTTAGTTAATTGACCTATTTTTTATTTCAAAGTTTAACTTTATGCCAGCAACAGACATATTTTCATATTCATAATTTTTATTTTTTTTTTATATTCCATTACAGATCCAACGATATAAAATGAAGGTGTGCTCTTGAAGGGTTCACAAGTTATGGCGCAAAACGTGAAGTATTAGTGAATTTTCAATTCTGACAGCTCACTAAATATAGATATAGGTCTTTCCTTTCCAAAGATTTAGAATATGAATCTACTAAAAGTGAATTATTGCAAAAAAATATTAAATATAGGCTGTAATATTATTTAAAAACAAGAATAAATACATATGTACATAGGTACATGAAGATTTTCAATGCTGATATTTGTTGAAATTATTTGGCGGGGTGTGGGGTGATGAAAAAATGGGGGGTGTTATAACTATTACGGGAGGGCAAAATCATTATTCTAAAAAAGAATAAATACAACATGAATATATGGTACATGAAGATTTTCAATGCTGATATTTGTTGAAATTATTTGGCGGGTGATGAAAAAATGGGGGGTGTTATAACTATTACGGGAGGGCAAAATCATTATTCTAAACCAGCGATGCCCACGAAAATCATTTGAAGAGTGCAGAAACAACCACAAAAAGCAACAACAACAAAAAAATTTTTAAATCTGGATGCAATGACGAAATACCAATAACACGCGTGATGGCAGAGTTCGCAACAGCGAACTTATGTTTATGTACACTGTCAAAATAATGATTCAAGCAATGCCAAATGTTTCAGAGTTTTGCTAGTCAGACATTCTGATTTACTCAACTTTAACCGCGTGGAAGTTTTCAGAAATCCTTTTTTTATTTTTTGTTTTATAATTTTAAATTTTTTGTTTTTTATTTTTTTACTTTCTTTTTATGGTTTTTTGTGAATTTTTTATTATTATAAATTTTTTTAATTTTTTAATCTTATAATAATTTTTATTTGCTTTAGCCTTTATTTTTTATATTTTTCATTATTTTCCTGTTTGATTAAACAAACTCTCAGTTTTCCGCGAATCCTTTTCTTGCCATTTTTCAAGGGTATAATAACCCCTATAAAAAGAATTTATTGTGATGCAATGTAAAAAAGTACCCACAAGCAAATATTTAATAACTTTTTCTTAATAGGGGTATTCACACTGACTTGGGTAGTTGGGTATGGGTAGATTGAGTACTTTTGATTATTGCGAGCACCCTAAATTGCAATTGAGTACTTCGTAGAATAGTTTTGAGTAGTGCCGCAAGTTTGTTTGATCTCCTCGGTTTATGTCGCTAATGAGAGATGAGTGACAGCTGGAAGAGGGTTGCCACCAATTTTATTTTTGTCATTTTTTGTGTGTAAAATGTAGGCCATTAATTGAGCGTAAAAAGTTATTTTATGTACGAGTAATTTTTAAACTAAATTACCAAATTTTAGTCTAATACGACCAAAACCGTCCTAAATATAGCATTTTTATTGATTGAAAAGGGGGTGTGACAAACATTTTTTCCTGAATCGTCTCGTATTCGAAAAAATCGACTGCCAAAATTGCTTCACTCCACGCTTATCCCCTGAAAAGGGGGCGTAGACATAGTTTGACTACACCCATTTTAGTAATGTTTCAGCCAGTAAGCATATGAACTAAATTTAAAAATTTACAACTGAAAAAAATACAACTGAATTCTTCTAAAATATAGCGTTTTTATTGATTTATGGGCGTTATTCGATATATAAGCCTTGACCACAAATGTTGCAAATTTGATGCTTTTAGATCAATTATTGCCTATTTTTGCAAAAGGTAGTAGCACATGAAAAAGAACTCAATTTGGCGAGAAATATAAGAATATAAAAATTAATTCAAACAAATCAAAACATATAACTTTTGCACTCCAAAAAGGTAACTGCACACCTGCCAAGATCATTTAAAAATCATTCCATCCAGTTATACCATTAAATATCTCGGATTACATCAAGATAGACGACCGACTTGGTAAGAACACATAAAACCAAAAAGCTTTACTGGTTACTAGGACATAAATCTCAACTAAGTTTGGACAAGAAAATAAGAATTTATAAAACCATAATTAAACCTACTTGGACTTATGGAATACAGCTATGGAGTACAGCCTCTAAATCAAATATAGCAGTGCTGCAAAGGTTCCAATCAAAAACATTAAGGATAATAATTGATGCCCCATGGTTTGTGCAAAATTTTACGATTCATAACGACCAAAACATGCCTACAGATATTAAAGAAATTAAAAAATATGCCGAGAGGTATAGAAACAGACTCAGCAACCACTCCAATGTTACTGCGATATGTTTGCTAGGCGACTCAGAAGAGATAAGAAGACTCAAACGGTTCCATGTTTTGGACTTACCATACAGGAAATGAATACTAAAATGTTCTCTTAAATATAATAAATAAATACATTACTTATTCTTATTAAATAATTTGCATAGTGATTTTACTCAATGAAGTAAAAATCTACATGAGTAAATTGTAATGTTTATAATAGATTATGACATTTGCTTATTATTTGCTTTATATTTGCTATGGATAGATTGTAAATATAAATGAAAAAGAAAAAAAAAATTTTGGCAAGAAATCAATCTACCTAAACAAGTCAGAGGTCAGCTAGAGTAGAGTGGTAGATGGGTACTTGGGCACTTTACAAAAACAAAATGTACGGGCATTTGCCAATCTACCCAACTACCCAAGTCAGTGTGAATACCCCTAATATGTATTCGCACAACGAAAAATAATAATACGACGCATGCTGTTAATGTCTACAATGCGAATGCCAAAAATAGTGCTAACAGCGGCGATCGATGGTGCCATAGTAGAATTAGAGAAGGTAGATGCATTTCGGAGAGACAGACTGCCGGAACTGTCAAAACGAAGTTGACAGCCCACATGAAACAAAGATATACAGATATACTCCGTGCGCAAAAAATGAAATCTTCTGCGCACTACGTCACTTGAGCTTGTCAGCTGTAACACGTGGTGCATACATACAAAAGAAAATGTAAAAAAGCAAAAAGTGAACACAAGCAGCACAATTGCAAGCATTTAAGAAATATTGCATTCATTTAATTCAATTTCTAATATTCTGCACTTATAGTACGCGTAAATTATAATTTTCAATTATATTTTATGTAATTAAAATTAGAACTAAAGTTTTAGATGTTTTTGATGAGAATAACGATTTTAATTCGGGCCATAAAATGAATTTACATTTTTTTCAACAAACGAAACAACAAACGAGAAGAACAAGAAAATGAAAACGACGCAATCAAAGTGCTGTCAAACACATCAAGTAACCTAGTCATTTTTTTTGTGTAGGAGAACATATGGGAGAAAACAACCCTATTATATATGCATTTTTTTTTCAATAATAATACTGCAATTTTGCTTAAATTTATTTATAAATATATTTATAATGTAATTTATTTCATTTCAATAAACCCAGTTTCAATAAGAAAATGTCAATATTTTTCATTGCTATAAATAAATTATCCCCTTTAAATATATTGTGACTACGTTTTTATTTAGCCACTTTGACAAGCTCGAACTACGTCACAACAAAGATGGCGGACATGCGCAATACTTTATCTGTAGTTCTTTGTATCATGGACAGCCCATACAAAATCTGAAAACGATGAGAATGCGATAGGAAAGCAAAAATAGGCAAGAATAGCAAAATGCTTGAGTTTGACAATTCTGGCTATGAGAAAAAGAGAGCAGTCTGAAATGCATATACCTTCACTTGTTCTACTATGGATGGTGCAAAAGAACAAAAACAACAACATGCAAATGCAGAACAGCCATCGATGGTTCGAAAGAACAAGAGCAATAACATTAGGAATCGAGGCTAAAATTGCAAACTGAATTCGGCAAATTACAACAATCATGAAAACATTGCAGTTGCTGTAAAAGAGTGGAAAGAGTTAGGCGCTGGGCATCGCTGTTCTAAACCAAGTCCTTCTTACACCAGTAAGGAAAAGCTAACACATTAATTTCATTTGCCTACGGGTATATTATATATTTATCTTGCAATTTTCGGTGGGCGTCTCAGAAAAAGTCGGCAAGGTAAATTACTCGTTTTTTATTTTTTATTGTTGAGATCCTTAATGAGTTCTGTGGCGAATTTCAAGACCCTCTAGGTTTAAAAATAAAATTTTTTCTATTCGCCGTTATACAGACGGTAAGCGTGGGAGTGGGCAGATTTTTAAAATTTGTTAAAAATTTCCTCATTTATTCAAAGGAAATGTTCATGCCAAATTATGTTGCTCTACAACACCTCTTTCTATTTTTGGCCAAAAAAGTATGGAATCGCGACACTGTGACATACTGAAAACTAACTTAAAAAAGCCTGAGAGTAGACATGACTTTTGCTACATAAGCTTTGGTAAAAGTTTTCTCAAACCATTGCAGTAATGAAAGCCAGTGGCTTGAAAACTTTTAAGCACTAACAGATTTTTAGCTAGAGCCCTAAAAATATGCCAAGTAAGCAAACAAAATATTAGACAGCAGTTAAAATTAATGCTGGATAAACAAGTTGCTTACTTTGATAAAATAATCTAATAATAAGAGTTATAAAAAATGTACTCACCGCTGACTCTGCAGGCACCTGCCGCTCCCTGACGCCACTGCTTGTGCTTAAAACAGCCAAAACATTGCGCACAACAGCAGAGTGTAAAACCAATGATCAGTAGAATCCAGGCAGCTATCATCAGAAAGATGCTCGGCGAGTTGTTACGTTGATATGTGACAATATTTTGCTCTTCGACCAATAAAATTAAATTCTGAGAATAGCTGGTTGCCTTTTCGTTGCCCTGCTGCGTGGTGAACACTTGTTGGGAACCATTTAATCCCGCATACGTAACGTTTGTCATAACGTTAAAAGCAGTTGAAGCAAATACAAAAATAAATTGCAATAAATTAATACCTTTTGATTAAGCAAATTAAGTTATTTTTATAAATTCATTAATTAATAAAAAAACGTGACCAATAAGTTTTTAGTCAAACTTGCAACTGAAACAATTATAAGTGGTTTAATGAGGTGAGCGAGCTTTGTTTATTAAGTTTTGTTTATTTGCGAGCAAAAGCTTTTTTAGTGCAATAAACGAATGTACGAGCTCTTCTCACTGATCTTTCTTTCTCTGTCAGTGTGATAAAAGCTTGTTTGAATAAATGCTTAAATTTCACCTTCACAGAGGTGAGCTTACAAGTGATTGACACCAAGTTGGCCAAAAATAACACTATAAAATAACACACTAAGAAATATAAACACCTTTTTTGTTGATGAAGCCGATTTAGCTTTAAGCTTAAAGTAAACACACATAAACTAAAAGATCTTCAAATAAGGCAAATGAGCATGCTTTTTTTATAGATAAAGGTACTTTGGCATTTATAGTCAAAAAAATAGTTTTTTCTTAAATCTCAACCGCTCCAATCCAATATCACTCACTCCAAAGCAGACAGCAATGAAACATTTTAAATCCCAGAGCTAATTTCATGAATTTCCACTTCACTGGCTGGACAGAACAGTAGCAAAGACAAATTACTTTGACAGAACGAGCCAAGAAACCCCTTTTTTCGAGAGCGATAACCAGTCACCCATAAATTCATATAACTGCATGTTTTTTTGTATTTGAACCCCACTTTTGCTTGAATTTTTCAAATTAAAATGCTGCAACAATAATAACAAAATATTGGTTGAAACACAATTTATCCAATTTATTATTTGATAGACGAAAGCACAACCCTCAAAGCCACGTTAGATTTTATCATTCTTTAAGCCATAAAAATAATGTCATCATGTAGAAGAAGAAGAAGAAACGCATAAATATTGGCTCAAAAAGTTATGAGCAAAACTGCAACACTGCACAAAATTCACTTTTCGCTCATCTAAAGTTTGGCCACACTGCCGTAGCTTAGCGGTTATGCTGGCGTAGCAGCAGCTTCAACCCCTCGCAAAAATGACAACTTCTGATTCGTTTCAACCTCTGGCAGGAAGGTTCGTTCATATCGTCCATCTCATAATCACAATCAAAACGAAATTATTTGCAAGTGGCTGCTGGATTTGGGGACAGTTAAAACCTGGACTCGTTTACTGAAAATATGTCTGTTTCGGAAATTTTTCTCGGAATATGGCGAAGGCGGGGAAATGAAACACACACACACACACACACACCAATTGAGTATGAGTTGTTGATATATGAGGCGTAATTAATCCCAAATAATCTGAGGCTCAGCTCCAGTGAGGGTGGCACAAAATAATAAGACTCTCATCAGCAAAAACAGGGGAATAAAATTGAAGCGCTTCCGCTATTGTGGAGGTGGGTGGAAGTTATGGATTTTAATATAAATGCAAATTTTTCCTTAAATAAAACGAAAAATAGTGGAAATGATATTGAGTTGAGTTCGAAACAAAACACGTGGTTTTAGCACAATACGTAGTTTCTATACATTTTTCACGGTAGAAACATTGAGAAAGGAGAAGGCAAGTGTATCTTTAGTTTTGTGATTTTTTTAAATTGTCTTTCTCAGACAAAGTATTAATATTGAAAGTTTAGTATTACATTTAAACACAAAAGTTTCAAGGCGATAACTTGAATAGTAAAAAGTCGCAATGCATAAAAAAGTCGCAGAGAAAAAAAAATTGCAAAGCTCAAAAAAGTGCAGGGTTCAATAAGTCTCCCAGTACACAAAATACCCATGTTGAAAGCTTGCATCGAAAAAAGTAGCAAGGCATTAAAAAGTCGTAAAGTACAAAAAAGTCACAAGGTAAAATAAGTCGCTCGATAAAAACAGTCCCAAGATATAAAAATGCTCAAAAGTCCAAAATATCAAGATGCAATAAGTCGTAAAGTACACAAAAGTCGCAAGCTTAAATTTAAATATGAAAAGTCGAAATGTATAAAAAAGTAGCTCAGTATAAAAATTCCAAGTAGCAAAATAGTCGCAGGGTTCAAGAATCCGCAAGAATAAAACAGTTGCAACAAAAACCAGTCGTACGGTAAAAAACAAGGTCAAACAAGTTGCAAGGTACATAAAAGTTACAAGGTACTAGAAGCCGCAAACTACAGAAATTGCAAGGTGCAATAAGTAAGGGTACAATGGTATGGTACACAAAATTAGCATCAAAACAGGTGCAAGGTGAACATTTGCATGGTACAATAAGTACGTTACACAATATTCGCATGTTGAAAATTTGCTTGGAAAAAAGTAGCACAGTTCAAAAATTTACAAGGTACAAACTGTCGTAAGGTACATTAAGCCGCAAAGTGAAAATTCAAATAGAAAAAAGTAGCAACGTATAAGAAAGTCGCACAGTACAAGAAATTACAACAAAAAAATCTCAGGGTACAATAAGTACATAACACAATATTACCATGTTTAATATTTGCATGGAATCAGGTTTCGAGGCATAAAAAAGTCGTACAGTTAAAAAATTACAAGTTACAAAATGTCGCAAGGTACAAGAAGCCGCAAAGTGAAAATTCAAATAGAAAAAAAGTAGCAATGTATAAATAAGTCGAACAGTACAAAAAATTCCAAAGTAAAAAATTGCTAAAAAATTCCAAAGGTACAAGAAGCGCAAGGTGAAAATTCAAATAGAAAAAATTAGCAATTTGTTTAAAAGACGTGCAGTTCAAAAAATTGAAATGTTCAACAAATCGCAGGGTTCTAAGTACGGTACACAAAATGCGCATGTTGAAAATTTGCATCGAAAAAAGTTTCAAGGTATAAAAAAGTCGCAAAGTGCAAGAAATAAAAAGGTAAAAGAAGCCGCAAGGTGAAAATTCTAATAAATAAAGTTTGTTTGTTTGTTTGTTTGCTTAGTTGGCGCTACAACCGTATGTCGGTCTTGGCCTCATCTAAGAATTTGTGCCAGCCATTTCTGTCTTTCGCTTGCTGGCGCCAGTTGGAAACTCCAAGCTTCGTCAGGTTGTCCTCTATTTGGTCTTTCCAACGAAGATGCGGTCGTCCTCTTCTGCGTTGACCGCCGCTTGGTACCGAATCAAATATTTTCTTCACTGGAGCATCGTCTTTCATGCGCTAAACATGACCTGGCCAGCGAAGCCGCTCGATTTTAATGCGCTTGACTATGTCGATGTCAGCGTACAGCTCATACAGTTCATCATTCCACCGTATGCGGTACTCGCCATTGACGCAGATTGGTCCGTAGATCCTACGAAGAATCTTTCTCTCGAATGCTCCTAAAGTCTTTTCATCTGGACTGCTCAGCGTCCTGGTTTGTGATGCATAAAGTAGGACGGGCATGATGAGCGATTTATAGAGCGTGATTTTCGTTCGTCGAGAGAGGGCTCTGCTTCTCAATTGCCTATTGAGCCCAAAGTAACACCTGTCGGCAAGAGTTATTCTTCGTTTGCTCTCAATGCTGATGTCGTTGGTTGAGTTAATGCTGGATCCCAGATAAACAAAGTCCTTCACAACCTCGAAGGGGGTATTGTCAACGGTGACTGTTTGTTTGTTGACACCAAGTATTTCGTCTTATCTGCATTCACTGCCACCCCCATTTGACTTGACTCTCTTTCTAATCTGAAAATTGCTGCACTGTCTTCGCGCGTATTATGGCCAATGATATCGATGTCATCAGCATACGCAAGCAGCATAACACTCTTGTAGAATATTGTGCCACTACGTCTCAGATCAGCAGCTCGGATGATCTTTTCCATCTTTAGGTTGAAAAAGTCGCACGATAAGGAATCACCTTGTCTGAAACCTCGTTTGGTAACAAATGGTGGAGAGAGGTCCATCCCGATTTTTACTGCGCTGCTGGTGTTGCTCAGTGCCATCCTGCAAAGTCGTATTAGTTTTGCAGGAATACCTAATTCAGACATGGTGGAGTACAGGTGCTTCCTTATTGGGCTGTCGAAGGCGGCTTTGTAGTCGACAAAAAGATGGTGGGTGTCGACTTGTTTTTCTTGAGTCTTCTCCAAGATTTGTCGTAGCGTGAAAATCTTGTCGATGGTGGACTTTTCAGGTCTGAAGCCACACTGATAAGGTCCGATTATTTCGATACAATGGGCTTCAATCTTTCACATAAAACGGTCGACAGGACCTTATATGCGATATTAAGAAGGCTTATCCCACGGTAATTGGCACAGATAGTGGGATCGCCTTTCTTGCGGATTGGGCAGAGCACACTGATTTCCAATCATTCGGAATGTATTCTTCTGACCAAATTCTGCATAGTAGCTTATGAATGCATTTACATAAAACGTTGCCTCCGTTCTTAAACAGCTCAGCCGGTTGCCATCAGCTTCCACGGCGTTATTATTTTAAGCCGAGCAATAGCTGACTGAACTTCATCATAGTGGGGCAGTGGAACCTCGACGCTGTCATCCGGCATCTGAGTTTCCGGGATATCAATCTCTATTAACGGGATCTTTGTCAGCGTCGCCATTTAGAAGCTTATACTACGTTCATACTACGGCATAAATTACTTAATTTGCCATAAATTACTTCACTTAAATCAACTGCGTTCAAACTAGCTGTTCGTAATTTGTTTTGACAGTTCGTTGGCAACTCATATATTTGCTTATTTTGTGGCAAAAGTAAGTAAAGCAAAGAAAGTAAATATGCAATCGCAAGGCAATAAAGTGAATTTAAACATTTTTTTTGTTTTATTTAGCATGTCCGACCAGGAAAAAGTGATGTTTCCACTATTTTCAATTTTTTTATATATATATACTATCCCACTATGTACTTAAAATTAAAAAAAAACAAATAAAACGTTCCATAGTTGCTTTTTAATTTTCAAAATTCTATACTGTAACATGTTCGTTATCTTATTGTCTTTCCAACGAGCTGCTTTTACCTACTTAGCAGTTCAAGGTTTTTAATACCGAATTCAGACATAACTTCGAGCGTTTGTTTCCCGGTTGTGACAAGTCAATAACCGTTGATGCAGAACGACACACTTGTGTTAGTCCCAGCTGGCCAGCATCAAAGACACCCCCTAGCTGAGGCCACAATGACGAAAATTCTTCAAAATTCAGACTACTTGGTTCGCTGAACGATTTGCGCTAGCCAGAGCTAATGGATGCTCATAGCACAGCTGGTGAATGAATTGGAATTTGGGAATACGAGCTATGTGAACGTTCGATAACTATCGTTTTGGATCCCGGCAGCAAACGTTTCAAAAATGCATCGATTATATGCTCAGCTTTACCATAGCAACGAAGAGCGGCCAAGTCTTTCACGCAAATTGCCACTGGTTTATGACAGTCTTGTCCTTTGATTTCATACAACTTTTGTATGGCCTTCTCATTGTTGGCATTGCAGGCTAGCCCATAAACAGTGTCGTTTGGTAGAGCTATAACTTCGGCCGACTGCAATTAACTTCGTGCTTGATTACAGTATTTGTAAAATGTGGTCATTGGTTCATCAGCAGAGCGAGCATCTGCATAAAATAAGCTTGTTTGTGAGCACAAGCTGGACAATCAGCATCAGTTGAATCTACTTTCTCCCAAGCAGCTGCACCGCCCATAACATGATCCACTTCCTATAACATTGCAGGAATAATAATAATATTTCGTCTCAAATACTTGGAGCACTACTCACCTTTAGTCGTGGAAAGGTACGTGTTGAAATGTTTTAATTGATGTTGCAAATGTAAGGACATGTATTGCATGAAAAGCGATGACCTGTAGTATCTTCCTCTACCATTAAAATATTACCGCAAGTCGGACAAAACAACAAAAGGGGCCGTAGTCTCTTGCCAACTACAAATCCGCATCCAAACTCGTGCTTCTCCGCATGGCCGCTGTAGTAGATATCACAGGGTGTGCATGCCGAATACAACCCTGTACCTTTCATCGTATTTCTTGGATAGCAGTGATATCAGCTTTGTATCTTTCCAAGACACCAGTCAGTTGGATAGAGGCACTAAGGGTTCGGACATTCCAGGTGCATATCCGTAAATCATTATCAGTTTTTCGTTTGCGGAAGTCGTCATCAGATTATGGGATCAGTTTTCTTTTTTTCTTAGTTGTTTTCATTGAAATGAGTTTTTACGGGTGGGCTTCAAACCCGACGCACAACCTTTTTTAAGCCTAAGGGGGCCCGCCACTCAGATTAGTCGCCAAACTAACGGTTGTCAGTTTTGACGTTGCCCAGGAAACACCACGTGAAGGTTTGAGTCGACTTGAGGCGATTTCACAAAGATTAAGCTGACCTCGCCAGGTTGAGACAGTCAGACATGTTACATTGTTACATCGCCCCCAGATTCCCATAAAAAAAATTAACAAAACTCAAAAATCTCAAGATACAATAAATCGTAAGGTCCACAAAATTCACTATTTGTCATGACGTATGCCATGTTGTATGACATTTTAGCCAAATTAGAAGAATTTCAAACTAATGATATTTCGCAAATGGAATTAAAACGGTATTAAAATATACGGTGGTGTTCATATTTCTTCCTGTTTTCACGTTTGTCTACAGTCTCGTAATGGTATCTCTTCCTTTTATAAAATTTTGTTAAAAATTTATAAAAGATTTCTTTTAATGTACCTTAGTAAAAATAATATTTCGTGATTTTTTTAAGGTGTATTTACTAACGTGCATATTGAAAACTCATGTCATATTCAATTTGGAGTCAGTGGGTGGTGTGAATAAAAACTGAATGCGAGTGTTTACTCATGATCTTTGAGGGAACACTCAATTTTGGGTGAATAAAATCTACTTTCATTAAGCTTACTGAAAATATTCCACTCCTACTTTTTGACATTTGAGAGGGCCTCTAACTTTGGTGTGAATAAAGCCTAAATTTGAAATCTCCGTTTGAGTGAGTACTTAAGAAAATTGAGCGTGCTGGCTACTTGCCTCTACGTGGTATTTCTTGTAAGAAAGTTCTATTTGTTCACAAATATGGATTCAGAAATATTTAATGAAAGTGCAGAAGAAAAATTTCTCGAAAATAATGTAGAAAAAAATGATGTTATTTAAGTGATGTAATTAAGTAATTAAGTGAGCTTAGGAACATTTTCATCCTTTTAACTTTTGGAATTGCCTAACCACGAGTTTCTGTAGCATTATCGGATAAGAAATATTTGCTTAGCTATTGCATGTTATCGAAATCAAATTGGTACACAGATTTGAAATTTTCGAATATTAGAAGATTTTCTTTTGCACGTTTCTATATTTACAAACATATATAATTTTTTTTTCCAATTTTTACGATTAACTGTTCTTATTTATTATTTTACGCATCAATTTGACAACTAAAATTGACATTTCTCATCTCATTATGACTGAGTGAGTGCAAGCGATTTGAGGGAATTGTTATTCACACCGAATTGAGTCTTCTCTCTTGACGAAACACTCCTCTCAAGAGAATCCTTTCAGAGTGTTCTTTTAGATTTTATCCACACCACCCATTTTCTTATTTAGCAGTAATGTCTTAAGGCATATTTACTTTCCTAAAATATATAAAAAAATATTAAATATATGCCTAGTAAGAGTTTGAATTTATATTACTTGCATATTTTTTATTCCTTCTGTGAAATTCAATTGGCTTTTTATATAAGGTTTGGGACAAAGCAATATTAAGACTTTCCCTTATTAAGCCAAATTGGCAAGATAGGTGAAAAAAAAAATAAAATTTATTTCAATAAAATCCAAAGTTTTATCTTTTATTTTGAAAAAATTTGTTGCGATAATTTCAATAACACTTGTTCAAAAACACTTTGCATTTTGTAAATATTTTGAATCAGATAACTTACGATTTTGTTTTATTTTGAATTACACTGCGTGTTTTATTTCCTTTTCTAAAAAAATGCACCTCTTTATTTTTCAGATTTTATTACAATTATTTAATGTTATAAAAACAAGGACTTAAGATCATTTTCAATGCCGGCTATGTTTCTCCAATTCCTCACAGGTAGTTTTCTCACAAGGGCTATTATCTAATAAATAAATTAAATTTAATGCAGTTAGACGTTATTGTTTAATTTTCGACTCATTTCGCTTGTCATGACATACTTGTTATACTCCTGCATATTGCCATACCTAACTGACAACGTTTTAAATTCCGCCAGGAGCGACCGCGAATCTTGGAACACTGCGTATTAATTTCATTTGAAATGTCGTCAGTGGGATTCAAACGTGATTCAGCAGCAGCTTCACATCTTTTTAAAAGGCGCTGACAAACTGGATCATCTCGAACATTTTGTTGCGCATACATCTGCAGCACCGTGATGGCTAAACACATTAGATACAATTATATGCATTTATAAATTCAAAATTGTAACATTTGTGTACACAAATTTGTTTGAAAATGTTGAAAATCATGAGTAATCATGAGAAATTAAAATTCTTCTTTTTAGGTACTCACAAAGTATGAAAAAAATTATTAACATAGGCTGCATTGTAACCGCTTAACTACTGGCTAGACACACTCGAATCTGTTTTATATAATATAGAGACAATGAAACACTTTCTTGAAATCTGAATCAACATCATTTTTACTTCACTTTAAAATGAAAAGAAATCTTAAAAAAAGATTCTTTAAAAGAAGAATATACATTTTTTAAACAATTCAAAACAAAAGAATACAAAAATTTTTCCAATTGAAAGGATTTTAAAGATGAAGCAGAATCTTTTGACCTATTCATTTTCAGAATCAAAACAATATATCCACAACTGATGTTGAGTACAAAACACCTGTTTATGATCTACAGTACTTTGTTTAAATATATTTTAAAAGAATATCTCTAAACCGCTGTACATCCCAACTGAGCTTAGAGGAAATGAAAAGGCAATAAAAGCAGCTGTGGCACTTTATATTTTAATATACCAGTGAAAACTAGTTACAGTTAAAGTATCGAAACATGTTTACTCGCTTCCTTTTTACGCTTTTGGGTATGTTTTTTTCGCTGGAAACAACTCTTTTCGATAGAATTAACGTTAATCTATTTTCAAGTTCTTCACTGCTTTTTCCTCGCTCTATGCTGTGCTAATCGGGATTGTCAAATTTTGCATGAACGTTGTCGCAGATGTGGAGCATCATCCAGTTTGGTTAATGCCATAAATGCAAAATGCAACGCCGTTATTGGACGTCAATATGTGTGGAGAAATCTAAATAACTGTGATGCCATCTTATATATATGTGAAGGTAAGTTTTAGGAAATTTTTGTAAATTCAACATTTATAAATATCCCTTTACCTCAAATATTCCAGTTATGCCTTGGAACTGCGAACTTATAGCAAAGAGAGCTGGCATGCAGAAAAGATTGCAATAACTTCCATTCGCATCTTGGTCAAATAATTTAAATTATATACAATATACAAAATAAATGTGTGTTTTAAAAAATAAAAAAATGACTGATTCAAATAAAAGTGGAAAGTGCAACACATTTGAAAACCTCAATCACTTGATCTCTGAAACACTGCACTGTGGGCCAGAAATTTCAGAATGTGGCCAAAATTCAATAACTTGGCTAGCTATATAGATAATGGAATGAAACTTGGCACACATGTTGATTAGATCGGTTCTTAAGTGCATGGGGAAAATTATGTGTCGTCTTTTCTTCGGTGCGCGTCCATTTTCTGTAAGTTCGACCCCTATTAAGCACAAAAAAATTTTAATACTTAACAGCGAAAGTTCTTGATATCGAATAGCTTTGGAGTTATAGTGTCGCACAGCCTCGGAATTCACTATTCGAACTCAATTTACACATGCAGGCTCACTGATAATATCTTATAGAAGCTTGGCAACTGGGGCGTAGCAGCGGCACGTCGGATTTCAGGATTTCAGCTAAGATATTTATACGATGGACTTATATAATAATCTAATGCATTTAAATTTTAAAAATATTTTAAAAAATCCTCTACACAAAAATGCCGTCAAAAAGTATTAACTTCAGAATTGCATTACATTGGCATTCCATGCAAGCACTCTTATTTCACCCTACAACAATGCTTCAACAATACCACTCCGGCCCACTCCCCACATCACGTCATGTCGTGTCATGTTGCAGCATTCCAATAATTGTTTTCAAAAAACAAACTTTTCACTCAACCATAAATGTGCGCAATTTTAAAATTCGTTACGATTTTCACGCTACCAACTGCTACAAAATAGACCAAACTGTCTTTATAGATACCCGATTTGTTAGAAGTGGAGTGGATGGGGGGGGGGGGGGGGGTGGTGTTTGCCCTCTTTTCAAATATTTTTAAATGTCATCCCTTAAAAAAGACAACAGTAGGTAGTGAAAAACTGCCACAAAACCAATCTTCTTGCAGGATATGATAAATTTCAATACAACACTATAGAGTAGGTTTTCCTCTTCTTCTTCGGCATCCTGGGTTTCCTTGTGTTTCCTTGTGGGTTTTCATTATTTTGATTTTCCATTTTATGAAAATGCATTAAGAATTCCAAAACATTTTTATTGTGACATTGAGTAATGTGTACGTTGGTATTTTCAAATATTACAAGCGGATTAGCATTTTACGGAAATGCCACAGTGAGGGGATTTTATAAGAGGCAAAACACCACCAAACATCAGCATTACCGTCACCCACACATCAAAATAAAATCCAGCCACCCAACACGTGTTTATTGAGGGTGCAGAGGCTGTAGACAATATGTTGCAACCGCCAACGTGACCAACGCGCAGTTTATGCTTGGTTACCTCTTTGTTTTTCTATTTTTTTATTAATTTTTTTTTGCAACATATGCATTAGTTGAAATTTTGAAAAATGAGCTCTCGAAAGAAAATTAATGGCATTTGCATGGAATACCAAACATTTTTTGACAGAACTAAAGAAAGTTTTCCAATTAAACACCAGATCCACAAGTTCTTTTTAACCATTTTTTCTAACAGTATTAGGCAAAAAAAAATTATATTTACATAATTTACGCATTTGCATAGTTGCTTAAACTCAAAATTACTGCAATTGTTTACACTGTCAAATTTATTACTGACAAACAAATGATGCTTTGACTTGGTCTTTTGCTCCTAGCTTATTCTCAAAGTTTGCACACAATCAAGTCACACTTTGCCCCAACACATTCGCCTGCCCCCTCAACCGCCTAGCTCAGGCTATCTGCTGACAATGTTTATCACCTTGGCACCTGTCAAATATTTCTCACTGTCAGGCAAAGTTTCTGCTTGTTTATATTTTGCAGACAGCCAAGATGTTTGCTTATCAAATTTACATCAACATCTTGTGCTGATTGAGCCAGGTAGACCTCCGACCAAGATCTGGCAAGTGAACCTAACGAACTGTCAAACAAGTGCCTAATTAAAAAATTCTACATTTATTCTAAAGGAAAAGAAGGAAAGAAAGACGGAAAGATAGAAAGCCAAAATATGTTATATTGCTTATTTGCAAAATACACAGCTACATAGCTGATTTTATTTAATAAACTGACGTCCTATCAAGATCATGGCATTCAGCGCAAAAGTCAACGTAATACAGATATTCACAGCTTTCGTCTGGTGAATGTTGCAGCAAGTGAACTTTTTTGTGAACTCTATTTTAGATACGTGTGCGTTAAAATACTTTTTGCCTTTGGCATTATTTACTGGTTTCACGTGACACGTGCCAAAGGGGAGGAAGCATTAAATTAAATTGGCACGCTCCGTTGTTGAGTAGTAGCAGGAAAGGCTGTGCTTGAAGCTGGAATACGTACTGACTGAAAAGGTCAAATCATACCTTTGCCTTAAAAACATACGCATATGGTTATCATACACTTTTGTAGCATATAATTAGTCTTAGATATTATTAATATTACTCCTGTAGCGGAAATAAAAGATGAAAACCCGAAAGGTTGAAAAAGTTTAGAAGCTTAATTGCCAAATCGGCAGAAAACTCGTAGGTTCAGTTCTCGATCATTTGTGTTCAAACATTTAATTACACGCACAACGCAATTGATCAATTTTGTGCTTCAACCATCCAAATTCAAACGCATTAAAAAGGAAACTAAACAAATAATACAAGGAAATATTGAAGTCTTTGCTAAAATGTGAGTATATCATAAATAAGCTGTTATTCAACAACAATAACCAGGCTGACGAGATTAAACAAAAAGGTGTGTTCACAGTTAACAAATTTAACGAACTAACAAAAAAATCAATTAACACATTAACGAGTTCGGTGTGAATAGGTTGCTACTTTGTTACTCGGTAGGTCGACAGTACTATAATTTTACAAAAATAAAGTGCATGTAACAACTACAAACGAGTAACAACTAACAAACTAACGAGTCCGGTGTGAATAACACCGTTGGTAAGATTTTTTTTAATGTTTTTGAATTACACTGGTTTACAAATTTAATTTTTGAACAAATACCAAGAACTGCATATGTGTGGGCGTGTTAATTTGCACCTCCTGAATACAGTGATTGCTATAATTTTTTTTAATTTGCGAGATTTTTTTTAAATAACGGTACTTTTGAGGTTTGTAAAATATGAATTTCTTTATTCAAATTAAATTGTAGCTTAAACTATATATTTGATTAAAAGATAAAAAATATAGCTGAATTAATTACCTTTTGACTTTTTTCACTCGTGACATTTTGTACCTTGCGACACAGAGAGAAGGCGAGAGAGAGAGAGATTTGTAAAAATATAGCCTGAAAATAAAAGGCCTCAAAAGTAAGAAATACACAAATCGAAGTCTTGGATTTTGCAAATCTTAAAGAATCCTCTAAATATCCAACTATTTGAGACCGTTATGACATTTATGTCAAAATCCTAATATACCATATTTTAAAAATAACAATACGCTACCTTAAAATACGGATGTCGTATGTGACAAAACTTTTCACGAGACAATTTTAAAGGTATAACATCAAATATTTTCAAAATTGCACTATACATATACTCTTCAGTTTTGTATTAAATATAGTCTTAATCCTTTAATTACATTAACTTAAGCCAAATTTGGTCTAATTATAATAACCAAGGTGTTATTAGCCTTTTTGCTTCAGAATACAGTTGTCGTATGTTATATTTTTTTTCACAAAAAAGTGATTTTTTTTTTAACTTACGACAAAAAGCCTACTGAAAAGATATAATTTCATAAAGGAAAATTGCTAAATTTTGTAGAAAATCTTAAGGAAACTTTTTATGAAAACAAATGAACTATTAAAAAGCTATTAAAAAGTTATATTATTACTAAGCCAAGTTATTACAAGAAAAAAATTTTTATTCAATGAAAAATAAATTAAAAACAAAAAGTCTATAATTCTTTAAAAATACGTATAAGAATGATATTATCTATGCATATTTGAATAATTCTGAGACATGCATTTCAAATCTTTTGCTCTGTTGAGATAAATTTTTAGTGTTTCAATATTGATAATTTTATTTGAATCGGATAGCCCTATTACGGTTCACAACACAACAGTAATTGCTGTCTCCAATGTGTAAATTTCTAATACGGTAGACAACAAAGCAACTGAATACATACCACTGTTGTCTGTCAACAATGCTGTGTCTTCAACACACTTACTACGCAACACAGCAGTTGTGCTACATTGTTTTGTAATCTGCCAAATTTTGAAGACAGCTAATTTGGTGTTGTGGTGAAGAAACGAAATAGATTAAAAATGAAAATTTTATTTAAAATTGAGTTTTTCTTTATTAATTATGAAAATTTCACAGAAAATTGATAATACGTCTCCTTGTGAACAGAATTATATGGAATTAAGCAATTGAATTCGAAATTGTTTGTTTGTTTACTTTTTTATTTTGACAGTGACCAGTTCAAAGTTGCATCGAAACGTACTAATTAGATTAGGTTTTTATTTTGAGAGTAAGAAAATTTTTGCGATGCTACCTTTTTATTATTTTGGAATATTTATGATAGAAAGAAGTGCTATTTTATTTTATTAGTTAAGAAAGTTGATGCCTTCGGCAAAAAGCTTGAAAAGCTTGGAATTGAAGGCAAGTAACCAATTGAAGCAAGTATCCAAAAAATTCAATGAGCTTGTTTAGAAAGAGCTTAAGCGTAATAGGACTTTTAAGGATACTATGAACTACGTGGTTGGAAGTTTTAGGGGTAAATGATTTCCAAAATTATGTCAAACTTTAAAATTTTAGATGGCGGATAGAGTTGCCACCTAGATTTTTTTTTATTTTTGCGAATTCTTGTAATTTTGAAATTCTGACGGATTTGATTTCGAATATAATGTCACAGTTTTAAAATTTAAGATGGAGGTTAGGGTTGACACTTAAATTTTTACCACAGTATTGCCACCTAATAAAATGTATTTTTAAGAGTTTAAAACATCATTTATCAGTGTTAAGGGGTCGCTGATTTCGAATCTAAAGTCAGATTGTTAAAATTCAAGATGGTGTATAGTGCTGCCACCTTAATTTTTTGTAGTTCAATGAATTCGGGGCTGGCAAAAAAAAGGTACACCAAAAATGGGTCGCTGAATCCGAATCCGTTGTCAGAATTTCCAAATTATAAAATTTTGAAATAATGGGGCTGCCACCTAATAATATGTCTTTTTATGATGCTAATATGTCAAGAGTTTTAAACGTCATTTATCAGTGTTAAGGGGTCGCTGATTTCGAATCTAAAGTCAAAATTTTAAAATTCAAGATGGTGGATAGGGTTGCCACCTTAATTTTTTGTATTTTTATGAATTCGGGGCTGGCAAAAAAAATGGTACACCAAAAATGGGTCGCTGAATCTGAATCCGTTGTCAGAATTTCAAAATTATAAAATTTTGAAATAATAGGGTTGCCACCTAATAATATGTATTTTCATATGTCCTTTACTTTTAACTTCGTGCCGTTCGCTTGTAAGCTAGCATACTTGCAAGTCGCAAGTTGTCGTGGGCTTATTTATATTCAATTACAAGCTATACTTGATTCAAAATTATCAAGCTCAAGCTAGCTAAACTTGTATTTCAAGCAAGTACTTGAAATAGACTTCAAGTAGGCTTGTGCAGTTCTCTGGTTGCTACTATAAAAAGGGTCCGTGTTCCTGGCCAAAAGAAGGGGAAGCGGGATTTTTTTTCGACACCATTATAATCTTAGTAAAAAATGCTTCCTTGTACTTAAAAACATTTTAAAATCCAGCTATTTCATTATACTAGATTTAATCCTATTTTTTAACGCCAGTTGAAATTAACGGGCTTAAACATGGGCTCACAATATTTCCTTTTCATATCGCAAAAAAATTCTTATCAAGATAGTACTTTTTGCTATTTAAAAAAGTCTTTTTAAAGAGTACGTTTTTACTTTTCTCCGAAGCATCCCTGGACCAGTCAAGCAACGAATTCTACATACGTTCCACAATCAAACGTGACAACAATGTATTGTTGTTAACCATAATAGTTCGAAACTGTTGTGTCTTCTTGACTGTTGTGTCTACTCGTATGAAGACACAGCAGTTTATTGCTGTGAACCGTAATAAGCCTAGGAATCTCCACTATTACATTTTTTTATTATAATAGCCGATTAAATAGATTAGTCTCTTAAGAATTTTATTGGACTGAACAGTTATTTTCTGAAGTAAATTCATTTCATCTTTTCCTTAGAATTCATACAGTACAAACAAATACAATAGGGGTATTCACACTGACTTGGGTAGATTCCAAGTACCCAAGTACCCATCTACCAATCTACTCTAGCTGACTACCTAAGGGGTCGTCCATAAACTACGTTACCAATTTAGGGGGAGGGAGGGGTTTTGAAATGCACTACGATAAGTAACGGTAGGGGAGGGAGGTGTTTAGATATTGTAACGTTACCAAAAATCGAAAAAATCGACGAAAAACCTTTAATTAATAACACAATCATTTCAAAAATTTTCAACCATACATGTTTATGTTTGATCGTCTAAATTGATGGTTAACTTTTGTTTCAACGATTTCTTCCACCACCTTTTCCCTCGACACAGGAACCTTTTGGTATTCCTTCACCATCTCAGCACACGTCTGAAAAATTTGGGTCTTTGCTTTTTCGACAGGCTTTGACGTTAAGGCTTGAATGTTCTTGATCAAAGGAGATACCGTATGACATGTACTGTCCTTCTCAGAAAGAAGAAATCGGTTCAAGGTCACGTCCTACCTGCGGCTTGTATTTCGTTTTTAAAACTTCTATGAATTGCCATAAGTTTGTATTATATCGTTTACAATATATCGGAATAAAAAATACTATTTAAATAAATAAATTTTCAGAAAGCATTTACACAAAAACACAGAACTTGGTGCAGCTCGGGTGCAGCCTTTAAGGGTACTCTGTCAAAGACCAGGTGAATTTCTTTGCGTTAGAAATGAGGATTCACCAATGGGTCGACATAGAATCCGATGAAAAATTCTATTTTGAAGAATCCTCAACAAAGCTACCAGCTTCTTCTATCCCAGCGATTGAGAGCATCGAATCTTGGATCGCAGATGGAATAGCTTTTACAGATGATATTAATTATTGATTGTTTTCCAATTGTTCCTTTAATGTATCTAGTCATACTAGTCACTAATACTAGTGAAAATTGTCAGAGCTAGTCAAAATATATAATCATACGAATGAGTTAATTTCATATGTCACGTTACTTTAGGGGGAGGGGTTTTGAAAAGCACTACGAAAAGTAACGCAGGGGGAGGGGGGGGTAAAAAAAACCAGAAAATCAGTAACGTAGTTTATGGACGACCCCTAACTTGTTTGGGTAGATTGATTTCTTGCCAAATTGAGTACTTTTTCATGTGTCACCACCTTTTGCAAAAATAGGCAATAATTGATATAAAGGCATTAAATTTACAACATTTGTTATCAAGGCTTATATCTCGAATGATAAAAAAAATTACCCAACCCCATTTTACGGCCCACAAATCAATAAAAACGCTATATTTTAGACGCATTCGGCTGTATTGGACTTAAATTTTGTAATTTAGTTCATATGCTTACTGGTGGCAACTTTAGTAAAAATGGGCGTGGTCAAACTATATATACGCCCACTTTTCAGGGGATAAGCGTGGCAAAGTGCGCCAGGTATAAGCTAAATTGAGCTGCAATTTTGGCAGTTTTTTTTGAGTACGCGATGATTCAAATCACGCCTCAAAAACGCCCTCAAATCAATAAAAATGCTATATTTCGAACGGTTTTGGTCGTATTAGTCTGAAATATGGTTACTTTCGGAAATTTATCTGGAAATGGGCGTGGTCGCACTAAAGTTTTGCCAGTTCAGATATATAAAATTATTTTTATATAATTGGACTGCTAGTAAATTATAAAATGCCGCTAAGTTCACGTTAAAAATATCTCTTATATAAAATAACTTTTTTTTTACGCCCAATTAATGGCCTAAATTTTTCGCACATAAAATGACAAAAAAAATTGGTGGCAACCCTTTTTCAGCTATCACTCGTCTCTCATTAGCTACATAAGCCGGGGAGATCAAACAAACATGCAGCACTGCTAAACTATTCTACAAAGTACTCAATTGCAATTTAGGATGCTCGCAATAACCAAATGTACTCAATCTACCAATACCCAACTACCCAAGTCAGTGTGAATACCCCTAATATGTATATATATATATAATAATATAATATATAATATAAGAAGACATTTGAGTTTACGTCTATTTTCTGTTTTCGCTCATACTTAACATGAATGAGTGCAATCGAGTATGACGAGCTAGTATTTTCAATAAAAAAAAATCATAATTTTGCATTAAAAAAGTTCGTATGTTCTTTTTTTGTGCACATACGACAAAATACATGCTCAGGACCAGTGTTGCCATATGATCCGATATATCGTGTTTGTTACGATTATCAGTCTTGAATCCGATGGTCCGATATTTGACCAAAATGTTACGATTTCAATAAAGCAATGTATATATGACTTAAATAATAATATTTTCCCATATATAATTTTTCTTACTGACATCTTATATTTTGGTAGTTTTTGCTTGGCAAAAACAACAACATTTTTCGTTCATTTACTAGAAGCAAAATCAACGTTGTTGTTGTTGTTGTTTTTCAGAGTTTCACAAATCCGACGTGCATTCGACGAGCTGATGGCAAAAGTTACGATATGAAAAATTTGTTTATGGCAACACTGCTCAGGACGATAAAATTATGTGACGTACGATGGGAAGTAAGAAGGTTTGGGAAAAAACTGATAATACCATTAAAAAGAGCGTGTGAAATTTATTATGAATATATTTTTTATAATCTCAAAACCAAAAAAAATTCACTTACAACTATTTTTGTGGATTTACCTCTATTTTTTTAGAGCTTATAGCCTTTTTCCTAAATAATCTCAAAAGTGCAAATTTTTACATACGACATTCGTCTTCTTTTAATATCAACTATTATTGTCTGTGGCCGGAATTCGACCAAATTTCTGAAATTTCAATAATTTTTTTCTAATTCTGAGGCGATGACCTTGCTCTAAGAAAATGTGTTATACTAAGAAAATCTTAAGTTACAAATTATCGCAATAACTTTGATGTCAAAATAGCCGACATTTTTTTAAGAATATTATCTGTAAAAACATGACCAAAAAAAAAAAACTTTCGTACACCGTTATTTTTCACAACCATGGCTTTTCATACAAAAATACGTTGTACTGAGAAAAGCTATAGTTTTCGAGATATCGCATAACTTTGATGTCAAAATAAAGGGAATTTTTCAGAATTCACTATTTGTAAGAAATTTCAGCATCACAATATGTATATATTCACACATGTTACATGGAAAAATACTTATTGTAGGGTATTCGTAAGAGATAGCGAAAAATGTTTTTTTTTACATTGTATTAATGTCTAAAATAATGCATCC
The DNA here is from genome assembly GCA_963920525.1 of Dichetophora obliterata. Taxonomy (NCBI): domain Eukaryota; kingdom Metazoa; phylum Arthropoda; class Insecta; order Diptera; family Sciomyzidae; genus Dichetophora; species Dichetophora obliterata. The sequence goes on from OY986438.1 coordinate 29,441,040, forward strand.
AATTTCGAGACGCTTCTGCAATCCCGGGACTTCGGGATTTCAAAAACACAATCCTGGGATCCCAGGACTAGTCCCGGGTTTAACAAATCTTAGAAAACGAATTTTTTTGTAGACATAATATCAAGTTGCAAAGTAGTTATGCCTTGTTATATAACTCAAAACATTGCAGAAGATTATAAAAAACTAAAAGACACAGTTTCGATTAAACGTTTAGAAAGTATTTATTGTTTTTTTTGAAAAACAATAAATAAATCAATTCTTTAAAAAAATTAATGAAATTAGATCATTCAGAAGGTAAATTAAATTATTTAAAAAATTAGAATAGTTTAATAACACTGAAGGTAAATTTTCAACTTTTGAAAAGACACAAGAAAACGCCGAGACACGTAGACTTAATTTTCGGTTGAAGAATTTAGTGGCATTAGTGGACTCTCCATTTAGTGGACTCAGTTTTTGCAAATGAGATTAAAGTCTCGAGCTATTCAGATTTTTGATATTTGACTTACATTTGACCTTCATTCAAAAAATTTTTATAGTGTTTTAACAATTAATTTTTATAGTCTTTTCAAAAATACTTTCAACGTGAAAATCGCATCAGCCTTGTTTAATCTATGATTTTTCAAAACTTAAGCAATTTTCGTTTTTCTTCCATGTAAGCAAAATTTGAATGTTGAATGTAAAAACTTTAAAATAATCTATAAATTTTTTTTACTCAAATTTGTGTTTTTATTTCACAAGTAGACTAAATTCTGAAAGTGTAAGCAAAATCGGAGGTGGTCAAATCTTTTGGTCTCGAAAAAAAAAGGAAAAGGAAAAATCGCAAATATCTCGAGATTTTGATCTGATTGGGAAAAACTGAAAAAATAAGTTTGCGTGTCTCGGTATTTTCGTGTGTCTTTTCGACGTCCTTACAGTGTAATTTAAGTATTTATAAGTAGAAATTTGTGATATTTTGTACAGCTTGTTTAATGAAGTTTTTTTAGGTCCAATTTTAGTTTTTTTTTAAGTTAAAGGCTTTGAAGTATTTTGTAATATTTTTTACAGTTAGTTCAAGAAAGGTTTTTATTTTTATATTTTTATATTTTATATTTTGTACAGCTAGTTAAAAAAGATTTTTATTTTTGCATAATTTAAATCAAATTTCAGTATTTCTTAGGAAGTATCATGTGCTTAACACATTGGGCCTTACCAATAGTCGATTTAATACCTACTCTAAATTTAGTGTGAGCTTTTCTGACATTATTTTTAAAAAATTTGTTGTCAAAACACTTACACTAAATTTAGAGTTGGCATAAAAATGACTATTGGTAAGGGCCATTGTGTTATTTTGTACAGATAGCTTAAAAAAGGTTTTTATTAAAAAAAATTTTAAAATCACTTAAATTTTTTCTTGGGTAGTAATTGAACTTTTTGTTGGAATATTTTGAAATTTTTTTCAAGTGGAGGCAATCTCAAGATCCCGAACACCCCGGGATTTTAGGCCTTGCCATCCTGGGATCCGGGGGTCCCGGGATTTGATGCCCTAGTCTAAAATTTCCTCTTACACCATTTCTTATAGTTTAAGTTTTACTTCAGAAATATTTTTTCAACGCTCATATTTCAGGTCAAAGGTCACAAAAATATTCGGTGAACTTCTTGTCCTTACTCTAGTTTATTTAAAAAAATTATTCAAATCGGTTCAGAAACACGGAAGAATTGTTTCTCCTATACCTATTTCTGCATAGAAATGGCTTAAAACATAGTCTTGTGTATATAACTTTGGAGTGGTTTGAAATATTTGAAAATTTTTTCACAGAAATTATTTTTTAAGCTGTATAACTTTGTAAAAATATTAAAACAACATTTTGAAAAATTTAATTTTCATAAAAAAGAAATGATTTTCGATGTTAGAAACGGTTTTTTGAATTATATGTAATATTGTAAAAGCAATTTTTGCAAATATGTGACTTGTCATATGAAAAAGTGTGAAAAAAGAAAATTTTATAAAAAAACATTACAACAAAAAAAAGTTTGACCTATATTTTGAGCAGAAACTAAATATTTTATAGGTTTATTTAAAACAATATAAAACATTTAATTGGTGAGATTATGATTAATCTTATTTCTCCAAAGTCATTTAATTGATCTTTTAGAAAAAAAAACTTCAATGAAAATCGTCTAAAAAAAGGCTGAGATATTTGCTTGCAAAATCAAAACTTGAAATTTAAATAGTTTTTTCTCATTCTGAGGCGATGCCCTTGCTTTAAGGAAATACTGAGAAAATCTACATTCTTTGAGATATCTCAATAATTTTATTTTTTACATAATAAATATTTTTTTACATAATATCTGTGAAAAATATCATCAAAAAAGCTTTCGTATACCGTTATATTTCTGAAGCAACGACGTTTCATACAAAAATACGTTGTACTGAAAACATCTATGTATCGTTTTTGAGATATCACAATAATTTTTATGTCAAAATAACAGAAATTTTTGATAATTTACTATTTGTAAATAGTTCGAAGCTCATATTTCAGGTCGAAGGTCACTAATCTAAAATGCAATCATACTGCTCAGCCAGGCCTTTCATCTGATACCTCGTTCACTATTCTACCTCATCTTAGCCGTGAGATTCCTTGCTGAAATTAATATAAAAATTCAACGTTAAAATTTCGGGTCAGAGGTTATCAATTTAAAATCTAGCATGATTCGGCGCATCTATGTTGCAGTATCTTTCGAATGATATACGTTTCATTGCCCTTATTCTACGACAACATTTGATGTTGGCTTATTAATATATAAGATTAATATCTATAACAATTTTTAAATTAGATACTTATTAATTTTTTTATATAAGAATAAAAAAAAATTTATCCATACCTTCTTCTTTCTGTTATTCAATTTAAGATTTAAATCAAAAAATTTTTCGTACATCACATCCTTTGCTCAATCAAAAAGAATATTTTTTTCACTTTAGATTGTACGTTTTCTTGCAATGTGCATCAAAAATTATGATCCTTAAAATTCAGTCTCAGAACATCACGTGCGCCTTTCTTTGGAACAATATTCCTAAGCATTATCACGAATAACATTGTTTTTCGAACAGTGCATATTTAATGCTGCATCCCAACTACTAGAGCAATAACAACAACTCTTACAACAATATTCAACTTGCAACATTTTACAAGATTTCATTGCTCACGCAACGCACGATGCACTGCATATAAAATAAGCTAAATTCGATACGATTGTTATTTTATTTTCTCAACAAACAAATCAAACCGATTCAAAAGCAAAATTTATTCATAATCCTTGTTTTAAGGATTTTGTTAGTATTTTCCTGTTTTTCAAAAACAGAGAAGAAAATTCAAGGCTGATTATGAACAAAAATCATATTGAAAATGATGGAAATTGGACAAAAATTCATTGCAAAGCATGTTTTTGGGTAAAACAATTTATTTTAGTAGCATACTTACAGGCTGTATAATGAAAATTATATGTCATAGGTAGATTTTTTTTAAATTATATGGTAATTTGACGTTTGAGTTACGCTACAAATCACAAGCAAAAAATATTTTTGTTTAACTCTTTGGGTTTTCCGCAAACTTTTACAATCAAAACAATTATAACATTAGCGTATGAGATGATAGCATTAGAATATATTATAGTAGTATAGTTAATAATTTTCCTCAATACAAAAAAAAAAAATGGGATGTGAACTCAGGAAAAGATTCTCCGACAGTAACCGACAGTAAGTGTAAATGCTTCGTAAGTTTTAATAACATGTCAATGACAGTGGTATCAAACAATTGTGAACATTTCAAAGTAAATTTCTGCACTGTAAAACGTGACTTACAATACCATTAATACTGAATTTTGTATATATTTATTTGTTATTTTTTGAAAAAAAGGTCTTATTTTGTCGGCCTTTGTTGTCTAGTGGAGAGTGCGCTAGACTATCAGCTCAGAGGTCCCTGATTCGAATCCGGGTTCGGACATGGTTCTTTGCGTTTTTTTGTTCTTTACTAGATTTAAAAATTATTGAAACAAAAAATCCACAGCTAAATGGCGGAAAATGTGGAATTAAAGGACAGGAACAACTGTGGGCTGGAAATACTTGCCTAAGTTAAGGTATAAAACTAGCCTCGGTTATAAGCTCGGTTATTTGAATAAATTGCCTTTCACGTTGGTTTTGCCTAATCTATAATCCACGTATGTTTCCAATCAATTTTAAAAGCTTACCAAAAGTTAAAAACTTTCTTAAAAATAATGTTATTAGATTTCAGTTACTGTTTGCAACAGACAAATGAAATTATAATTAAAATAAAATTGTTTTCTTAATAGTATCATGATTGTGCTAAAAAAGGAAAGCGTAACGTAAAATATTTTAGCGTTTACCCGCAGGATAGTTTCTAAGTTAAAAAAAAAAATTGTTAAATTTTAGACATTTGCGCAGAGAAGAAAAAAGTTCCAATTTCCGGCCCTTATGTCTCAGAATATATCAAAGGTATATTAAAATTTTCACCAAAATTGAAAAGATCACACTTAATTTGGGATTGTAAAAAAATATATTTAGATTACAAACATTTGGTAGTTTTGAGCGCTCAAACGCTAAATGATTTCTTTGTTTCCGCACATCACGGTGACCCCATGCTAAAGCGCCCACGTTTCTGACATCACTATTTTTTGAAAATTTTGAGACTCTAGATGGATAGTTCTCCTGAAAAGTATTTTATCTGCGTACTTTTTTTGAATTTAAAATTTTGTTTTAAAGTTATACACTGTAAAAAATATCAAAAAATCTTAAAAAATACAATAAGTGCATGTATTCAAATAGATGTAGTTTTGAAATCGTAATTTGTACCGAAAAATTAAACTATGTATTTTCATTTCAAGACTTTCATCAAAAATTCACATATTTAAAAGATTTTGAGTTTGTCTTTTTGGTGGCATATTTTTTGCAGCATTTTTATAAAAAATTCTTTTTTTTTTTTTACCTGAAATTTTCAGTGACATTTTTCGTAGTCTTCGCAAAAAAAATTTTATATTTTTAGCTTAGTGTTGAGTTAAGGCATTAATTTTAAAGAATAACACACAGTTTTGGGATGGGACTCCAACGATTGCTGTTTTTAATGATTTTTTTTTAAAAAATGCCTACAAAAGATTTCCTATTTTTATACCAAAAATTCAATTTTTTTATGTTAATACCAATGAACATTTAAAATAATATATGCTTTTATTCAAATAAATCCATCAGTATTCAAATGAAGCCAACAATTTGTAAAACCAAACATGTTTTATTTTATTTTATATTTTTAAAACTGTTACGATATTTGAAAATATGGAATTTTCGGTGTGAAAACAAAAAATATTTTGTAGGCATTTTTTAAAAATTCGTTAAAAATAAAAAGTAAAAACAATTTTTAAAAAATAAGCTTTTATTTAAAAAAGACGTGAACTAAAAAGAAAAAAAGAAATTTAAGTGACATTTGTCATATATGTATAAAGTAGGTCATCATTATAGTATAAGCGTACGTAAATTGGCAAGTTATACAGACTTATATAAATTTAGAATTTTTCAAATACATTTATGTTTAAAAGCTTAAGGCACTGATATTGTGTAGTTAACCTGTATAATGGACCACAGTTTATGTACAGGTAAGCTTACTAAAAGATTCAATGCCACTGATAATGTGTAGTAAATGTATTTCTAAATTCTAAATTAATATAAGTCCTTAGAACTTACCAATTTACGTACGCTTATACTATGATGATGAGTAAATAAGGGAAGGGTAAAATTATTTTTTTCTTTTTAGTTCACGTCTTTTTTTACTAAAAGATTCAATGCCACTGATAATGTGTAGTAAATGTATTTCTAAATTCTAAATTAATATAAGTCCTTAGAACTTACCAATTTACGTACGCTTATACTATGATGATGAGTAAATAAGGGAAGGGTAAAATTATTTTTTTCTTTTTAGTTCACGTCTTTTTTAAATGCTAAATTTCAGCTTAATCGGATACCAACAAGTTGTCGAAAAATGGCTTGCAAGTTTTGACGGACATACACTGAGGAGCAAAACTGTAACATGATGTAACTCTTCTCATTTCAGCAATCGTTATCTTCTCTAAATTATAACTAATTATATATTTTTATCTTATAATGTTATTGGTGCACTTGTACTCTTTCTTCTAAACCGGTTTGAAGTAAATCTAACAACAACAACGAAAAAACTAGCAGACAAAAATGTAAAAAATGGCAAATGTTACAGTTTTGCACTCATTTCTTATTTATTGTTTTTTAACGATTTTTGTGGCAAAAAATATTATTAATAGCATGCCCAGTATCCTTTTGCTTATTTTAATTCCTGCATACAATTGGGCGTACTGGAAGTATACCTCCTCACAATTCTGGTGTTATAGCCTCCCAAACATCCTTACTTTGAGCGGAGTATTTACGTAACTCCACAAATTCTCGATTGGATTCATGTACAAAGATTGTGGAAGCCATTTAAAATTAGCAAATTCATTTTTTTGTATCCAGTCTTTGACAACATATGCAGAGTGCTTTGGATCATTGTCTTGCTAAAAAATTACTTTTTCAGCAGCAAGACCCATATTTTCCACTACTCCTGGTAGATTTTGTTGCAGGGTGGACAGGTTCTGTTCCTTTCGTATAATCCCATCGATGCGTATTAAGGGACCAACTCCATTTTGCGAAATACAACCCTAAATCATTATTGATCCACCACCATGTTTCGTTGTTTGCTTTACATGATGTGGTTGGGTTGTATTTGGGTCCTTGGTCCAATACCAAGCACGACCATCTGATTGGAAACAGTTGATTTTAGTATCATCAGACCAAATAACCTAAAATTCAATAGAACAACTAATAAAAAATATTGCTTCACAATGTAAGTTAAAAGACTCACCATATCCCAATCTGCGATTGTCGAGTGTTCGTGCGCTGCAGCAAAATCCTGCCTTAACCGCACATGTCTTTTGGTCAGCATTGGTTTTTTTTTCTTCTTTGCTGCTTTAACACCCAATTTCGTAATGCTTCGCCGAGCTGTCCACTGGCTAGCACTGATGTTTTAAATTTTCAGGAGTGACTGCATCATTGCTGGTCACCAAGTTCGCAAGATGGCGGGCCTCACGGTCGCTAACTTTTCTTGATCTACCTCCTTTGTTCTTAGAAACACTTTCCACTATATTTTTCCCTTATGCGTTGCACTGTCATGTGGCTTATTTGGAAATCTTTTACCACTTTTCTAACTGAATCCCCCTTCCGCAATAAATTTAATGTTTGAATTTTTTTCAATATTGATCATACCGCTTGCTTATATTATCACTTAATAAGTACATTGCAGTCAAGAAATGGCTATTAAGCTTCAAAATAAGCAATAGATAAGGGTTCAATGTAAAATTGAGAGTGGTGCAAAACTGTACCATTTCTCATTTTTTACATTTTTGTCTGCTAGTTTTTTTGTTGTTGTTAGATTATCTTCAAACCTGTTTGGAGGAAAGATTACAAGTGTACTAATCATATTATAAAATAAAAATCTGTAATTCGTTATTTTTTGGAGAAGATAACAGTTGTTGAAATGAGAAGTGTTACAGCATGTTACAGTATTGGTCCTCAGTGTACATACATACATACAAACAAGACAAATTCAAGATCTTTAAAATATAAACGCACTTTATTTTTGTATAACTTGCGGTTTCAAAACTACATCTATTTGAATACATGCATGCACTAATTGTATTTTTTATGTTTTTCTAAATTTTTACAGTGTATAATTTTTGCAAAACAATTTTTTTGCAAAAAACAAAAACGCAGTTTAAGTTTTTTTTATAGGCACTACTAAAATACAAAGTTAAAAAAAAAAAACGGAAACACAAAGGCCAGATTTTGCTCAAAATAAATCGAATGGATATGGAATCATCATATCAAGGAAACAAAATGCGTGAACAAAGATTTTGGAAGTCAGAAGAAACCGTTGATGCCTTCAAAAACTATGTTTCGAAGTTGTCTCAAGCGGAATAGAATAAATGTTATTACAAATGATATGAACGCATGTAAAAATGTACTAATAGAAAGAAAAATATGTTGAACAACAATAAAGACATTAATAAAAAAAAAATAGTCGAAGTATTTCCTACTAGTTTTTTTTAAGTGTAAAAGCAGCTTTTACAACTTTTATGCATATTGTTTTAAAATCATGCAGCTTTTCTGCTCTTTCTTATATTCTTCGTTCTTCTACCACTACTTTGCCCTAACAGTGATTATGTAATATTTTTCTTCTTTGGTGTTCTTCTGAAAACTCATCTTCATGCTGAACAGCTAAAGAAGCTAGTACCGCATCATTTGGATTGGAGAAGGAAAGCAAAGATTTGTTTCACATCTTGTAAAGATGTAACTGAAGAAAAAAGGGTTTCCAGCACGCATTAAATTTGCCTCTGAAGGATGTGAGTAGCATATTAATGAATTTATCAAATGTTCATTGAACTGTTGAAGCTGATGATACAGATTAAATTTATTTGATATGATTTTTACAAAATACTGTCGTACATTATTTTCGAAGATGTCTTTGGGTTACATAAAGATTTAGCCAATATAATCTGTCTTCAAAATAATTTGATGAATTCAAAATAATTTACATCAACATTATTTTCTATTTTTAATTTTTATATATCGCCCATTTCAGATTGAGGGACCTATAAGTCGCATTGACCATCTCCGATTTGGCTCAAAATTTGTTTTTATGTTGGTTTTTTGTTAAGAAAACCAATTCCGGAGCTTGAAGTTTCAAAATTTTTTTTTGCGGAGCCACAGCCGTTCTAATGCCAAAATAGGGCCTATTTCTAGAAAACGTAGCTCAGTCAATTTAAATCACTTTTTTCTAACTAAGGTATCATTGGAAATGTTATCTCCTCTATTTTAAGGATAAAATATAAAACTTAAAAAAAAATTGCTGTAAATTGACCCATTGTTAATTTCAAAGTTTAATGCCATGCCAACAAGAGACGATATAATTTTTTTCAGTTTCTTTATTTTGGTTTTTTGTACGTTTCAATACCTTTACAACAATATAAAATTAAGGTGTGCTCTTGAAGGGTCAGAAGTTATGGCGTAAAACGTGCAGTGTTAAAGAAATTTCAATACAAATTCAACAAGCTATCAAAGCTTACATCATAGATTTTTTTTTTAGTTTTTTATTTTTTTTGAATTGGAAAAAAAAGTTGAATTTGTTCAAAATTAGGCGATCGCTTACAGCACCTTGTGTTTTTGTGTGTACGTGTTGTAGTTTTTGCAAAGTACAAGTTTATAATAAAAAACAATTTGTATGGCGGGAAAAGCGGGCGAAATAGACTACTTGCTGAGCATGTATGTTGTAAATAGCTAGTTGAATTTGTATTGAAAATTCTTTAACACTGCACGTTTTACGCCATTACTTCTGAGCCCTTCAAGAGCACACCTTAATTTTATATCGTTCGAAAGGTATTGAAACGAACAAAAAACCAAAATAAAGAAACTGAAAAAAAATATAGCGTCTGTTGTTGGCATGGCATTAAACTTTAAAATTAAGAATGGGCCAACTTACTGCAATTTTTACAAAAGTTTTATATTTTTTCTTTAAAAAAGACAAAATAACCTTTCCAATGATACCTTATTTACGAAAAGCGGCTTTAAATTGACTGAGCTACGTCGTTTCAAAATACACCCTACTTTGGCCTTGAAAAATGGTTCTAAAAAGTTATAACTTCGTATTTCATTTTCTAAGCATTAAATTAAACTGGAAACAAAATTTGAGCCAAATCGGAGATGGTCAGTGTGACTGATATGTCACCTGAATCTGAAATGGGCGATATGCAGTTTTGACATTAAATCACAGAAGAAAGGGGAAGATATATTGAAAAATTTGTTTGATTTGCATTTTTTTAGATTCGTTAGTGACTCAATGCAACTGACTACCAACTCCAGAGTCATGAAGTTATAAAAAAACATAAAATCAGCACGTAGTGGGGAACAATTAATTAGAGCTTGTCGTCAACAATAATGATATATAGTAGATGAAATGATCAGATCGAAATCAGCAGCGACTGTAGCAAAGATCAAAGGAGGTGTTCCGGTGCAAAACGAAAAATGAAATCAAAATTAACACAAAAAAAAAGGATTTACTGATCCTAAAAATATATTTTACCAAACTATTTCGCCACAGAAGGATCACGCCAGGCAAAGTGTCGGCACTGATCATGAGAGTCTTCATGCAGCTCATATAAAAAACTAAAAAATGCATTTTGATGAGAAGTCCTATAAAATTGGCCTTTGCGGCATGGTAAATTTTTCCGGAATAACAGCATGTAACCAAATAAAAACAACAACAACAACCATTAAATCACCCCCAACAGCGCATGTATTTCTTGTTCTTCATTATCCTTGCTCTGCTGTGCGTGACATGAGCGAGCAATAGTAGCACCAACAACAACAAAAAAAAACTCACACCAAACAAGTGCAAGCAAAGCGCTAGTCATATCCTTGATTTCGGGCCTTACATTTTCATCCTTCAAAACAGCCTTCGTTTTATTTATTATACACTGCAGTTAAGCTCGAAATACTAGCAACAATAACTATTGCTACAATATTGTGGTCAGCTTGCTGTACGAAGGATACATTTATGTATTTTTTGTTTTATATCATTTACTGTAAGGCAAAAAAAAACGACTTGGCGCAGCTCACAAATCACATTCGAACATACAGGCAAAAGACTCCAGCACCACCACCACACATGTGCATGATTTGTACCGAACAAAAGAACGCGCATTCAACAACAAAAGGACTTGACTCGCCCTTCAAGGACTGCATTCTTTAAATGCCTTTTGTTAAGTTTCTGCTTCAGTTTTCAAACGTAAAGCAACTCGCGTTTTAAGGCGGTGCAGAACATTTAACATTGCGGTCAAGGCATTCAGCCTTTGAACATATTGTGAACGATCCTTTTGTTGTGATTTATCCTTTCTTTTGTTTGTTATAAATTGCATAATTATATTTGTGTTAATGCAACAATTTTGAGAAATTTATGGGCAGGAATTCAAAAGAAATAACAGGTGCTTGAGTTTATATGGAGTTGAACGAGTGAGCAAGGCAGTAATTCAAAATAAAAATAATTGTTTTTAGTCCTGAATTTTAAAATAAATTTGATTAATCGAGCTTATTGAAATTTCGAGAGCAATATATCAAATTCACATAAAGAAATATGTGTACACAATTGTCCTTACAGTTGCAATATAAAATTTCTGAGGTATGTTTTGGAGAGAATATTTTGACTCTGAAAGTTGAAAGAGTTGTTATGACTAAATGCAGGCATGTAGCATAAATTTTCAATGGAAATGGGTTTTGATTAAAAAACGGTATTGCTACCAATATAATATCATATTTAAAGTAATGATATGTGACTTCTTCATGCAAAATTGACGACATTATATTTATTTTTGCATATGACATTTATTTTTTATGTTTAAAGAAATTCTGTCAAATTCTTTTTAAGAGCTGAAATGGCCAATTCGCTTTTTTTCACGGAGCAAAAGTATACTTTCAAAAGTAAATTTTGAGAAAATCGTCATATTGCCCATAAATGGCTATAATTGTCTGTAAAATTATCCAAACTGATAGTTATTTCAGTGTTCAGTGAAAAACGCAAATTTGAGAAACCACTTAATTTTAATTTAATTTAAATTTATTTTCATATATAACTTTCACGGAGATGGAATATTATCTTTCTGAGTTTATTTTTTTAATAGATAGACAGACCCACTGAAAATAATTCTCTAAAAAGTATATTTTTTACTTTTTTCGATTTGAAGCAGTATTCTATTGTGGAAAATTTAAAAAATCGAAAAATTTTCTTTTCATTTTTCGATAGTTTAAGCCCCATCAAAAATTTCATTGAAAAAGCCTAATCGTATTTTCATCATAAAATTTTATATCATAAAACCTGACCACTTCCATGGAAGATCGAGGCTACGTGCATGGTTTTTACGTTACGTTATTGTTTCTATGTATCTGTATCGATAAATAAAAATAGCTTAAGTCTGATTTTAAAGTTTCGAGAAAGCTTGCTTCAATGTTTTCAACTGTCATATAAATTATATAAAAAGTCTTTTGTGTTTGTATCAAAACTTTGGCTAAGGTGATGCCAGATTTTTTGTGTTTACAGTGCTATATGCGTGGAACACAGCTACAACAATAACTCACTTCTATCTTAAGTCGACTAAAGCTGTTTTTGCATATCGACACAGATATAAAAATATTTTTATATAACAAAACTTCTATAAGCAAACATTTTGAACAAATAGCATTCTCTATAATTTCGTTTAAGAATTTATCGATCGTGTCAATGGTGCTCTTCCAAATCTTTTTTCAAATCTGAGCACAAATTTCGGGTATTTATAAAACACATAATCTAGACTAATTTTGTTGTCATAAATAGCGCTTTCCTTTGACTTTTCTTAAAAAAAAAAATGCTATCAATGTCATTATAGTTGTGGTTGTTAAATATTTTCTAACATTTTTATATACTTAGCTGCCTTGACATTGGGTAAAAATATTGAAATTAATTACCAAACATTATTGCATTCAGACAATAATTAATGTCGCACTAAAGAGCAACAACTTTATCTATTTGGTTTTTTTTTTTCTTAAACGATGCATCCTGCCCGATATCGTCTGCAAGGTTGTAGACTAGTCTGCTTGCCAGATTTAAAAATTTAAATTTAAGGCTTCGTGTTCCTTTCCAAAATATGTGCAGGTGTGTTTTTAGTTGTTTATGTGTGTTTTCTCCCTTCTTGTCACTATTTGTGCTGTTATAAACATATTTTGTGCCTACTTTGTCGGGATGTATTTAATATATGATCGGGTCATAAATAACGCATGCTAAATAGCTATGGAGCATGAAAAATATTTTGAAATTTGAAACCAGAATAATGTTTAAATACGAAGGAGGACATTGCGAGGTGACAGAGAAAGCTGCAATATTTAGACCAGCTATTTAAAAGTAATTTATATGAAAAATTATTTTGTTTTGGAAAGATTTTAGTTATGAGAACATATTTTAAGGACATACATAGAGCCAAAACAGACCAATAAAATAGAAGAAAATCAAAAAGATTTCTCTAAAGTTTCGATCAAAAATAAATCTTTTTAAAGCTGGGTGGATTTTTTACTAGGTAAAACCACATAGTTTTAAGAAGAAATATTTTTGTTTTAACAAAAAAATCTTATTGGTGGTAAAAGTTTTCTTATTGTTTTTTAGAAGATATCTTATAAGCTATAAAGGTTTTTTTATTGTTTTTAATAAGAAATCTTGCTGAGTTCATAAGTTTTTACTACATAATTTAAAGAAGAAATTTAATTATTTAAAGAAGAAAACTAAATAACTTTAAAAGTATTCCTATTATTTTTAGTAAGAAAACTTATTAAATTTAAAAGTTTTTTTATTTTTTTTAATAAGTAATTTTGTTAATTTTAAAAAGAATTTTGTTTTTTCTTATCACATAATTTTAAATAGGAAATTGTATAATTTTAAAAAAAAATTTATTAATTTTAAAAGAAAAGTTATTTGCTGTTTTTCATAAGAAATCATGTTAGTTTCAAAAGTTTCCTTATAATTATTTATTCTTGTTTATTGTTCTTTACCACATTATGTTAAGAATATATTTTATTGTTATTAAAAAACAATTAATTAATTTATTAATTTTTGGTGAGAATGCTAGTTAATTTTAAAAGTTTTTTATTGTTTTTAATACGAAATCTTTTTAATTAAGAACCTAACTTATTAATTATAATATTGTTCTTATTGTCTTTAATCAGAATTTTTGTTAATTTCAAAAGTTTTCTTATATATTATTTTTGACCACAAAATTTGTATGTAATAATATTCTACAAATATGTTTATTTTATAATTCAAAATAATTTTAAGTTTAATTTTTTGGTTTTTAATAAGTTTCTAAATTTTTTAAAATTTTTTACTTTCATCATTCAATTTAACATATGTAATTAAAAACTATAAATGATCGATTAAGCAATTTTAACCCTTAACTGGTACACCAGAAAAATAAAATTACACTTACAGTGCATCTGACCCCAGGGACCACACCACAAGTTTTTTATTGTGTTAAATAAAGAATTTAATAAGTTAATTTAAAAATAATTTTGTTGTTTTTTACCACATTATCTTACATAGGAAATCGTATAATTTTAAGAATAAAATTTATTAATTTTAAAAGATTAAAGTTTTTTACTGTTTTGCATAAGAAATCATATAAGTTTCAAAAGTTTTCTTATATTTTATTCTTGTGTCAGATATTTTATTGTTATTAGAAGAAAATTAATTAATTATTGTTAATGAGAATACTAATTAATTAAAAATTTTTTATTGTTTTAATAGGAAACCTTTTTAATTAAGAAGTTAACTTATTAACTATAATATTTTTTTATTGTTTTTAGTAAGAAATTTAATTTATTTTAAAGATTTTCTTAATTATTACTTTTTACAACAAAATTTAAAAAAAAATGTTATTCTTTTTTCAATAAATATTTGGTATTATAAATATTAAGGTGGATCGTTTTGTTCAGGTGTAAAAAAACACTTTTTCGACACTCATATTCTGGGAGCTGGATTCAAGTAGATCTTAAGTCCGAAAGGATATCGAAATCGGTGGAACCGCCATCCAGCAATTTTGATTTTAAAAAATCACTTTTTCGCCAAAAATCACCAATTTTTTCGCCGTAAGTTTTTATCAATCTAAAATAACTACCCAAAAGTTGGGTGCAAATGAAAGGTATCTTGGACCCTAAGGTTGTAAATAGGATGATGGTTAGATTCAAGAAATTTTTTAGTGCAACAGTGTTCAAATTTCGGTCAACATTTTGGGTACTTTTCCCTAAAATCGCTATAAATTTGCCAATTTTCGGTAAATTTGGAAAAATTAAGTATTGTTCAAAAAAACTTGGTGTAATCAATTGATATATATTTAAAAAAAAAAAATAAAAAAATCAAAACAGTGGAATTTTTTTAAACTTTTTTGGAAAGTAATTTTGAAAGGGTATTTTTCACAAAAATCTATAAATCCACTAATTTTCAGTAAATTTTAGAAAATTTACTATTTTTAAAATGGTGTGGCTTTGAAGAGGCCTCACCTTTCGTGGTGAACAATCAAAAATTAACATATTTATAGTTAAAATAGTGAAAATTACCCAAAATGTTGACCGTATTCTGAACACTGTTGCAATAAAAAATTTCTTGAATCTAAAAATCTTCCTATTGACAACTTTGTTGTCTCAGATACCTTTCATTTGTACCCATTTTTTAGGTAGTTATTTTAGATTGATAAAAAGTTACAGCGAAAAAACCGGTGATTTTTGGTGAAAAAGTGATTTTTTTTAATCAAAACCGCTGGATGACGGTTCCACCGATTTCGATATCCTTTTGGATTTAAGATCTATTGGAATACAGCTCCCAGAATATGAGTGTCGAAAAAAATGTTTTTTTATCCCCCTTATTAAATATTTTTTTACTGTTTTTTATTAAAAGTTTTAATTTAAGAAATATTTTTGTTGCATTTCAATAAACTATTTACCTAAAAATGCACTTTCAAATGCATTTAAAATTAAGTAAAAACACATTTGTGAGGATTTAATCTTCATTTATTGGGTCATACAAAATTTTTAATGATACAATACATACAGATGATAATACGTATACAATTCTAAGAAACTTAATAAAATTTTATTATTGATTCAATGTCGTTACATAAATAACTTTCTGTATAAAAAATTTATTTTATTATTTTTAGCTCCATTTCAAGAAATTTTGTCTTCTTATGATAAAAGAATAAATAATGTTCTAAAAATTTTCAAACTTTTTCGTTTTGAATTTTGTAAACATGGAATAATTTCATAATTATATCTAAGCCTTTGTAAAAGTATACAACTTATATTAAATACAGTCGCACAGCGCTTTGCACTCATACAAATTTAAAAATAAGTAGAAGGAGTGCTCCTATGATAATGAAATTTTTTATGCTTAGTAAGCTTAAGCTATCTAAGAAAAATACAAAAAAACGTTAATCGTTATCGTTAATCGTAAAAGTGTTAATCGGTTAGTCCTTAGGGGTACCTCCCTTGGACCTGTGTTCAATTTTTACATAATTTTTTATGAGAGGTAGACACAAAAATTGACCGAACTTTATAAAAATTGGTCGAAAGACTTAAAATGTAAAGTAATAGAGGCTTAAGCTTAGTAAGCTTAAGCTATCTAAGAAAAATAAAAAAAACGGTGTTAATCGGTTAGTCCTTAGGGGTACCTCCCTTGCACCTATGTTCAATTTTTACATAAATTTGTATGAGAGGTAGACACAAAAATTGACCGAACTTTATAAAAATTGGTCAAAAGACTTAAAATGAAAAGTAATAGATGCATACTTAAAATGGTTTAAATCGATTTTTTTAGGGGTACCTTCCTTGGACCTATATTAAATTTTTAAATGATTTTGTATGGGGGTAGACACAAAAATTTACCGATCTATATGAAAATTGGTCAAAAGACATAAAATATAAAGTGATAGACGCATACTTAAAATGGTTTAAATCGAATATTTTTTAGGGGTACCTTCCTTGGACCTACAGTCATGTGAAAATAAATAGGGACACCTGTATTTTTATATTTAAAACTGCATGAATTACATACAAGGTGCAACAGATATAGCATTAATTCCCTCGGGTGGTGGTTCCTCTTGATAAGGTGAGTATAAAACTTTATGGAGTCTCCTCCCACATTGTAAAACTTTCAAGATGCAGGGTGTTTTACGGTTTTGGTACGTGTTTAGCATTATTGATCTAGAATTGAAACTGCTCATCATAAAATAAAAAATAATATTTTGTATTTTAGAAAAAATAGTAGCTTTGCTGTCTATATATCAACCACTTTCGTGTCATGTGCTACAGCGGAGCTAAAATTTTGAGATTATCAAACGAAATATCAACAAATTTTGTATCTTTTGTTTTAGCGGAGCTGTAATCGTCAAAATTTAAAATTTCTGTTTTTCATGTTGAAATACACTTAATCAATAGTTCTTTTCTAAATTCTTACTTTGGATGATAACAGCTCCGCTAAAAGAAAAAAAACAAAATTTGTTGATATTTCGTTGGATAATCTCAAAATTTTAGCTCCGCTACAGCACATCACACGAAAGTGGTTGATATATAGACAGAAAAGCTACTATTTTTTCTAAAATACAAAATATTATTTTTTATTTTATGGTGAGTAGTATAGATTCTATACCAATAATACTAAACACGTACCAAAAACTTAAAACACCCTGTATCTTGAAAGTTTTACAATGTGGGAGGAAACTCCATAAAGTGTTATACTCGCCTTATCAATAAGAATCACCAGCCGTGGGAATTAATGCTATATCTGGTGCACCTTGTATATAATTCATGCAGCTTCATATATAAAAATATAGGTGTCCCTATTTATTTTCACATGACTGTATATTAAATTTTTAAATGATTTTGTATGGGGGTAGACACAAAAATTTACCGGTCTTTATGAAAATTGGTCAAAAGACTTAAAATATTAAGTAATAGATGTATATTTAAAATGGTTAAAATCGATTTATTTTGAGGGGTACCTCCCTTGGACCCATATAAAATTTTTAAATAATTTTGTATTGGAGGTAGACACAAAAGTTGACCGATCTTAATAACATTTAGTTAAAACGCTTCAAATATAAAGTAATAGATGTATACTTAAAATTTTTCAAATCGATTAGTTTTAGGGGGTGCCTCCGTTGAACCTATATTCAAGCAATTCTCAAGCAATTTATTGACTTAGAAGTATACTAAAAATCGACTTTTCTCAAAAAGGCGGAACAAAGCTGAATTTATCTTTTCATAGCCTTTAAGATAAAGGCTCAAGGTTATCAATTAAAAAAACCGCCGCTAATATTGTTCATAGTATTAGCAAATGTCTATCCAAATTTGCAAAAATAGTCGTTTTTGGTAGTTTTATTTTTTTTGGGTTTTGCAAACTTATCAACATTTTTTTAATTATAAGCTTTAATTTAACTTGCTTCGTTCGTATGTATGTATGTATGTATGTCCTCAAAACCTGCAAGCCATTTTTCTACAACTTGTTTATTTCAAGAATTCTTAAAAGAAAAATAGAACAAAGTTTTTTCTTTTAAAAAATTTTTTTTTATTCATATTAACGATTAAAGGCCTCTATCCAGCTCTTAAGTAATTACTTAAGAAATATTTGAATATATTTCTTAATCAGAAAAAAGTAGTATGAAAGTAAATATGACATCTCACAAAAATAAAATAATTTATTTTTATTTTGTCGGAATATTTTTTTGAAAAAAGGCTGTCGAGCCGTTAGCTGATGGTTGCTTTATTTGAATGGTGATCAGAGATTCGCATGAGAACATTCATATTTTTTGACAAACAACGATTTGCGAATCAATACGAAGGCAGCATTCAGACAATGAAGACATTCGGATGCTTCGCTGGAAACTCGAGTGTCTGCTGCTGAATGAATATGCTTTCATACTTCCCTGCGGATCTCTAGGAACGCGTTCCTCTTTGTGCAGTTTGTTTTCATTTAGTTAATTGTTGCGTAGCCATTCATATTTAATATCTTATTAAATATACTCTACAAATAGGTCCATTTACTTCAAATGTCGCATAGGAAATAACGTGAAAGCTGCAATTCGTTAGAGTGACGGAATTTTTTTCAACACGTTCAGACGCTTTCCGTTCTTCCGCCATCCACGAAATGAAAATGCAATAAATACGCACGTTATATTCTTGTTAGCGTCTTCTCTATACTTTGAGAGCTGCAGTTAAGATTTGCTCCTGGAGCAAATGGACATAAAAGCATGCATTTTTTTGCGAATGTTACTTATGTCTTGCTTCGTAGTGCATTCTTATCTCGTAGACGTTAGTTATCGCGAGCGCTCTTACGCTATGGCATTTGTATCCACAGCGATTGACACATGCATTTGCGCAGCCTTACATATAGGCAATTCGGATAATCTAGGAAAATTTTAGTGCTGAACGCACATTCGTAGCTCGTATATAGACGAGACACTCTAGACGTCATTTGAATGCAATCAGGATAATCTTTCTCTGATGGTGATACTAGCGATCAGCAGTATCTAATTAGCTCTATTGAGCTGTTTTGATACTATAATCTCCAACTACCCGTAATTTGAAGTGTGTAACACATGAAAAGACATGGACACTTCCTCCAGTGCGGTTAAGGAGAATCTGTAAGTTGCTTAATTTGTAGTAGTAAAGTTCCTCTAAATTGCTGAAAAAGGCTTACCTAGCGTACTCAATCGGCACCTTGCTAGGGCGAGGAGAGTGCATAAGAAGTGGGTAAGAGTTGTTTTTTTCATTATAGTCATCGCAACTACCACAATTTATAATTATTGTGACTACAATACAATGTAATTATTCAACAACAGTAAGTACCTCATGTGGAAATTCTTCTTAAAAAAGGCTTATTCACGAGCCGGAAAAAATTTCTTATTAACTGAAAGGATCCACAGATGGCTACAGTATGTATCTAATATAGAACCTCAACTTAAAAATAGATTATTTTTTGGCAACTCGTGACCTCCAAAAAACAGTGCTTAGTGCTCTTTCTAGGACCCTTCATCAGAGTTTTCCCTTTTTTAAATCTCAGTTTTAGTACATTTATGCAATGGACCGATTAGCATTCTATAATATCAGAATAATTCAGAAGAAAAGAAGCATTCTCTTCTTCCCCAAGACGATGCATGGTAAGTTAACTAGGGAATGAAAGCAAACTAAATTGAGGATGTGATTACTACTTTACACTATCTTCTTTGTTGTTGCATTGGCAGCCTAGGCTACTGGACCAAAGTCACATAACTTTTACCATATAATGCTATGGTATCTAATTGATCGAAGTAATTTTCGTTACTGCTAGACTAGGATGCAATTTTTGTTTACGAAACAAAGATTATATTTAAGGATTTATATCTAAGACTAAACATGCAAATTAACCAATTTTAAACATTTTTCTAAATGAATGCATTAAAGAAAAAATGGATTTGTCTATGGAGTAAGGGAGTTTTTTTCTGTATCTTTTATTGTATTCAAACTTATTCCTACACGAGCATAGGATTTTAATTATTTTTGAGTTTAATAAATCATTTCATTTGCAAAGGTTTCATAAACTCTGCGTTATCTTTACCATACATGCATTTACATCATAATTTTCGTAAACAATCACCAAACTATAGCTAAAAAAAAATTTTAAAAAAATGTATCTGCAAAAATACTTCTCACAACTTTACTTAAAGAAACATTGTCTAGAGCATATATTTCTTTTCATTCACAGTGTTTCCGTGCCTGATTTTTATTGAAAAAAAAGTAGTACAAATACAATTCTTAAGAGCTGGATTCACTTCTAAGTAATTTTGAAAAAAGAAAATTTCTTTTTGATTACTTTTCAGTTTTTTGTATGGAAAATATGCTTTACTTGAGAGCTGGAAACAGGCCTTAAAACTGTATTTTAAGAAGATTTTTTCCTGTGAGCATCAAGAACACATCGAACACTACCTTGCAAATTACTAAAAAATAAGACAAGTTTTACATGATGCCGTGCCTATATTTCTAATTTTTAAGAAAAATATTTTAGACTTACCTCAATGGTAGTATTAGCTTTGAACTTATATCAAATTTTTACGATTCCGAGACCGACAATTTTTTTATTTATTTCCACTGCTTTTTCAAAGACCCCCTTTGAGTTCACACCGTAAATTTTATATCAGCCGAAACTGTGCTTCTCTAGCCTTAGGTTGCCCGCAGAGTAAGCGCCAAAGCTGACAGGCAGGCAGACAGGCACAGGAAAACTATGTGAACAAGAGAGAAAAAAGTTATTTCTATCTCGTTTCTTCGCAGGGCCTGCCTGCCTGCCTGCTTCGGCGTTTACTCAGCGGGCAGCCTTACGGCTGAAATATATATATATGTGACTCGAGTTTCAAAAATCTTAGTGTCGTCAAAACCAATCGCTTTCCATTCTAACATTTTGGATAGTGTTTTTATAGTAAAATACGAATGGCTGAAAGGAACTCACTTCACAACAAAGTCGAAGGTCTAAAGTAAATAAACCATGTACATATTAGTGACATATTTACATTTATTCCGAACAATAAGATTTCTAGTTCTTTAAAAAAGATATTCCTATTAAAGTTGAGTGTTTAAAAGAGGCACTATGAAAAATCGCCCAATGAAAAATTGCCCAAAATACAAAATGAAAAATCGCCCAAATGAAAAATGGCCCAAAATGAAATGAAAAAATCGGCCAAAAAAAAAAAAATGAAAAATTGGCCAAAAAAAAAAAAAATGAAAAATTCCCCAATTTGGTATGTAGAAATTTTGGACGATTTATCATTATTTTTGGGCGATTTTTCATAGCCCCCTTTCCATACAAGTGCAAATAAGCTTATCGTAAAAAACGGCACTGTGAAAAATCAGTCAAAAAAAAAAAAAAAAAAAAAAATTAAAAATCACCCAAATAAAAAATGGCGCAAAATTAAATGAAATATCGCCAAAAAAAAAAAAAATGACAAATCACCCAAAAATAAAAAAATTAAACATCACGCAATTTTTTTTTGTTTGACTTTTCACATGAAAAATTACCCAATTTTGTATGAAGAAATTTTGGGCGATTTTTAATTTTTTTTTTGGCGATTTTTCATGGCCCCTTTAAAAGATTTCAACTTATTCTTATTCAGTGGCGTAAAAAGCGGGCCCGCAGAGCCCGCATTGCGGGCGGGCGCAACTAAGCCAGGGGCGCCGTCAAGTTCCTTGATGAAAATGATAAATAAAGTGGAGAACGACGCACAGTATAAAATAAGCGGCCAAAAATCTAATATATTTCCAAGTTGCGTTTTTTAAAAATAAAATTTTTCTTGTTATTCAAATTATACTTACTTTTTTTATATCAAAATAAAGTTTAAAATTTCTTATGTCTGGCAACCTTGCTGTTTTTGTATACATTTTTAAAATATGGTTTTAAGTTTATCATCATAAAAGTAAACACTAAAAGCGGGATACAAAATTTTAAATATTGAATTTTTAAAAAGCTTAACAAATAATTTTGAGAAGTATTGACTTCACAAAAACTTCATTAGCGTTACACCAAATAAAAAAAAAATTCTTGCTAATACGGAAGATATACATTTTTTTAAGGTGACCTATTTAGTTATAATGTAAAATATTAATTGATGTATGGCAGCTGATTATTTTTCAAAATTATACTTATTTAAAAACACAAAACAACTCAATTTTTAAAATGGCCTTGCTGTAATCAAAAAAGCTTACAAATATGAACAAAAACGTAGTTAATTTGAGTGGGTAGTATTTTCCAAGGTTGAGTTACTACAATATAATTAATCATCTAAGAAATTTATGTAGCAAATTTCGTTGTTTTGAGACAAGACCTAATGAAGTTTCAGGCAAAAATGGCTTTCGTTTATATGGGAAGTGGGTGTGGCAGAGGTCGGATTTGTGTAACTTTTTCAGGATTTCTTAATTTTGTCTATAAAGATATTCGTGCCAATTTTCATAGCTCTACGATCACTCTTTCTTTTTTGGCCAAATATTTTGAGCAAAAGTCGTCTTTGTTTGGCAAAATTCGATTATGGTCGGAGTCGATTTACCCGATTGCTTTCATATTTTCAGCAAGTCAGCTACTGATGTTATTTGAATCAGTCAGTTGGTCATATTTTGTGACGTTAGCAAATTCTTTAGTTAACAGGTAACGTCTAATACAAAACAGTTAAACTAAACATCTGAAACTTATCATTCCACCCATAAAAAATTATTTATCCCGTTTATTCAATCATTAAGTTTGTTTACTATTTTAAATCATTAATATGTTATGCTTTTTTACCTGCTTTGTGATAAAATCTTATAAATTTTATTATATTTGATATTATAAAAAGTATTTCTTACGTTATTACTTTTTTTTTAATAAATTATATTAAAATAAAATATATAAAATAAGATATTTTTAAAATATAACTGTTGTAATAAATGATGATCATCATATGACCATTGAATTAAAAAAGTCTCTTTTTGTTTTCTTTTTTTGTTTGTCAAGAGTTCTCTTGTTTTCTCCTACGCTTCTAGTAACCTAGTAATAACACAGTTTTACTCTAAAAGTAAAAAGCAGGGCGCTTTTAGAAACCTGCGGGCGGGCGCACAAAATAAAGTTACGCTACTGCTCTTATTCAATAAGAAATTTTATTAAAGAATAAAATATATTTTCAATAAGGGTTTCTCCATTATATTAATAAGATTTAACTGTAAAGAATTCCTTTTGTTTGATAGTAATAATGAGAAAATCTAATAGACTAGCGAACTTCCCGTGCTGAGTTTATACGAACGATGAAGTCAGTATATCATTATTTCGAAAAGGTACTGATTTGAAACGTGACGTACTTTTTGATGTTTATCCTCATCAGATCACAGCATTCTGATAACAATCTGATCAGATTTTAATAAGGACCCCTTAGGTAGGGATATCCTGAAACAAATCTGATTGTCAGCTGATCAGATATAGATAAGTCTTCCTTTACAGGTATATCCCTATTATATCCGGACCATGTTTGAACCATGTCCGGACCGTGTCCGTATTAGAAAATTTTTCTTATCTGATTTCCGCTCGGACTATTGCTTCTATTAAAAAATTTTTGACTTTGTGTAATTATAAAAGAAATGTTTCTATCAAAATATTTTCTTTTAATTTAATTAAATGCTTATTCAACCAAATCTTTAATATAAGCGAATAAGGCAAATAAAAGTGTCATGAGGAGAGGGGGAAGTATACAAGAATACTCCCATATACTTAATAAACTGTTAAATTCATAAATAAACAAATCAACAGCAAAATCTGCACATAAATAATAAGCAAAATGTAAGCACAAGTAAGCGCCCGCATGAGGACCACTTATCAGCTCTATCCCCGGGGCAAAACTGGCCCGCTTTAATCCGTTATGTAAACACATTATATAGAAAATTGTTGCAACAACGTTGGCAACACTGCACAAGCACAATACAACACAATTCAATGACAATTTTATTTAAACAAAACTTAACGCAGTAGTGTGCCGGCTTCTTGTTTTTTTTTTGAGACGCTTTTTATGCCCCTTTCAACGGCTGTTTCCCCAAAGGAGTCGTTTATGCCGGCTCACACACACACAGGGAACACAATCAGCGCGCTGTACGAAAATCCTTCTTTAAACAAGCCCAAAAAAACTTGGCGAAATTTTATCCCCCTTCTCAAGTGTTGCGCAAATAAAATGTGGGGAATTCCCAAAAATGTGTGCGTTCATAATGGAAGCGCTTTTGTAAGAGATTTTTTGTTGTTTTTTTATATCTCAGCTGAAGCGCTTTTTCATTGAGCAGCGTTGCCCAAATAAATAAACAACCCCGAAAGTATGCAATAACTTGAACAAATAAAACACTTTATTTTGATGGCTATCGGCGCGCAAAGTATTGGAAGATATGCTTAAATTTAATAATAATTGAAAGGTTTTTGCTAAAGTGCATTGTATTTAAAGTTGCCAGATTTTTATAGTTTTGCAAGAACTGTTGTAACTCTTTGAAGTCCATTGCGGCCCCACAATAAAACGGCCTCGTCATTGTTCTGGCTCTGGCTAGCAAGCGATTTAATCTTGTCATATATCAGCAGTTTTTTGGGGTAGAACGCCGGAAATGCCACTTAATGCCCAAAAAGCTGCTAAATTTCCATTCATAGTTCAACACCCACGGCCGACACAAAGGCTCGCTGGTCCAGCGTGCGCATTTATTTTGTATGAGGCCTTCTCTCTGCAACAAAAAAAATAACCTTGAACTTTAGTTCAAACTTTGCTGTCGTTGCCAAACTTAATGATGGGTTTCCTCCTCATGAACAGCCAAGCTCAATGCCAAGCCAAGTAGCAGTGTTGTCAGTGCGCCTTGCTGTATGCAATGAATTTTGTAATTCCATAAACGTTTTCGTCATTATTCCGGCGGGGATTACGTGAAAGCTTATGCAATTGTTTCCAGTGCTGTATGTGCTTTATTTCAGCTCTTGCTTTTGTAACAAAAATGTCTAATTTTCTTGCAGCAACTGGCATGGACGTAGAACGGCAACCCTCTTTACCTCCAGCCACAAAATATGCAATGGAATGGTGGTTGTTGCTTTCGCTGCAGCGGGACGTACAACATACAAGCGAATTTAAGGGAATTTTAGATTTAAATTTTTATAGATTGCATAACTTTGCAAGCGCTGAAAAGGGTTCCCCAACTCCTCGATTCAACAACGACATGAACGACACCCTCAATCGGGTGTTTTTTGTTTGTTAAGGGCGCATTTTGTTGGTCTTAAGTCGGGGTAGTTAATAATCTCGACTGAGCTATTGTAAAAAGTGATCATCTACACCGCATGCCGGCTGGCAACATTTTAGTGCATTTTCAAAGGAGGCAGCAGAAGGCTAGACGCTAGTTTTGTGGGGGGGGGGGGAGGGGGCATCTGTGTGATGTCTATCATTTCTATTTGGGAAAACATTAATTTTATTTGATGAGGCGCAAAGTTGTGCAATTTATTGCGTGCATTAAAATAAAACTTAAGTGTATTTGTTAAGCAAATTAATGATTGTGTGAGTGACGGAAGGTAGTTAGAATAAGGTTACGGCATAAGTTTGATAGCACTTTACAAAAAAATTTTTATTTTTTTTATAATTCTAAGATATACTATAATTTAAAAATAAATCTTTTCTTTAAATTCTTGTTTTGTTCTTAACTTAAAGTTTGTTTGAGAAGTATTCGCTTTTCAGTCATTAGGTTTTCAAATCGCTTTCAGAACAGTCGCTTTTTCCTAACATCTGCCCTATAATAATAGAACATAAAAGGTTAAGCAATTATTAAACTTTTCAACAAATTTTCACTGCCATTATAAAAATTAAACTAAGATAACGAGCTCTAATTATGAAAAATAAGTATGCACCTTAAAAAAGACCCACATTCAGGCCAACAATTACGTTTTATGTAACAAAAAAATTAACAAGCCAAAATCGAACATTAATCAAAGCATAAAATTGACTTTTAATGGGCGTTTTTAGTAGACTCATTAAAAGTGCCAGCTCAAAAAACATAGCCGAGCATTTTTAATTGCAGTGCTGGAGGCATCAAGGAAAGAACGAAACACCTTGACATCGATATGGCAAGGATAACACATGCCGGAAAAGGAGCGAAAAAGGAACCACTTAAGACTAGTTTTTTTTTTATTATTATTAGTAGCATTTATTTATGGCGGTAACGCTCTCCTAAGAATTGAGAAAAATACTATCAGAAATTCAAAGTTTTGACTTTCGATACAAATATCTTCGCTGTTTTTAAATCTAGTTCATTAAATTTTTTTTTGTTTAAAATTGCTTATCAAAAATTAGTCGAGCATATATATATGATAATGATGTAACATTCAATGAAAAAAGAGGAAAATTAAAAAAAATTAGAATCTTATTAATAGAGCTAGGAATCGTATGTACTAATATCTCTAAAATATGCACTAAAAACAGGTAAAATATGCAATTTGTAAAAAAATTTTTCTTATATTTTTTATCGGTTCAATATTGCATGTAATTAAACAAACAATTACCCAGTAGTTCCAGTCTTGAAGAAATCTCAAATGAATCAGGTACGATTTTTCTTGATCCTTGACGAAACATGCTGATTTGGCCATACATTTTATTGACGAAAATTTCATATAAATGTTCCAAATTCGTACAAGACGCAATGCAGAAACGTCGTGATTTTTCATGCACGTACCCAATATCGAAATATTGAGGAAGTTTCGTTAACGAAAAGTAGACAGCAATATAAAGAAAATTCGTCAAGGAATTAAAATCGAAACGTGTAATAAAACTCGTGAAGGAATGTTATACCGAAACGTTGAAGAAGTGAAAATGCTGTATTGTTGCAGTTTATCCTCTTAACGATT
The DNA here is from genome assembly GCA_963920525.1 of Dichetophora obliterata. Lineage (NCBI taxonomy): Eukaryota > Metazoa > Arthropoda > Insecta > Diptera > Sciomyzidae > Dichetophora > Dichetophora obliterata. The sequence continues at coordinate 29,468,105 of OY986438.1, forward strand.
CGGCGAAATACAACAATCATGAATATCTTCAAGTTGGTGTAATAGAGTGGAAAAAGTTAGGTGCTGACAACCGCTGCTTTTCATTACATTTTGTATGAATGTTTTTTTAAGTCCAGCAGCTTATGCAGAAACTTCCTTCAAGCAATCATCACGAAAAGTTCGTCAATGATGCCGCGAACTACTGGGTAATTTTAAAATACATATATATTTAATGTATCAAAAACAACAAATATATGAAGTGAACAAACAAGTTATAATAATAAATTATTTTTTTTGAAAATATGACGCACTAAATGTAAATGATTGCAAATCAAAAAAAAAGCAAAAATATACAAACATCACATGCAATTATTGTAAATATATTAAAATATGCGCAATAAATATACAAAAATAGATATTTTTTGTAAAATATGCAAAATCATGCATTTATTGCAAAATATGCAAAAATATGCACTAACGATTGAAGGCCATTTTAAAGAAAATTTCATGATTCGTAAAGATAACTTAAACATTTCCATTTTAAGATGCCCAGGAAAAAAATGCATTTGCATGAGAATCCTAGCCCTACTTATAAAAAACCTAAAAATTAAACTTAAAATTATTTTTGATTTAAAAAAAAGCATATTAGTAAAATATTATTACATAAAAATCTTAGTTTGCACATGATTGGCAGCTAATCTATAGTAATAAATGTCATTTTCTGTTTGTTTGTTTGTTTGTTTGTTCGTTTGGCCTTTATACAAATCTAAACGGCTCAACGGATTTTGCACAAACTAGGTAGACATATTAAGCTTACACCAACTTAAAATGTTACATACTGAGTTTTTGCCACGCCCCCTCTGAAATTTTTCAACTAACGGTAATTTTGTTATTATAAAACTTTTTAGTATCGGAGATTTTTTTGTATTTAATTTTAAAAAAATTCTGTTATTTTGACATCAAAAACATGCACATATCATCAAAATTGGAGAAATTTTCAGTATAACGACTTTTTCATAAAACATCGTTGCCTAAGAATGAGAAAAAAACGACATGAAAATCAAAGTTTGGTCTTTCGATGCAAATATCTCCGCTATCCATTAATATATTTCATTCAAATTTTTTTTGTTCAAAAGTTCAATAAAATCACTTCACAAAAATAGGTTGAACTGTACCGTTAAGTCAGTGTATATATGTTTTATGAGTATGCCAAAAAAGGTCCAAAATATTGACTAATTACTCAAAAAATGACTCAAAAATTGTTGTTGTTGTAAAAATGAAATCAATTAAAAACAGCAAATCTGACTACCATTCATATGACATAGCATTTATTTGCAAAAATTCTTCCAGCTAAGCGCAAAAATTATTTTACTGTTTTTGTCATCAAAACAACAAGGTACCCCCTTTGATTTTTTTCGCGAAATTTATTTTTTCCAAAATGTGGTTTTTATATTTTTTACAAAAAAATCAATTTAAGTCTCAAAAATAATTTATGTGAAAAAATTACCCCAATATCTCTTTCCAATCAAAAGTTATGGCTAAAAATCTATTTTTTCATACCAGACTATTAAAAAAAATTAGTTTTGTGTTAGAATTCTCTGTATTGTTTGAACGTCCCCAATTATTTCTAAGAATGCAGTTGTGTGTCTTAAGTAATTACGACTCTATTTTTTCTCACTATTGTGTCACCGTTGTCACTTACTTCTTTATCAATGGTAAAATGGTATGGAAAAAATGACTGTGAATAAGAAAATGGCGATATAAAAAAACATATGCGCATCTGGTCAGCACAATTATTTCATTAGTTTTGATATGTGCGTTAAATTCACAGATAGATGGCGCCACATTTGTAAGATGTGTGGGTACAGACTATACTTACACCTTGCGGTGAAAAGCTGAATAATGTTTTTTCAAAAGTTTCTTCAAATTTAACCCCACACGTTTGGGATTACAGACAGGTGGCGCTATTTTCTGCTTACAGAAGAATATCTGATGTTCTTATACAGCTAGCAGATAAGTTTTGCGAAATATTTTGCGAAAATGCCATTGCTACCAAACTTTTAAAAAGTAAAATAATGCAGTACGGCCAGTTTTTTCAGTCGCAGCGTCATCTAGCGTCATAAACACTTAAAAACATAGAATTGGATCAGTTTAAATATCTAGCTCACTTGCCGGACTTTTTGTTGTTTTTGCTTTGCTTGCAAATGCGATGATATGATCCTGATCTCCAATGAAAAAACGCAGCTAAAGGAAATTTTAATAGTATTTTTAGTACAACGAATTTTTCATAAAACATTTATAGCTAATAATGAGTAAAAAATTATATGAAAATCAAAGTTCTTACTTTTAATGCCAATAACTCCGCTGTTTTTAATATATTTCATTAAAATTTTTTTTGTTAAAATGTTCAATGTATTTTTAAATATAAATCTTTGCTTGGATGTTAAAATGTCCATATCTTAAGGACGCATTGAGTCCCACCATAATTTTTATTTTGTTGAAAAGGTAATTTTGCTTGCTTTAAGTTTAAGTAAATATAAAAATTATTTTTAATTTTTAAAATATGTTTTTCGTACCACTTCTTTGAATTCAATTAGCTCACCACATGAGATGGAACCACCAACAACAAAAATTTTCCAAAACTTTTTTGGGTTAATGTTCGTTCAATTACCATTTTAACGGTAACTTACAAATAAAATGTAACATGTTTTTCATTATTCCAGAATTTAAAAAAATTCAATCGAAAAGTGTATGTTAAAATGTTTATATAAATGACTCTCGAGTAACACCGGGTATATCAGCTAGTATTATATATAACAATAATAGTTTTTATTGATTCAGAAATGCATATTTTATATGATTTCATTTATTTGTTTTTTACTTGAAAAATTTATCTTTTTACTTTATTTTTAGAAGTTAATCTTTTATTTAGTATTTCACAAACTTAGCCCAATTATTAAGAATATAACTTATGAAATTTCTTTCATTTAAATTAGTTTAAATATTTACTTCTATTGTCATTTTATTTACTTTTTTTATTAACCTTCATCGGTCCCTTATTTCTAGAAGCGAATTGGTAAATTTTACACACTTTTTTCAGGAGCCATATTTTCATCGATGAATGAAATGCATGCGATCTTATCGTTAAAAGTAATTAATTATTCATTATTTTATTAAATTTAAAAAAAAAATCTATACAAATACATATATAAAAATTGATGTAGTATATGGGTCTGTATGTATATCACGTAAAGATTCAAAAACCACCAAACAAACCGATATTTATGAAATTTTAAGGGAAACTGAAACAACATCTTGATCGTGTTCCTGGGAAGTTTGGTGTTGATTGGATAAGTGGGCGTTGTACCTTCCATACAACCCAACATTTGCGCTATCGACCACAAACCATAAAAAAAATTAGTTCAAAAAACTAAAACCCGACTACTTCAAAGTACGCTCTAAAAAGTATGAAACAAGAAAATATTCTAATCTGAAATTATTATGTACAAACTATTCAACTTTTATTCAACTATTCAGCTATCATGTCATAATGTCATATTGTCCTAAGATTTTACACTAGTTTAAACATTTTATTGTTGCCTTCCATATAAAAAAGTACTAATATATTACAACTCTGAAAGCTTTGTTTTTTGAAGTGTCATAATAAAACAGCTGTTTCTTATTTGCATTTATTTATTTTGTAAATTTTAGTTGTAAAACTTTAGGACAATATGACATGATAGCGCACCTTCTGAATACCCTTATTGTAACAGTAGTAAGCGATCATAAGCTTTAGGACAAAGTGGATTAATATAATGACATATCATCATACATTTAGAGGGCGTCATATGACCATAAATATGAGGTGACATACGACTACGGATATCTTCTGAATATCACTATGAATTAGTATAAAATAAACTATGTTATGTGTAAGTTTTATTTAACAGATTTTAGATATAAGATATTATAGATATTTTATTTAAAATATATGGTTTCAATGTTAAACTAATTGATGCGAACAGTTCGTGATCACATTCGTAACTGACTTAGTACAGAGTAGTGTTTTCACATATTCGTCAATATAAAAAAACAGTTTTTCGAATAACCTAGAAATGATGATTTTTTGATAAGCGGTTTTACGAATAATTGAAATAAAAAAACTGGTAGAAACCGGTTAGTCATTGTTTTTTGATATTTTATTTTAATAAAATAAAAATCTTACAAAACCGTACAAAAATTTATAAAACCTATAAAATATCAAGGTATGAAAAAGTCAAGTCCCCTTTTTTAACGAAAAACATTTAAAAAATATTTAAAAATTTTATTAGAAAATTTCGAGTAATCCGATGGTAATTTATTAAGCCATAATAAATTGTAAAACATTCTATGAAAATGTTTCTTGAAAAATTTCAATATGAGTCTTCTTGAATAATACATGAGCCTTTGTAGTTCAGTGGAGAGTCCGCTAGACTATCAACCCAGAGGTCCCCGGTTCGAATCCGGCATGGTTCTTTTCACTTTCTTCGTTCTTTCCTACATTTAAGAATTATGGAAAACTAAAAATCCACACCTAAATTGTGGAAAAAGTGAAATTAAAGGACAGGAACAACTAAGAGCTGAAAATGCTTGCCGAGGTGAAGGCATAACACTAGCCTTGGTTAAAAGCAATTCAAATTGTCTTTCACGTTTGTTTCACCTAACCAATAATTCACGTTTGGTTCCAATCACTTCCTCTAAATATGTAATCTATCCCTTTCCTTTCAGGTCAAAGACAAAACCTTGTTTGTATAAGGCGCATGCCTTGGTTCTTTGATATTTAAAAAAAAATTTCACATCCAATTTTTCATCTGCAGAAATGTTAACTATGCATCATCGGAAGAAGAACATTTTTCCAAGAAATATTTTCATATACAATTTGTACCTTGTTTAGTGTATAATGGCAATTTTTTAACCTTTTTTAGAAAATTGTCAAAAAGATGCGTAAAAAAGGGCGCTAAAAATGTATCTAGATTAATAAAACTCAGTTTCAGTTTGTTTGTTGGTTTGACCTTAAGACAAATGGATCTCACTCAATTTTGGTAATCATATTGTGTGCATCCTAAATCAGATATTGGCATATTTAGTTTTGATCATGTTCCTTTCAACTCCCATTTCAACAGGAATTTTTTTTCGAGAAAGGTAAAAAATATTGACTTTTTACTCAAAGATTGATTCAAAAGTTGTTTTTGTTGCAACAATAAAAACAAGTAAAAATTGCATTTCGGACTACCTTTCCTCAAAAATTCTTCCAGTTTTGCGCAAAACTGTTGAACGGTTTTTGTCATAATAACAACAAGGGTGCACCATATAATTTTATAGCGAAATTTTATTTCAAAATGTTGTTCTTATATTTTTTTACGAAATAATTAATTTATGTAAAAACATTTTTGTATAACTTTTTATAAAATATCTCAAGCGAGTACATAGTATAGTAAACTTTTAATTTTTGACTACTTAAAGGTTTTTAATTCGATATTTAATAGAATGAATACATTCTCCGAAGAACGAAAAACTTTTCATTTAAGTACAAAGAGGCTAAGATAAGAACTCAATAAAAAACGATTGAATATTTATAAAAACTAAGAACGTTATAATAATAATTTGGTGTTAGATTGTTGTGGCACAAAACTCTTTGCTAAATTGAATAATAACTACAACCAGCGACCACCACGCACCAATTTCCTCAAACATTTCGTCTTCCTTAAACCCTAACATATGCTACATTGTTATAAATTTCAGCTTGATGAGCAGCTTGTTAAAATAGTTTAGGGAAAAATCGATTTTCCTGGAATACCACCGATGCCGGTCAACCAAGGACTAGGCATGAACAATAAATAAAACAAAAATTTAAAATAAATGCCTTTAAAATAGTTAAAAAAAAACAATAACAAGAAATCAAATGATGACCGCGCTATAATTATCCGCTTGCTGCTTAATATAACATACAAAATGGATACCAACAACAATTCCAGCTAAGGACTCATGCTGATAGAGATCTTCTGCGTATTATTTTCCAAATAATTTCAATATAAAGCAGTTCAATTTTCAGCCAATAAAGCGAACTACGATTAAACAATAAATTGTAGAGAAACAAAAAAAAAAAAAAAATAAAAAAGGTCAATATAACGCGGCACGCTGATTAAGGGTTTTGAAGCGCACACACGTTGCACACTCAAGAGCATGGTTTAGCCTAAGATCATTGTTTGGCTTGGTCATTGTTTAATGTGTATAATTTGAAGTCATCTTTTCATATTTTTGCTGGTTGGGTATTAATTTTGGGCGATGCTGACAAAAC
>OY986438.1:29479420-29769420 GCA_963920525.1 Dichetophora obliterata
AGAAATTGATTATAAAAATTAAAAAATAACAAAAATTAAACAAAAAAATTCTACTCATAAACGTACTCAAAACTATCACTTTACGCAAAACCTTCGCGGGTAGTTGAAAATTACAAAAATTACGAACATGTGAATTTTTAGTTGCGCTTCTTTCACATTTTTCGCTCTTTAAAGTCTCTAAAAAAACAGCAGGCCAATATTTTCTAAATTTAGCTTTAGAATCTAATCAATTGTATCTACTTGAAAATAAATAAAAATCCAATTCAATCTATTGAGTAGTTTTTGAGATATTGTGTTTTCAAAAAACCAATAAGGAAATATGTGGACTTAAGAAAGATTGTACCGTTGTCATATAGTTACTTTGTATGGGAGATAGGTAAGGTTTTAATTTGATTTTATAAAATTGCGAACATGGAGTGTATATTTGATTTCAAAGATTGTGTGCATTTTGCATGTCAAGTCATTAAAGTAGTTTTTGTAGACTTTAAAGAGACTATATCATTTTCCTAAAGTCATTTTGTATGGGAAATAGGCGTGTTTTTCATACGACTCGGCTCATTTTTGAAATTGGTCTTTATTTTTGTAGATTTAAGCTTAATTTAAGCATAATAACAGTTGCACTGACCATCTACGATTTGGCTCAAATTTTGTTCTTAGATAGGTTTATTTTTTAGACAGCCAAATCTGGAGTTTGAGGCCTTAAGAATTTTTTTAGCGGACCCACAGCCATGCGAATGCCAAAACAGGGGCTATTTTGAGACAACGTAGGCTCAGTCATTTTAAATGAGATTTTAAAATTGAACCGTTTTTAAATAGTATTTTTGTATGGGATTTAAGTGGGGGTTTAATTTAAGGTACTATTACAGTGTGTAGCTTAGGGTGGTTACAAGTTGTATGGGAATTTTTTTTTTGTTACTATCTTTCGCAGTACCCCCCTAAAATGTGCCAATAGACTAGAAAATATGATTTACAAAGTTTAAGCCCAATCCGATAATGCTAACACGTGCCGGATTGAGGTTCAAGTTTGCAAAGTAAAGTAATAAACCTTAAATTTAAAAAAAATACTAAAAATTAACGAGTCAACTTATTCCAAGTTTTAAAGTGTGAGTTTATTGAGTACATAAACAAAAGTATTTAAGGTAAAAAAGAGGTTGATCAACCAATAGTTGTAGCTTTGGTGTCGATTTGAATTTTTAGTTACTTTTTGAAAAAAAGCCAAGTTGGCTTATTTTACTTTTTCTAATTTTTCGACTCTTAAAATAATTTTCTAAAAATTTGTTCTGTGGAAATCTCATTTGTAGCAAAATTGTGAAGATTTATTGCCCAGAAACTATAAAATAGGTTGAGGGGTTCACAAGATATGCCTTTCAGACACGCGGACAGACGGACACTACGAGTTGACATAAAAAATTTCAATTACGCATGTTAGAAGGCGTGTATCTTGTAAAAAATATAAAAACAACAATTTGGAAAAAATAAATTTCGCTAAAAAAATCAAAGGGGGTAGGTACCCTTGTTGTTTTGATGACATAAACAGTAATATTTTTAATTGATTTAATTTTTACAACAACAACAATTTTTGAGTCATTTTTTGAGTAAAAAGTCAATATTTTGGACTTTTCTTGACATAATCATAAATCATATATACACTGACTTAACGGTACAGTTCAAACTATTTTTGTAAAGTGATTTAATTGAACTTTTGAACAAAAAAAATTTGAATGAAATATGTTAATGGACAGCGGAGATATTTAAATCGAAAAACCAAACTTTGATTTTCATGTCGTTTTTTTCTCATTCGTAGGCAGCGATGTTTTATGAAAAAGTCGTTGTATTGAAAATTTCTCCAATTTTGAAGATATGTGAATGTTTTTGATGTCAAAGGAACAGAAATTTTTTAAAATTAAATACACAAAAATCTCCGATACTAAAAAATTTTATAATAACAAAATTACCGTAAGTTGAAAAATTTAAGAGGGGGCGTGGCAAAAACTAAGTATGTAACATTTTAAGTTGGGATGCACTTAATATGCATACCTAGTTTGAGCAAAATCCGTTGAGGCGTTTAGATTTGTATACAGGTCAAACAAACAAACAAACAGAAAATGAGTTTTATTACTATAGATAGTCAATTGTATGAAAAAATAGAGTTGATCTGTTGATGGCGGTGATCTATAAATAGCCTACTGCTCTAAATGTCATATGATTAAGTAGAAAATTTAAACGTTCAATTTGTTCTATACAATTCAAATGAATGAATTCCTAATGTGTGAAATCATATGCAACTTTAAACAGTGAGTTGATCACAGCTTAATCACTCAAAGACTACTGAAGAGGAATATGTAGCGATTTCCGAAACAGACTGTCTAGTCAGCTAAGTGATTGACTCTATACAGAGTTGTTGTTGTTGCCTTCTTTAAAAACTTACTTGATCTAAAGCTCACAATGTAATTCATGTAATAGTTTTTATAGTTTTGTAGGGAAGGTAGGTGAGCTTTAATTTGATTTAAGAACATTTCGAACTCAGAGTGCGTTTTCATGTGGTATTATTGGTTCATGGTAGGTGGTCGAGGTTTTAATTTGATTTTACAAAATTTCGAATTTACTGTGCGTTTTCGAGATAAAAGCTTATAAGCAAAATTTTAAGTTATTAGAGTAAATTTTGTGGACCTTGAAGAGATTTTTCAGCTTTTTCATATACTGTTTTTATATATGGTAGATAGATGAAGTTTTAATTTGATTTAACAATATTGTCGAATTGGAGATCAAAACATGCGAATTTGATATCAAAGCTTATGTGCAAGATTTCAGGCCATTAAGGTTAATTTGTGTGGACTTTAAAGAGATTTTATCGTTTTTGTAAAGTGACTTTGTATGGGAGGTAGGCGTGGTTTCCATTCGATTTGGCTCATTTTCGAACTATCTCTTTATTTTTGAAATAAAAGTTTAAATAACGAATTTAATGGTATGCAATTGAACTGTTTTCATTAATTTTTTATATGGGATGGACTTTAAAGAGATATAGTATAGTATTTTTGTATGGGAGGTAGGTGAGGTTAAATTTGATTTTGCAAAATTCCAAACTTAGAGTGCGTATTTGAGATTAAAGTTTATGTGCAAATTTATAAGAGTAAATTTTGTAAACTGTGAAGAGATTTTACCGTTTTAATAAAGTTACTTTGTATTTGTATGGTATTTATAATATTTTTGCATGGGAGGGAGGAGGATACTCAGAGTGCATTTTTGAGACTAAAGCTTATGTGCAAAAGTCATTAAAGGGCATTTTTTTAGACTTTGAAGAGATTTTACCGTTTAAATAAAGTCACTTTGTGTGGGAAATATACGCGGCTTTCATACGATTTGGCTCATTTGCGAACTTCGACTTCATTTTTAGATAGAATTAAATATCGAATTTTAGTATTATACCGTCAAATAGCATTATTTCTAAATACTTTATGAAATGTAACCATTTTTGTATAGGAGGTGCAAAATCCGTATTTATTCATCAACATAGTCATTTTCCACAGCGAAACAAATTTTCCAACGTTATTCTAAACTTTTAATGCTATTTATATAGAATGATTTGTCTTTGGCTTTATAAGAGGAATCAGTTGCGGTTATAACTTCATCGTCGGATACAAAGCTCTTTCTCTGGAGCATGTTTTAGAGATCTACGAACAGGTAGAAGTCAGATGGGACCAGTAATTCGAATCGTAAATAGTTCAATTCATCATCGTTATGTGGATCGGTGCTTGATGTCTTGGTGAAACAACATTTTTTTCTTTGACATGTGAAGCCTTCTCTTGATTGCACAATATAATCGAGCCAATAATTGTTTAGCCTTTCTGAAGAAAGGCGATAAGCACAACTCCGCGCATGTCCCAAAATACAGAGGCCATGACCTTGCCTGCTGACTTTTTGACTACGGCTTTATTAATATAGATCCATGATTCATCCATTGTTATGCATCAATACAAAAATCCTTTTTGTCACGCGTAAACAGCTCCAAACAGACCTTCGAATCATCAAATCGTTGTTGTTTTACTGTAAACGCAACGCGGCACCCACTTGGAAAAAATACCTTTTTTTTACCAATGCTAATGCACAATTTTGGACACGGTGCCTTTTTATGGCTTAAGGATGTCAGCTATTTCTTGCAATCATTCTTTTCAATCGGTCAAAACAATTTTCAGCCCTTTTTTGATGTTTTCGGGCGTCCTCTTATTGTACTACCTGGGCGCTCCGCGTCTTCGGTGGTTGTTCGACCGTTTTTAAAATTAGCATACCATCGGCAAATGGTTGCTTTTAATGATGAATTTTTCCAGTTCTTCTTCTTCTTCAAAAACTTATCATGAAATTTTTACATAACTTTTGAAAGTTCATACTACTGAAAACAAAAGCGGCATGGTATTTGCGATGCTATCTACACGGTTAGAAATCTTGGAATACATTTTAATACAAGCAAAGTATTACAAAGATTTTAAATTCAAAAAGTATTAATTTAATACTCCTCAATTGATTACAAAACTTGAACTCTTAAGGTGTATTGTAACTCTCATTCATCATAAAATAATATTTTTTTTAATTTAAAAGGAAAAAGGGCATGGGCGGTGTTGTAGATTTTGACTTTTCTATTTATCTGAAAAATAAAAACCTAGAATACTATTGGGGGTTGGAATTAATTTTAAAGGTTTTTTTTCGGTTTTTGAGCATTTATTTAGAAACAACGGTACAATGTATATTATTCAAAGTATTGTCCATCGTTAGCTACAACATTTTCCCATCTTTCTGGCAGCATATGGATTCCGCGCCGGAAGAACGATTCGTCTTTTGAGGCAATCCACGAATCGACCCATTTTTTGGTATCCTCGTAAGAAGTGAAGCGCTGCTCAGCCAAGCCATGCGTCATCGATCTGAATAGGTGGTAGTCGGAAGGGGCTATGTCTGGGCTATAAGGCGGGTGATGTAGCACATCCCAATTCAGCGCCTCCAACGTTTCCTTGACGGTTCTTGCAACATGTGGCCGTGCGTTGTCATGTTGAAAAACCACTTTGTCGTGTCTTTTGGCATATTCCGGCCGTTTAACCTTTGATGCTCGGCTCAATTGCATCAATTGTTGTTGGTAGCGTTCCCCAGTGATGGTTTCGTTAGGTTTTAGCAGCTCATAGTACACGACACCCTTCTGATCCCACCAAATACACAGCATAAGCTTGGCGCCATGAATATTCGGCTTGGCCCTCGATGTTGATGCATGGTCGGGTGGTCCCCACGATTTTTTTCGCTTAGGATTATCGTAATGGATCCACTTTTCATCGCCAGTGACAATACGATGCAAAAAACTCTTCCTTTTATGCCGTTGAAGCAGTTGTTCGCACATGCAAAATCGCCGTACAACGTCTCTCGGCTTCAACTGGTACGGCACCCAATTTCCTTGCTTTTGAATCATTCCCATGGCCTTCAAGCGTTTGCCGACCGTTCATAAGTCGACTCCCAATGATTCTGACAATTCTTGAAGGGTTTGACACGGGTCTTCATCGAGCAAAGCCTCCAATTCCTCATCTTCAAACTTTTTCGGCTGGCCCGGACGCTCTTTGTCTTCCGTATCAAAATCACCACTTTTAAACCGACGGAACCAGTACTCACAAGTAGAAATCGATGGAGCATAGTCCCCGTAAGCCTCAGTAAGCGTGCGTTGTGCTTCAACCGCTTTTTTCTTCAAATGGAAGCACAAAAGTAAACCTTCCCGCAAATTGCGTTTTGTTGGAACGAAAGTCGACATGTTCACAGAGAAAAAAATATATGTTGTTTACACTTCAGTGGAATGACACATACTAAAAAATGAAGCTTAGACAATGTGCTTTGAAATGAATATAGTCACAGGTGTGCCCGATGCGATCTATTGATAGTTACGCCATCTCTTAGAAAACCTTTAAAACTAAATCCAACCCCCAATATTAATCACTATGAGTGCAGCTATGGCTAGAACTAGAAAAAAGATATGAAAAATTGACAGAATGACGCGCTTTTGAAAATTAAGTTCTTAAAACAGCATGTTTTCTACCGGTTATTAAGTGTAAAATAAACAATGTTTTTTTAAATAAAGCTTTGATTCTAGTTCCAGCGATAGCCACCGTTGTTATGAATAGCATATTTAAATTTCAGATGATTCGGCTAAATAGTTTTTGTTTTTTCTACAACACCATGCCGAAAAAAATAGTTTCGAGATAAATGAGTATAAAGAGAATGAATGTAGACGAAACACTGTGGCTCGCCACCTACTAAAACGGCTGTAGAAGTGAAAATACAATGTTCAGTTGCTTTTTGACAAGACGTAATGTAAGGTAACGTAGAAATCTAAAATCCATGGATCTATACGTCCCGTCACATTACGTTACGTTTATTAAAACCACTTGTATAAGAAAGCATTGTTTCAAACAATAAGTGAAAAAACGCACTGCTCAACTGACATTAGATCACATTACGTTACTTCTATTATAATTGGACATTAACGTCAGAAAGACTATACTTTTGAAATATAAAAAAAAAAATCAGTTTAATAAAAATTCTAAGCCGTAAACAATGCTGTTTTGATAAATATGACATTTTGACAAAAATAATTCAAAATTAATGTAAAATAATAATGTAAGGTATTAAATTTTACTGGTAAGAAAGGATTTTTTTTAGTTAACATTAGGTATTTTAAATTTTTCAATTTAAACATTATTTTATTTAAAAAAACCATTAAATTATGAAAAGTATAAAACTGCGATAAAGCTTCACTTCTCTCGTGTGTCCAGTGACGCATCTGTTTTTTTGTATTAATTGTTAGTACATTTAAAATATTATAACGATATTTTATACCCTTTGGAATAAATTTGATACTATACATATTTACTATTACACCTAATTTTTGATACAAAATCAGTATTAAAAATGAATAAAAACTGAGCATTTAATTTTAATACCTTTTTTATTAAAACTGAATTTTAATATTTGGCCAGTATTATATTTTAATACAATTTTGGTTTTATCATATATGTAAGTCCAAAAGTATTAAAATTTATTCCAAGATTTCTAACCGTGTATGTTTCGGTACTGGCACTTAATGACACATGTGTTATTTAAAAAAGTTGAGTCCTGTAATTGTTCAATGCATCATCATCAGAGGCACAATATTGGAACCATTTTTATCCCAAATAATAATATAATTTGCTAGTCTATGCTTATCAAAAATATCCACTGTACCACCACTCCAACATTATCTATACTCCAACCTAGTCGCACGTCCACTCTAACGTATGTGGTTAAGGTGCATTCCAAGCAAAAACGTTGAAAATAAATGAGTTCCTGAAAATAATAATTATGCCTCTCATGCCATCCTGTCTCGCCAGTAACTCACCCACCCTTACATGCATTGATCTATTGTAATTCGAGACCGTTAGAAATATTGGAAAAAAAAGAAAAAAATAATTCGTAACGGCAACATCTTTAAGGCGTTGTGATGGATGTCGAAACAAGCACAAGTCATGTAATGAGAGAGGATGCAGCATGTGCAAGAAAACAACAACAAAAATTATAACAACTACGTACAACGATGCACACACCATGTGTGGTGTCTGGCGGTGTGAAACTCATGTGGGGAATCGACCCACCATTAATTCAGCATTCAATCAATTTTCCGGGAGGTAAAATTGGAATGTACAAAGCCATCTCTAGTTGTTAGCCAAAAATAGTGCGACGTTGTGAGGTGGGGAAGAGCTCACCCTCCCACCGGCCTGCTGTTTGTCATGAAGCCTTCTCATTGGCATCCGATTCCTCATCAACTTAATCATTCTAATCAGCAAGCAGTCAACGTTGTGCGAAATTGCAAGTCAAATCTTCTGAATTTTTTCTAGAGAGTGGTACATTGGCCGCCACCCCATACTTGGGTGGTATGGTTGTAGTCTGGAGAAGGGGTCTCCTGCACAACAAGCACCGGACAACATGTCGAGCATAAATGTTAATCCAAGTGTTTAATAAAAATCAATGATTTTATAGATTTTTTCTTGGGGTTTTTCTTATGCTGCAAGTAATACAGAAGCTTGCTGAGTTTTTGCAAATACTTTTCGCAAACAATAATCTTTGTGCTTAATTGCTTTTGCACTTTCATTAACGTTGTAGTGCTTTTAATTGAATTATTTACTTGAATTTACAATTAAATTTTTTGACTTATAAGAGCATGATATGAAAAAATATTAAATACTTCAGCTAGAAACACATTTTAAAGCAATACCGAATATAATTGTAATAGTAGAAATGCCTTTTAAACATCCTTAAAAGTATTTTTTGACCTTTAAGTCCCAAAGGTATAATCAATTCCATATAATTATACCATAAAATATAACAAACAGATTAAAAGTTTAGGGTTAGGGAAAACTCTTATAGCAAAAGTGCTGATTTTGACCTGAGGTTTAAAGTTAGTGAAAACAGTATTTTATCTGAATGTCAGTGTAAGAAAAATAGCTCAAAGACAATTGCTGAGCTGGTGTTAAGGATGAGTGGTAGGTGGGGCTACAAAGAAAAAGTGCGGATGATTACTGAAAGTTCTGAAAAATCTGAAATATAGCTATAAGTAAAGTGCAAGTTTTTTCCCTCAAAGCGAGGCATTCATCATTTTAGCACCTCTTACATTTATATCTTTAGATCATTTTGAGTTCCTTTAGATATTTGAAACAGAAAATTTATAAAAGTTAAATTTACAGCCCTAATCTGGCAAAGTAACAATTGTTAACCAGTATTTTTTTATATTTCTATGTGTTTGTGTTAATTTTTGGTTTCAACACGAAATTTGAAGCTCAAAAAACAAAATTTTTTAATGAAATTGTGACTATCAGCAAAGCAGGTGACAATTTTTATACAAAAGAGTCGCCGCACTGTGCATTCGGGCTAAATTTTCTTACAAGCAATTAACTTAAAGGAAAAGACTTATATGTATATTCAATTATATTCATAATTTTGTAATGCATTAAGTAAAAACTGTTAAATAATTTAAACATTTAACAAGTATCTGGGGCATCTTTCTGCAAAAATCATAGCAAAAATTAGAATCCGGTTAAAGTTCAAAATGAATTAAAAAATCATAGCTTTGTTTATTTAAAATCTGGTTAAAGTTCAAAATGAATTAAAAAAATTCGTCATTACAAATATTGCATCACAAATCTCGAGGAATACTGGCTATTAAACAGGGAGACTGTAATAGTAAATAATTTTTTTTTTCGTTTACAGTCGTAACTTTGAACTGTGAATTTTGACCTTTAATCCACATCAAATTTCAAATCGTCCCAAATATCAGTCAGCTTCATCTGTCTCTTCGTCAGTAGTTGCTGCGACCACTCGTCCAGACGTTGCTGGTTTTCGATAGAAAGCTCATCCTTGTAGGCACCCACAATGCCGCGACGCATAAACCTGGTAAATAATAATTCAAAAATATTCAAAAATTACAAAAAAATTACAACTTACTGAAAATCTGTCATTTTCGTTGGGTCTTCAGAGAGGTTCTTTATTATTGATGTTGGATTTGTGCGTTTATTGGCTGTCGGATGTTATTATTTAATGACTTTAAATTCTAGAATTTCAAATTTCAATTCAAATTATTTGCCTACATTTCATGCTGTCAAAGGACAAATGTTTCGCCAATGTTGCCATCTCTGTAGCTGTTAAAGCAGGGCGCTCAAGAAACTCGCCTAAAGCATGCAGCACGGAAGGCAAGTCGGCTTTGAGCTGCTCGTAGGTGGTAAAGAAAACATTTGGCTCCTGACGCAACTGCCAGAAATCCACCACGCTATCCCAGAATGGCGTATATGTGATATCATTGCTGACTATGTCATTGACAAAGTCATCGATGTTATTGGAATTGTAGCCGCGGCCGCTTATGAATTTAAAATATGACACCACAACGTCTTTAAGATTACGTGCGCAGTAGACAATCTGCAAAGAATTGGTTTTTTGTGAGGTATAACGTAGATTGCTCTCATTCTAAACCTTATTTTTGTGCTCCCAAAGCTGCCGTGGAAGCAGGTGCGCCGGTAAATGCGATTTAATTAAACGTGGTGACTTCAGCTCTCTTGCCTTCGCTATGCTGTCGTAAGGTATCTTAGAATTTACCAAACTCAATCTGTATTTATAAAAAGTTTTCAATTGAATAGAAAATTTGCTCATCTCACATAAAGCAATTTTTTCTCACTCCAAATAAACGCTGCGTTTATTTAAATCCTCAGATTTTGCCACTACGTAATTCAGGTCATTCATTAGTAGCCAAATGGCTTCCTGTATCCAAGTGGTGCCACACTTTGGAAAGGTAACCACAAACACATCATCGCGCTTAACTTCAAAATTATAAATTTTCTCGTAGTGGCTGGAAAAACTAGCGGGTAGCGTGCACCAGCGTTCTAGCCAGTTTTGAGGCGGTATGAAAATGTTTGGTAAATTTTTGCCACATGTTGTCACATCGACCAAATCCACTCAATTTGAAGGCAAAGCCGAATTCTGCGGTTCCCGTAGACGCACTTGGAACATTTTGCCACGGATTTTGATTTAAAACTGAGAATAAACGAAAAATCTGTTCTGCTTCAGTGCTGCTATAAACAGTAGCTGTTTTAATATTCTAAAGTAAAATAAATCTATACGAATTCTTATCTTTATTTGTATTTATTGCATGACGTTGATTTCGTTCTGTCTGGCGCACAGTGTTTCGTCTAAAATATTTCAGCTGGACAAAATTTAAATTTAAATTTAAGTATTTTAATTTTAGGTTGTAATCAGGCACAAAGCCACTTTTAAGATATAAAACAGTATTTTATCTGTTTTTTATTATTAATTTTGTTTTATTACTAATTTTGTTTTGTATTAAAAAGTGACCTCGAACCATTTTATAAGCCAAAATTATAAATTAAGTGGTCGGAAAAACATTCTATAATTCCAGTATTTTTTTTTTTGGTTAACATGTTTCTTAATTTATAAGTAGAAAAGTCTTATTTTTTAAGGCTCTTTGAAAAATAGCTTTATTTACAACTAAAAATGTTTTTTGAGTTATGTTAAATGTTTCTTTAAGTATTAAATATATATAACTTTTCCTTGCAAGACCTATAAAATGTGCAATTTTTATTTAAGTTTAATATATAAATTTGTTATTAATACCTCTAAAGTCTTTAAATAACTTAATTTAAGATTCTAATATTAAATTATGTTTTTATTCAAAAATAAAAAAAAACATCTAAAAACCACTTCTTGAAATTTTTGTCCCAAGATATTAACCAAGTTAACCACTGCAAGTCTGAATATTTTTCAAAGTTAAGGGGTTAATATGTAAAACTGGGTCACAATAACTTCTTAACGCTTACAGTATGCAATTTTGGCATTTGAGTTTGAATTGTCGACATGTGATTATTTGGAATAAAAACCAAAATCAGGAATTACTGTTTCCTAAGTTTTCTAGGGCGTTTTTTCCAATGATGATGGTAAAAAAATCTCCCAAAAAAAATTGGTTTTTTATTCGCTTTCATTTATTTTTCATGCCTTAAACCAAAAAATCTGTATCTAAACAAAAAAAAAAAAAAAAAAAAAATGCGGTTATATTAATCTATAAAAGGTGGCCAGAATATAACATGTTATTTCGAAACTAATGGCGTTTTCGTTTCTCGAAAAAAATGTTGCATTTTTTCTGCCATCTTTAAGAATTCAAAATTTTTTCTACTTTTGAGACCAACATTTGCCTGAAAAGAACACGATTCTATTTTAGAAGTCACTATTTTTTTCCTCAAGAGGGCAGAATTTCCAAAAAGGGCAGACAAAATGTTTCATCTTTTTGAGAAACGAAAACGCTATAAATGAATTTTTTTCACAAAAACAGTAGACTTTTGCAGAAATAAAAAGAGAACTGTAGCTTTCTAAGTACCTGTTAGAAATTTTGGATTTAATTTGAGTCCAGCTAAAATATTATTGCATTTTTTTAAACCTTATGGTTAAAATTTTAAACTTTGCTAATACTAACTCATAATTAAAAGACCACTGTACTAAAATTGAACCCAAAAAAATATTACAGCTACCTTCATAGCTTTTTGGCTAAAATTGAGGTACTATTCTGTATACTTTTTTAGTTTAAGTACAATTTATGCTTAATTCTAGTACAAATGGATACTAAATTTGGATTAGTACCCGTTAAAAGTTAGCCTGGAAATGCTACAACTCAATATTAGGCGATTAGGTTCATATGTTTGTTTATTGCTTTTGTCACATATAGCGCAATAGCCCAGCGGTTAGACTAGTGAAGTTACAAACTGGATGTCGTGGGTTCACATCTAAGTTACTTGTTATTTTTTTAAAATATTTTAATCCAAGCCTGTATTAAATTTAAAACCAAAGCTGTATTTAAATCATATTTTGGGATTTGCAATTAAAAGATTTAAGACCAAAGCTGGTATTGACTTATATGTAGTACCGAAAAGTTTTAATTTTAGTACAAGATTTCTAACCGTGTATATAGTTATATACAGAAAAGTATATATTCAACTTTTCTAGTATTAAATTCAACTCATTTTCGAAACTTAGTTTTACTTGATGAATTTTTTCTCGAAAACTATACAATTTGGCACAAAATTTGTGGAGAAAAAATATGTCTGTATTAAAGTTAAAGAAGTACTTTACTTTTTTCAGTTGATACAACATCACATTTCACACACTTGGGCAGGGGCTTCAAGATCTTATTTGGAGCTTCTGGATCGAATTCAAAGTCGTGCGATATATTTGATAGGGAATGAAAGTATTTCATCCTCTCTCAACTCTCTTGGGCATCGACGTAATGTTGGTTGTCTAAGCATTCTGTGTAGGTATTACCATGGGAGGTTCTCAAGGGAGATACATGGCCTGACGCCACCAGCTCGTGTGTTTCCTAGGTCCACTCGGGCAGCTCGGGTCCAAGCCCACCTCTTTACCATTGACTCGATGTCCAATAGAACCTCGCATTACCGAGATAGTTCCTTTTTTTAGTCGCATACGCAAAAATTATTTTGTATAAATATTACTAATAACTGCGTTCATTCTACGAATCTTATTCGTAATTTTCAGTCACCAAAAGGATTCGTAGAATTGACATATATTAGTATATATTTCGAATATTTCTTTTTCGTATTCGTAAAAACAGAAATATATATTTTCCGAATACGTTTGTTACATTAACGAATGATCATAGAATCTTATAACGAAAAAATAATATTCTGTCTGAGCTGGGGTTTGAACCTCGGCTCTTTAGCTTACAGGCCACGCACTCCACCAGTAGGCTACAGCCACTTTACAATGATACAGTTCCTTATATTCTTTAGTTGTTCGACAAACCGGGGAACAAAAAAAAAACATCCTTTCTGAGCTGGAGTTTGAACCTCAACTCTTTAGCTTACGGGCTACGCACTCTACCAGTAGGCTACAGTCACTTTACAATCATACAGTTCCTTATGTTCTATAGATGTTCGACAAACAAGGCCACATCCACCAGAGCACGAAATCACATCTTCTATGTGGATCAACTTCGCCATACATTCTTTGCATACAGAAGACGGCATTTTGCCTTAGAATGCCAAGAAAATATAAATTCTTTTATAAAAGTCACTGTCTTATTTTCCAGTTATTAAATACAACCCAACAGCTTATCACCTATTGGGTATATAATGTTCTGTATTTTTACAATTTTAAATGATTGTTTCAATTAACTTTTTAATATTTAGTGCAGCTAGAATTTCGTGTTATATTCGTTCTTTCGTGTTCTTCACTTCCTTCTAAAAAGTTCTTCTGATTGCTTGCAATTTCAAGCATATATTAACGCTCTTCTTCTATAGTGTATGGTTAATGGCTTAAAATTAAATTTCTCCAAATGTCATATCTTTACATATTGTAGAAAAAATGTTTGCATTATGCATAATTATTCATTTAGTGCCAACAATTTTTGCGAATGATCTGACTTCGTTAAGGATCTTGGCATTTATTTTGAACCCAATGTCTCATTTAAAACGCAAAGAGACTATGTTATTTCGAAGTCTAATTCACAACTCGGACTTGTGAATAAAAATTCCAAGGAATTCTCTGATCCAAACACAGTGAAATCTATTTTTATGAGTTTTTTTTATTGCTTGAACTTATCCTTATGCGCCGATAAAAGGCCTTAGGGAAAGATCGCTATTTTATATTTTTTCCCACAGAACTAATTTTACCCAAAATGAGGTTATCTCCAAATGTTTAACACTTTGTAACTCTGTTGCTAGTAATGTAGACTTCAGTTTAAATAGAGGAATATTTAAGAATATATTAGTTGAATTTTTATCTCTAATTTAAGATTATTGGTTAAGTTTACTGTATTATATCTATGAGAGCAAATGCCCAAGTAGATGAAATAAATAAATATATAAATAAATAAAATAAATATAAAAATATTGTAGTGCCTACTAAGCGGAAATTATTTCCATCTTTTCAGATAGCCAAGCTGCACTGAATTCTCTGAGCTTACATATTAAATTATTTATTTTTTATTTGTATTTATTTTTAGAATTACAGAATTGCAGAAAGAAACATAATGAAAGAATATCAACTTATTCTATAGTTCACTAGGAACTAGAGGCGAATACAGTGTATATTATCTGCTTATAGTATCTATATATATAAAATGGAATGTGTGTTTGTTTATTTGACCAAACCTCTGGACCGATCTTCCTGAAATTTTCACAGCATTTAACTGGGACTCTGGCATGATTAATAGGATTTTTTCGACCACGCCCACTTTTACGCCCACATTTTTAAATTATGTAATTGCGCCCATATAGTTTTTAACAGATTTACTTCAAATTGTATACACATTATACTCCAGGCGAGGTAGCAATAATCATTTCTTACGCCACGCCCCCTTTCACGCCCCTTATCACGCCAAATTTAAGTTTTAAACTTTTTGTTCTCTGTACAAATTTGTTCCTTCCAACGGATTATTTTTTATTTGGTAGTATATTGCTCTTAATACTGTTAACGTCGCCATATTACTATGAACCACGCCCACTTCACCGCCCCCTTTTTTAATTCAGATACTTACTTATACCACTAACAATGTTTTCTATACAAAATTATTTTTTTGTAATATGTATTTACCTAAAGTTTTATATACTTTTTATCTACAGGTAAGGTAGCCATAGATTTTTTTATTACCCAATCCCCCTTTTTCGCCCCATTTTACTTTAATTATAATTAATCTACTTTCAATCTATATATATAAAAATGAACGTCTGTCTGTCTGTTTGTTTGTTTGTTTGTGTTTTATAGGAGGCCAAACCCTTGGACCGATCTTCCTGAAACTTTCACAGCATTTTACTATGACTCTGAAAAGAATAATAGGCTATATGAAGTTTTTATTGGACAAAGGGCGTGGCACTGCCCATATAAACCAAAAATTTAAATCGCCATATTTTGGGCATTTTTTGACCTACGTTGATGCTATTTGGTACATATGGTATTGGCATAATTAGGAATACATACCAGGAGAAAAGTGGGTGGGACCACGCCCCGTTGTAGGAAAATTAAAAATCGCAATATAGTCTTAGCTGCTGGACCGATCGTCATTAAATTTTCACAATAGGATTTTCTTACGAAATAATAAATTCTTGACTATATAAAGTTGTGAGTGGACGAAGGGGCGTGGCCTCGCCCATATAACCCAAAATTTAAAATCGTCATATCTTGGGCATATTTTGACCAACGGCGGCAGTATTTTCTATATATGATATTGTCATGAATAGAAATACGTACCAAAAGAAAAGTAGGCGGAGCACGCCCATTTTTTGCGATATATTGGAGGCTGGACCTGATAACCGATCTTAAATTTTCACAGCGTTCAGCTTTGACTTAGGAATACTTATTACATGATAATATTTTTCGACCATGCACACTTCTGCAGCTACTTTTTTACTACGTTTATTAACGGCTTTACCACAAATTTAAAATACATATTAATTAAAATAGTGGGGTAGCCCCATTCTCTTTCTTGCACCACTGTCTTCAAAACAGCTGATTTTATAATACGTGTTAATAAAAATAGAGAGTGAGGTAACCCCATTCTCATTCTCCCACAACTGACTGCGAAACAGCTGATTGTGTAATTGCTGCTTTTTGATTGGTCTAAAAATAAAAAGGGGGAGCATGAAGCAAATTACATGCGATTCAGTGCTGAATTCTAATTGGTTTACAACAAAAAAAGAGACGAAGCATTGCAATAATTAAATTAAATAAATAAATTTTTGTAAATATATAAATACTCTTAATTTTATTTTATACGAGGGGGTAGCGAAGCACATCGGGTTCAGCTAGTATTGTATATTAGTTGTATCTTGTCAACTGCTATATTGACAGCTCTAAAACTCTCACTGAGTGCCGCAGATGTCTCAACAGTATGGCAAGGCTACTCAGGATCCACCTCATATAGGTACCCGAACATAGGGATATCGAGGGCAATAATTTGACTGACGAATTGGAAAGCCAGGGTACGACCTCTAAAACCCTCTTAAATGAGGACTTTATTGGTATACCATCTTGATACATGTAGGACAGCTAAGCTAACATGGCCTACGTACGACTTAAAACGCACCAACTCACTGCTTGAGTTAAGCTGGATAAACCTGTCAAAAAATAGTGGGAATCCTCACGGGTCACTGCATGATGCTCTTCGGTTAGTACTTGCATCAAATTATTTTTGAAGAACCTGCAAGTGTGAAGTGGAGGTAGAAAATGTTCAGCACTTCCTCTGCGAATGTCCGGCTTTGGATAAAAGAATAATGGAAACTCTGGACTAACCCTTTCTAAATGGACTTGCCGAAGTCTAATGCCTGGAAATCAGGCATATCCCGAAATTTATTATATGCTCGAACTGGTTTGAGGAGGGAAATCTCTCATAGGTTCAAAGCGATTAAGTGGTATCACAACGGGCCTGCACTGGCCTAAGTGTACTAGTCGTCTACCAGCTCAGCCACCTTAACCTAACCTAGAAAATCTATTGTTTTCTAGACATCGCCATAACTTTGCTCTCCAAATAAAGAGAATTTTTCATAATTTGCTATTTGTAAGAAATTTCGCTATCACATTATGTATTCACACATTTCACCTAAAAAAATGTTTATTGTAGGGTATACGTACGAGATGGCGAAAAATTTTGGTTCACCATTGTTTTGTACAAAATAGTTTTTTTGGACAACTTATCAATGTCTAAAACTCACTAGTGCATCATGTTCTTATAATTTAGCTTTTATTTAAGATATGCTTTTTTATTTTCATATTTCAGGCTAAAGATCACCAATTGAAAATCTAATCACATTGTGCTAGCCTCCTCACCCAGAGCTTTTCATGCGATACCTCATTCACCATTCTACTTCTTTCCAATCCTGAGTTCCCCCTCTGAAATGAAAATATACTTTCAACGTTCATATTTCGGATTATATAGGTCTTCAATTTAAGATTGAACATATTTCTGCACATCTATGGTGCAGTACCTTTCGAATGACATACGTTTCATTACCTTTCTTCTAAAAAAAAATTAAAAAGCGTTGACATCTTTTGATTTTGTGTTTTATTGAACAATTCTACTCTTTTGACAGAATTTTAGGTATATCCGTTTTAACAGTTTAACTGTTAGAAATCTTAGAACAGATAACATACTTTGCTTATGTTAATAGGGCAACTCATGTTTAAAGATGGTGCGGTCAGTAGAACCAAGATAAAGAAAAATAAGTTTCAAACGTATGCAAGTGGCTGATGGTTCTCTATACCAACATATATCTTAACATATCATACACATACGCCAAAAATTGTTTAGTCCCAAAATTGTCTGAAGCAATCTTATCAATTTCAACTCTCTCGAAAAGCTTATTGTCTTAACCCTCATCGGTCCCTCGAGAAATACATCTAATCGGTCCCATTGTATGCGCGCGCATACACATATATTTTTTATTGTAAAAAAGCTAAAAAAAATTAACAACCATTTATTTTTTGTGATTTTTTATGTTTATTACATTGTTTACTATCATATTAAAACGTTTGAACTTCATAAAGGTAGATTTCGAATGAAATTAATTAGAATATTACATGTATTAGAAAAAAAATTGAATTTTGAACTTTTGCCACTTATTTGTACATTTTTCGCATAAATTGAAATTATGTTCAGTACAAATTAAATTTCTGCACTTTTCACAGCGTGTAGCAAAAAGATTTTTGTTATTTTTATATGTGCAGATGTAGCATCGGCCTCGTTTTGATGTACTTGGTAAATGGCGAATCTCCCGAATTCTTTGAATAACACTGGAAGCATCATTACTTTGAGGTTGTTTTTTACGTTTAGTGATCTGTTTTTCAACGAGATTCAATCCAAGCTCCTCGATAAATATGGCGACGACTAATATTATGGTTCGCTTTAGAATTTTTCCAATTCGGGAACAATGCAATAAACGTCACGAATGCATTCAACGCACTAACATCAAGCATGTTACAAAATACTGCCATTGGCCACCGATTGACTTTTCGTTTGCATGTGTACGTAGCCACCATTTGATGCATAGTATCAACTCCACTCTTGGTTTTGTTGTAGCCTTCAATGATGTTAGGTTTCTTCTTTTCACTATTCTCATTTATGCTGACAACATTGTGGTATGTACTGAGCAAAGTCACAAATTGGTACCGGCGAGGAACATATGACAACATAACTGCTTGCAATTTATGTTCATATACAACTTCTGTATGATAAATTGGCTTTTGACGCATGTCGAGTAGAACTGAAGGAATTTCAGTCCTATTTTTCCTTATTGTTCCCAAAACAGTCATGCGATTCTTATGTAAATCTTCTGCCAATTCATACGAAGTGAAAAAGTTGTTACACGTTACATCTCTGTCAGAAAGTCCTTCCACCAAATCCAAAACAACACGCCGTCCGAGACTATGTTCAGGAGTGGCATTACGATTCCGACCAACATAAATTTGTGTGTTGTATGCATACCAGCTTTTTGAGTCGCATAGCACCCAAATTTTGATGCCATATTTCGCCAGGAATATACTGACGAAAGGGCATCGCCCACGATACGGAACTAACTGTTCATCTACGGTAATGTTTTTTCCTGGTGTGTATACAACTTTCAAATTATGATTCCATTTATCGTATACATTTCGAATCGGTGCCAATTCGTCACGTACAGAAGTACTTGTAGATGCAGTGTTGGGCATACGTTGTTCGCGTCCATCAAATCGAATGCAACCATGGATACGCTTGAACATTTTCAAAGACATTGTTGCTCTAAATATTGGCCGACCAGTTTCGTCATTCCACAGTTTAGTGAAACATTCACCGTATGACCGATACACACCAGAAAGCAGCAACAATTCAAAGTATGCGTGCAGAGTGTCCAAATCAATGTTTTCCCAATCGTCTTTGTACTTTCGCCCACACCATATAAATTCGTCATGTTCAAAATAATAATCTCAACCGGTTCGAGGAACATGTGAAATGCAGACGAAACATCAACTATAGTAGCAGCTGCTAATGCTTTTGAACCTGAATTATAACAAAAATGAAACATATAATGAACATGAACCCATAACAAAGAGGGCAGGCAGGTCACCTGAAGCGAAATTTTCTGCACGTCGAAATGAATTTCTTCGATTTATTCGATGGTTGCGATGAATATTCAATTTTCTTACTTTTTGAAAAAATATTTATTTTCAGGATTTGCTGCATTTTTTTTCTGCTAAATTTTGCTCAAGTGACTCAATGTCGTCTTCATCCGAATGCACGCTAACTTCACTTTCATCATTCTCCTCGTCTGGTAATGCAAAATCATCGTCACTATTGCACGGAGATTCGCCCGCTTCGCTTTCCAAATCAAAATCCATTTCTAGTTCATCTCGCTGCCTTCTTTCACGTAAAACTCTATCCATTTTTTATCAAATACTTCGAAACACAACCAAAATTCAAATAAATGCGCAAACAAACTTCACTTATGTGTGTTCCAGAACAAACTGAATTTCATAAAACGAAAAAAATAAGAGCGTGCTATAAACCCACACACAAAAATAAGCGGCAATTCCAGGTACCTGCTTATGTGTATGCGCGCACATACACAGGGACCGATTCGTTACTATAACTGCACAGGCAAAAACAGTAAGGGTACAAATTCAAAAACGGGTTTTTTTTGGTTGTTCATGCAAAAGAATTCTACTTTGCAAATTACAAGGTCATTCCGCTGAACCGTTTTTATTTTATTCAAGGTTAAAGATCAAAATTGTATGCGTGCGCATTAGGGCGGGTCAAATTCTGGCTCGGCGAAATTCGTAAAATACATGTAATTTCAAGACTTTTTCTCCACTACAGCATATACAAATTCTGAAAAAAAGCTGTGCGGACTTTCGTAAATACATTCATACATTCATATTTTATAATTGAGAACAAAATCTATTTACGAAAGTCCGCACAACTTTTTTTCAGAATTTGTATATGCTGTAGTGGAGAAAAAGTCTTGAAATTACATGTATCTTACGAATTTCGCTGAGCCAGACCTCCAAAAAATTCGTCCATACAAATTGACCCGCCCTAGTGCGCATACAGGGGACCGATGAGGGTTAAGAAATGTGGGTACATAAAAGTGTTTATAAAATCTATCTTCAACTTTTTACGCACTTTATTCATTTTCTATTTAATAGAATAAAGAACCAAAATGTTTAAAATTCGACAAAAAAGAAATGCTATTTTGCGTCTACCACGGCAATTGTTTGAAATCGCCGCTAATCACGATCGACTGCCGCTCCAAGAAGAAAACTGGGCAGAACGCTGGTGCACTGTGACGGCAGGTATGGAGACGATATACGAGCAGCTGTTCAATTTTGAAGTGCGTGATGATGATGTTTTCGTATTGGGCTATATGAAAAGTGGTAACACCTGGACGAATGAAGCTCTCTGGCAGCTAATGCATGGACTTGATTTTAATTACACAAAACTAGTGAATAAAGTGCTAGTTAGAAATTATCTAGAGTAAGTTTTGAAATTACTCTTAGCTGATGCTGAAAATGTTGATGATACATATTCAACGACAGATCCGAAGGAGTGTTTAGTGAGCCAGATACCACAATAACTCTTTTTGATAAGATGTCCGGACCACGTCTATTGACGTCACATTTACCCGTCAATCTATTGCCCAAACAATTTTGGGATAAAAAGCCAAAGGTGTGTTAAGCAAAGCATTTTAAAGTTAAATTCTTTAAAGTTAAGACATTTTTGATATTATATATGTACAATTTGTACATATTTTCACTTACAGTCTGTCTATGTGGCGCGTAATGTCAAGGACGTAGTCGTCTCGGCCTATCCATTCTTCCAGTGGTTGGACTTATGGCGCGGAACTATGGATGAATTCGTACAAGACTTTATGAACAACGATATTTTGTACACACCCTACTGGGCTCATATCGTGGACTTTTGGAAGTTGCGTCATGAGCCATACATCCTTTTCATCACCTATGAAGAGATGAAGCGTGACTTGGCTGGAGTTATTAGAAAGATGTGTGTTTTTTTGGAAAAACCATCATTAACTGAGTCAGAATTAAATGCACTTCTGGATCATTTGTCGTTTGAGCGCATGACGGGTGCGTCATATTGTCCTTTATCAAGGATATAAATATTTAACTTATATAAATATAATATAACATCTATTTCAGACAACAACATGGCGAACCCCACGACAAGGATTAGGGCGCTCCTTCCTAAAGAATCTGATCCGAATGCACAGTGAGTGTGAAGTTAAAAGATGTTGTGTGTTGCAAATACTTCTCAATAACTTTTTTACAGATTTATGCGTCGTGGTATTGTGGGTTCTTATAAAGATGAACTAAGCATCGAAAATCAACACCTCTTAAATGAATGGTCTCGCAATTTTTTGGCAAAGCACGACATTAAAGAGGAGGATATTTTTGGAAGTATTTAAAGCAGGCCCTTAGCAAGGATTTATAAACCAAATTGTTGACGCAAAAGTTCAAAACATCTCTTGAAGTATATCGTTTAAAAAAACAGGCATGCATTTTGGTTTTAATGAAATTGTTCTTTAAAATGAGTTAACAGACATAAAAATCGGATTAAAAGTACCAAAGTTGTGATATTTTACTTTTCGAACAATTTTATTTTTTTTCTTGATTCAATTAAAAAAAATGATATGTTGTTGAAATATTTTCTGAAACAACACTTAATACAAATTAAGAGTGTCTGTTTAAAAGTTCCTATTTAACATTTTTGCAAAAAGCTGTTTTTAAGCTTGTGTAAATTGCGTTTGAATACTGAAGTCCGAAGCTGTGCGACCTATAACTCAAAAGCTATTCAATATCAAAATTTGGGTTGCATGGGAACTGCTACGCCCCTTGTACAACGCTTATAAAATGTTTACAATGAAACTACATGTGTAAATTGAGGTCGAATTATGAATTTCGACGCTGTGCGACCTATAACTCCAAAGCTATTCGATAGCACAAATTTGGGTTGTATAGAAGGTGCCACTCCCCCTTGTAAACCGCCCATAAAATGTCATCAATGAAACTGCGTGTGTAAATTTAGGTCGAATACGGAATTCTGACCTGTGCGACCTATAACTCCAAAGGTATTCGATATCGCAAATTTTGGTTAAATATAAGGTGCCACACCCCCTTGATAAATGCCATAAAATTTTATCAGTAAAACTTCATGCGTACTTTGAGGTCGAATTCTTAATTGCGAAGCTGTGAGACTGATAACTCCAAAGCTATTCGATATCGCAAATTTGGGTTGTATTGGATGTGCCACTCCCCCTTGTCCACCGCCCATAAAATGTTATCAATGAAACTGCGTGTGTAAATTTTGGTCGAATACGGAATTCTGACCTGTGCGACCTATTCCTCCAAAGCTATTCGATATTGCAAATTTGGGTTAAATAGGAGATCCCACGCCCCCTTTACAAATGCTATAAAATGTTATCAGTAAAACTGCATGTGTAAATTACGGTCGAATACTGAATTCCGAAGCTGTGCGACTTATAACTCCAAAGCTATTCGATATTGCAAATTTAGGTTGTATAGGAGGTGCCACTCCCCCTTGTACACCGCCCTTAAAATGTCATCAATGAAACTGCGTGTGTAAATTTAGGTCGAATATGGAATTCTGACCTGTGCGACCTATAACTCCAAAGCTATTCGATATCGCAAATTTTGGTTAAATATAAGATGCCACACCCCCTTAATAGATGCCATAAAATTTTATCAGTAAAACTTAATGCGTACTTTGAGGTCGAGTTCTTAATTGCTAAGCTGTGAGACTGATAACTCCAAAGCTATTCGATATTGCAAATTTGGGTTAAATTGGAGATGCCACGCCCCCTTTACAAACGCTATAAAAAGATATCAGTAAAACTGCATGTGTGAATTGCGGTCGAATACTGAATTCCGAAGCTGTGCGACTATTCGATATCGAAAATTTGGGTTGTATGGGTTGTGCCACTCTTTCCCTTTTCCAACTCCCATAAAATGTCATCAGTGAAACGAAACATGTAAATTATGGTCGAATACCTAATTTCAAGCCAGTGCGACCCATAACTCCAAAGCTATTCGATATCGCAAATTTGTTATACAGTGAAACTTTCCTATCTAGTCTAGTAAAGAGTGCGATAGACTCAACCCAGAGGTCTCTGGTTCGTATCCGGATTCGGGCATGGTTTTTGTCACTTTCCTTGTTCTTTACCTCATCTAAGTATTATTGAAATAAAAAATCCACAACTAAATTGTGGAAAATGTGGAATTAAAGGATATGAAAAACTGAGGGCAGGAAATGCTAGCCGAGGTTAAGGCATAACACTACTCTCGGTTATAAGCAATTCAAATTGTCTTTCTCGTTTGTTGCAACTTATCGATTACTCACGTATGGTTCCAATTTATTCTTTCTCTAATAATCTATCCCAATCCTTTCAGGTGAAAGACCAAACGTTGTTTGTATAAGGCGCGTGCCTTGGGTTCTTTGTTCTTTAAAAAAAAAAAATACTAAACTAATTGTAATGACAATAGAAGAAAGATTTTTGAATACAATGCGGCATTATTCTGTTATTCTTCAATTATTCACACATTTTCTTCAGGGAATATGAAAGACTTGCTTCTGTGGCTCTCTCTCTGTCTCTCTCTCCTACGAACATTTAGCTCGCACTCAAGTTTTCTGTCTTTTACCCGTGCTATTGGTTTAACCCATGGTAGAACTAGTGAAGGTATATGCATTTCAGACTGCTCTCTTTTTCTCATAGCCAGAATTGTCAAACTCAAGCATTTTGCTATTCTTGCCTATTTTTGCTTTCTTATCGCATTCTCATCGCTTTCAGATTTTGTATGGGCTGTCAACTGACAGTTCCGGCAGTCTATCTCTCCTAACTGCATATACCTTCTCTAATTCTACTATGGTTTAACCCCCTAATCTAGTACGCTTAGCACGAAGTCAGCTCGCTCAGTCGCATGCAGTGTTGCCAGAGGCCGAGCTCCAAAAATCCCTTTCTTTATTCTAAAAGTCCTGTTTATCCCGTTTTAAAAATAGAAAATTCCGAAAAATATCCCCTTAAATTTTCATTAAAAAAGCTTGTTTTTAAAGAACAACTCACAAAAATTATATATTTTTCTTTAAAAAAATAATATATTAGTTTTTTATTAGTTGTATGTAGGTTAGGGTGGGGCGATTTGAACATGTTAATGGGCGCTTAGCGTTTCTGATTCTTAGGATTGTACTAAGCAATAAAGTCCACTAGATCATACGTCTGCGGTGAAAATTGAGCTTCCAGATTTTGACTTGCAGTTTTTTCTCAGACTTTTGTCACTTTTTTTTTTAGATATTTTGGCCTATAACAGCCAAACCATTAAGATTTTTGTCTTAGTATTGGATCGAAAATCTCAATGGTTTGGCTGTTATAGGCCAAAATATAAAAAAAAAACTTGACAAAAGTCTGAGAAAAAACTGCAAGTCAAAATCTGAAAGCTCGATTTTCACCGTAGACGTATGGTCTAGTGGACTTTTTTGCTCAGTACAATCCCAATAATCAGAAACGCGAAGCGCCCATTAACATGTTTTTCCTTCCATACTAATCGCCCCACTCTAATGTAGGTATATATAAAAATGTAGATGTAGAATGTAATGTGCTAAAAACGCGCATATTTTTAATATGTTTTTCTAAACCACGCTGCCCTTTTCTAAAACACAAGCCTTCCGCATAGCCGTATGTCTGACGCCTTTCACTGGAACCAGCCAATCTTTATACTCAGGAATTTGGAGCCATTTTTTTTGAAAAATTCTGTTCCGTTCCTGTTGCTTCCGAGTGCTAAAATCGTTGTTCTAACCTGGCATCTTGACACGCAATCATCAAATAATTTGACAAACGATTTGACCAACAGAAATATATATGGATTTGTTGGCGATTTGACGAATCTGAACGCTCATCAAATCGTTAACAAATCATTTGTTGAAAATCCAAATATTTTTATTTCTCTGCTGATTTGGCGAACGATTTGACCAATGTCAAAAAAGATTTCAACCTGAGCACATCGCGGCAAAAGAAGGAACAGAATAAAATACGAATAAATAACTGTGGCAAATAATTTATAAAATAACTTCTTCTCTTCCAATACGATTTTAATAACAGTGCTACTAAAAATTTTTCATCATCGCGATGTGCTAACTTCGGTGTTCAAGACAAAATTAAATTTGACGAAAAATTTTATGAGTATGAACACTTTAGTGGTCAAACGATTTGACAAACGATTTGATGAGCGATTTGAAATGTGAACGGGGTTGATGACACTTTCCAGTTCAAATTTGAACAGGGTTGCATAAAAGAGTAGTGCTTTCAATTTAACATTTTTGATAATAGGACTGTTTTATAGTACGATTTGTCCTACAAACTTAAATTCTTGCTTTCAAAACCTATATAAAACGAGTCATAAAAACAAATAAGTAAACCGACTTTGAGTGAAAATCCCGTTTTCAGGCTCAAAATCCCGCGCGTCCTATTAAGATTAAAACACTCAAAATATGGGCGAAATCCCGTGTTATGGCAACACTGGTCGCACAGTGCAAATGTGCAAATGAATTTGTCCAAAACTACAGTAGGATATCCGTAGGAGAGGGAGAGCGATAAATGTTTTTGTTCTTGCACCATGTTTTCCATATCTTATAGTTTAGGTTTTATATAAGAAATATTCCTTAAAGGCTCATATTTCAAGTCAAAGATCACAAAAAATTTTTGTGAATGTCTTTCTTAAATTCTTCGTGAAATGTGAGATCATATATCGTCGCTCGCGTGACAATATATATTAATTTTTATTTAAGCAACAAAAACAAGTGCCAAAAATTTACATTGCAAACAATTAAATAAAAGTAGGTTCATAATGTAATGTAAAATAAAGTAGATTTAATAATATATGCAAACAAATGGCTATGTATAAAGAAATTAAAGTGACAAAATAGGGCAGTTCACGATCTTGTTGCATCGTTGCAAAAGGAAAATTAGCAGCTTTTACAAAAACAAAAAGCATTGATATGAATTTGCAACATTTATACATATATTAAACAAAAGGCTGTTGCATATGCAAATCTAATCGTATTGCATAACGCTATTGTAAACGAATGTCTTAATTTTGTATTAAACACAGCCATTGATACTTTCAGAACAGTGCTTATTAAACAGTTGTTTTTATTGTTTACATTTTTAGCGGCAAAAACTTTAATTTATAATAAAAAAAATGTACTAAAAAAATGGAGGGATTTTTAAAAAGGAAAATTAAAAGGGAAAATACAAACAAACAAAAAAAAGAACACAGGAAGAGAAGAGGCTTCTTATTTACTCGTACAATATTGCATTCAACTTTCTGAATAATTTTTAAAATTGATGATCAAAACAATGTAAGCAAAAACAGTACTTGCAAAAGCATTTGCAACACCATAATATTAAAGGTGTGCTCACTATCATCTACCCTTGCAAAAACGCATTTGCAACAATGCAACAAGATCGTGAATATCCAAAAATTTGCCGCAACGGTAAAATTGTATAAAATGCTATTTCATTGTACAATTTTATAACAAAAAACTTTTTTAATTTATTTCAAAGCAATTCAATATCTAAAATCAATTGATATTCAAAAAAGATAATTTAATGCAGCAACGATTTATAAAAATTAGTGTGTTCGGATTGTCTTATAACTGGGGTGTGGCCAGCTGTAAGAGATATCAAGTCGTTGTATTTATCACCCAGTGGGCAAAAGCAGGTCTTTGAAGCGCTTCTAGCAGGCCATCATATGGATTTCTTAGCCCTTCCGTGCTCGTTTTCAAGCCCATAAGCTTTTTTATATGAAACGAGAAAATTTTCTAGGCCTTTCGCTCTCGCGACTCTAAAGAAGCCTGCTAGAAGCCCTTCTTTAGAATGTACATAAGAAAGAAAAGCAATATAAATATCAACTTGAAATAAAAAACTTTTGACAAATTCCAGATTTGAACTAGCGTCCTCTTAGCTGGCGATCTGGCATCTTACCCACTCGTCCACCTCAGTTGTTAACAAACTTCAGCTTATTTTGCATCATTTCAAATGAAAGTAAGTTTTCGGGAGCGCGGGTTCGCCACCCAGCTCGGCCCAAAAAAAATTTTTTTTGTATTTTTTTTTAAAATCGAAATTTTTTTTACAAACTTTTCTGTCCATTTAAAAAATTTTTTGGAATTTTTTTTTGTAAATTTCTTCATACAAAAATAATAGAAAAGACTTAGAATTTTCCCATATAAAAGTTTTCATATAATGTGATATGCAATGTGTTAGATTTCGGAGACCTGGGTTCGCATCCCAACTCGGATATTTTTTTTTTGTTTTTTCTTTAAGATTTGATTTTTTTAATTGATCTGATCATTTATAATTTTTTAAAAATTTTTTAAAATTTTTTTTTTATATAAAATAACAGGAAAAGACTCCAAACCTTCAAAAGGTGGCCTTACAGAAGCACTCATAAATGCAGCGATCATGGAAGGTACAGGGTTGCCAATATTCGAAGCCGCCCATTTTATTTTTAAATAAATCAAAGAAACCACAATTTTTTGTCTGTTCGTCATGAATATCATTTAATTGGGTTCAAGTAGATTTGCTTACATTATTTCTTGAATATGATATCTCGTAAATGGTCGCCATTGGCCTCTACGACATATTGTGCCCGTTTTGCAGCATTTTCCATGGTTTTCTTCAACATTTCGATGGGAATGGCGGTTATTTCTTGACGGATGTTGGTTTTCAGCTCTTCTAGGGTCTTTGGCTTGTTGACGTAAACCTTTGATTTCAAATAACCCCACAAAAAGAAGTCTGGAGGCGTTAAATCTGGTGATCTTGGCGGCCAATCGAAATCACCATTTTTTGACATCAAACGGCCAGGGAACAATTGCTTCAAAAAATCGATTGTAGTGCGGCTTGTGTGTGGTGGCGCGCCGTCTTGTTAAAACCAGTAGTGCCTGATACGCTTTCGACGAACGATTGGCATGAAAAAATTGTTTATCATATCGCGATAA
Organism: Dichetophora obliterata; assembly: GCA_963920525.1. Taxonomy (NCBI): domain Eukaryota; kingdom Metazoa; phylum Arthropoda; class Insecta; order Diptera; family Sciomyzidae; genus Dichetophora; species Dichetophora obliterata. The sequence goes on from OY986438.1 coordinate 29,508,039, forward strand.
CGCTCCTGATTGACAGTAACTCTGTGGCCATTACCATCTTCGAAAAAGAACGGCCCAATGAGCATTTTAGCACAAACGCCGCACCAAACAGTGACTTTTGCATCGTGAAGAGGTACCTCTTGAATCTCTTGTGGATTTTCAGTGGCATAAATACGGCAATTTTGTTTGTTTACCGTTCCGTTCAACTGAAAATGAGCTTCATCGCTCATTTTTTGAAAGCACGTTGAGTTTTCACTATTGACTTGTTTTGTTGAATGTAAATTTCAACAATTTTAGAGCGTTTGCGTGGCGTGTACTGTTCCATTGTAAACATTTGCTTGGAATGACGCTTCAAACGCGGTATGTCATTAGTCGATTTGGCATCACTGCGGAAAGTTACAGTGTTGCCAAATGGGCGCTTCGAATATTGGCAACCCTGTATATTGACGCCAATAAGAGCACTACCAGCATGCATTCTTTTGCGTATCGATAGCTAAAATGCCCACTGGGCAACAGCTAGTTTTATCGGTGTTGTATTAAGATTTAAAATTCGTTCATGTATAAATGTTGAAACTCCTCTCTTCAACGAAAGGGAACGGTAAGCGCATTGAGTAGATTAGTCTTGAAAAAAAGGTTGTATGGATCAGTGCTGTTTAATCTGTAGACATAACTGTGGTTACAATCTATGAAAATCACAAGCTTTTTGCCTCCCAAAAGCATATATTTCTAAAATTTGTGGGTTACTGCTGCTTGTAAAAAATTTTTTTAAATACTTTGTTGGTTACGACCTTTAGACATTTGCATTTTTTTGCTTAACTATGACAAGTATGACCAAAACACTTTGATGAAAAGTTAGGACTTGCATAAGAAGTGTTATAGTTGTATTAACTCAATTTTAAGAAAAGTGTGGGTTACGACAGTTTGTCACGCGAGCGACGATATAGCTTAGAATATCATTTTTTATTTTTAAAATATCATATAAAATATCAATTTCAAATTAAAAATTAATCAAAACTTCGTCCTTAAGCACTTCAGAAACTAAAGTTAGCAGAAATATTTTTATGAAAAAATCTACTTGCATATGACTGAATACATATATGGATTTTATCACCCCAATTTTTTCACAAAAGAAGCCCAAAAAAGTTCAAAATTATAAAAAAGATCGCCCAATTGCTGCTTTTTTGCCCCATCTGAACACACTGAGCTCATCTGTTTTTTTTTTGTTGCACTATGCTAGCTGAACAAAATACAGAGAGAGAGAGAGAGAGAGAGAGTAGAAGAGATGAACATGGAGTTTAGTGAAACTCTCGCAATACAATCGCGTGAGCAGAAAACGATTAAGCAATGCTTGGCCGCTGACTTAACACTTTAATGAAATATACTTATTAAAATTTTGAAAGGAAAATATATTATTTCCAAAAAAGTGCCGTACCATAGACATGATATTTTAAAACTTTTTTCATAAAAATCGGCACAGTACTTTTGGAGTTTTGGAGCTCTGGAACCCAAAATGTACACTTCAATTTTAGATAAATGTATAGATAAAGAAATGGCTTGCAACATAGTTTTATGTATATAACTCTTGAGTGGTTTGAAATATTTGAAAATTTGTTTGACATAAATTATTTTTTAGGCTGTATAATTTTGAAAAAAACATTAAAAAAAAACATTTTGAAAAAATTAATTTTCATAAAAAAAAAATCGCAGGATTATGTGTCGAAATGAAGCAATTTTTGCATATAAATTATATATTGAAAGAGTAAGGAAAGATTTAAAAAAATTTACTACAAAAACATACTTTGGCCAATGTTTTGAGTAAAACATGAATATATCAGAGGTTTTTTGAAAACTATATAAATAATTGAATTGGTAAGGTAACGGTACATCTGCTCTTATATCTCCAAAGTCATTTAATTGCACCTTAACTGCATGTTTATGTAAAACGAAATGAAGGCTTGGTGTGAGACACGGTAAGCAATACATTTTTCCATATCAAAAAATATTGTGGCTCGTTTCTTTCACGACGTTTAGCATTCGTTACGTTTTACATAAACATGCAGTTAGACAATGGAAAATGGCGAAGATATTTGCTTGCAAAATTAAAACTTGCAATTTTTATTGTTTTCTTTGTGACGGTGGTTTTTTTTCTATTGGCTGAGGTCAGCTCAGCCGTGCCAGGGTCAAATGAAAGGACCATAAACTTCCACAAAATAAGAAAAACAGCGCAGTTAAATTCAACTTTTTTATTTATAATTTCGACTTAATATCAACTTATTACACTTATTGTAGTGCAGTGTCGTATGGGTCGGAGTGAGTGTTCGTTGATGACGGTTGAAGGCTACGTTGGTGGTCGAGAGAGAGGGTTTCAGTGAATTGGTATCGGTGAGCGGTAAACGATAATCGCTGTCGTTAATCGCTGTCGGTAATCGGTGTCGGTAATCGGTGATCAGCAGGAAGGCTAAAAGGAATGCTCATTTAATATTCGAAAACAAAAGATAATAGCAAAGAGGATAGGCAGAGGTCTTGGTCGATGAGTCCAAATGAGGACCTTCCAGGATCTGGCCTATTAATAAGATTCAGGTAACAAAACCAAGAGAATGATTAAAAGTGTACCGGCTCTGGTGGATGCGAACCAGAACTGGTTTGCTCCAGAGGAAGAAGGCACACAAAAATAAAAAGTGTGCCGCCTCTGGTAGATGCTAACCAGAAGTGGTGTGCTCTAGAGGAAGAAGGCACGAAAAAATTAAAAATGTGCCGCCTCTAGTGGATGCGAACCAGAGATGATTTGCTCCAGAGTTCTGCGCACAGAACCGGAGTCCAACTCCTTGAGCTTACCTAAAAGGAATGCTGACTTGGTTGGTTTTGTGCCGCCCTTTTATATTATGTGGTGTGAAAACCAGTTAGGAATTATATATTTGCCGTATGTATTGCTGTAATGTATTATTTGAAGCTACTCTTTTGTGTTATTTTGTCATAAGTAAGTATGTGTGTTTGTGTGTCGTCAGTTTGTTTTATGGTGTCATGAATATGTATGTAGCGTGTGTCTGTATGTATGGTTTACAGGCATGCTACACAGGCCAGTATACTGGCTCTGTAGTTCGAAAAACTCAATACATTCATACTATTTTACAAATACACTCACACTGGATTCACTTACACGCCAATTTCATCGCTACTGGCAACGAAATTTCAGAGACAGTGGATTTTGACAGCAGTGGTCAGTGTATGTCAAAAAGGTGGATATCAGTGTTGTTTTTAATTACTTTTGGTGGGTTTATTTCGCGTTTTCATCGATTTCGTACAGGAAGCAACACTGATAGCTTGTTTACAATTAAAAGCAAACGTAATAACAAGTAAAGCACACGCAAACTGCAATAGCAGCGAGAACCTTCGCATTCGTTGGAATTTTTTTAATGAACTTTCACGTGCATATGTAGCACCTCTTGCTACTAGCATGAAAGTTAGAAATTTTTCGAATCATTCGAACAGTACAGTAACAGTAACCGGCCTGTAAGTGACGAGTGCATTAGTAAGGTATTTGTTGTTGCTGTTATTTTGCCATAAGTAAGTATTGTGTGTCGGTATGTTCAACAGCTGCAATATTATATATGTTAATGTTAATGTTAATGTTAATGTTAATGTTGTGTGGTGGAGATGCGTACTGCGACCTAAATGAGATCTATTGTACCTCCTTCTCAAAGCTCCGCTGGGTTTGCGGATTACAGAATTTCATCCAGCCCTATTTCTCTAATGAATTTGAGAATATTCTTAGGTTCAAGGGATGAAACCTGCTCTAGACTCAGCTCATAATTCCCCAGTACTAGTTTACGTCTGCGAGCCACGGCGTCGCAGTTTGTAAGTAGGTGTATTGGAGTCTCCTCTGCTTCTTCACAGAAACGGCAGTTACTATCGGTCTCTATGCCCAATTTCATCAGGTGGTATTTGAGTTTACAGTGTCCTGTAAGGAACCCCGTTAGAATCCTAAGATTCGGTTTGCCTAAGCTTATGCACAATTTTACTCTCCGAGTGTTAAAATCTCTGAGGAGCAATTTGGATTGTCTTAGCTTTGGGAGGCTTTTCCAAAGGTTTGATCGTTTATGCCTCTCCTCCCTTCTTAGTTCTTCTTTTATAGAATGTGTGCCCAATCCGCAGAATGGTTCTGGTCCTATAAATTTTGTGGCTGCACCCTGTCGCGCTAGTCCATCGGCTTCTTCGTTACCCTGTATTCCTTTGTGTCCTGGGACCCAAAGTATAGTAACAGTGTTATTCTTGCCTAGTTCGTTGAGTTTTGTTAGGCATTCCCATGTTATTCTCGATGATATCTCACAGGAAACTAATGCTTTGATTGCTGCTTGGCTGTCTGACATCACAACTATATCCTGACCTTTGTATTTACGGTCCAGATTGAATTGTGCACACAGCTGTATTGCTAGGATCTCCGCTTGGAAGATACTGGGTGTTGTCCCCATAGGTTCAAAGTGCTTGGTTCTTGGCCCGTACACCCGTTCGCCTATATACCTTCCAATGTCTTGGACCCATCTGTATACCATGCTATACTGTGTGGTTTCTTGACTTGCGATATCAATTCGCTGTCCCACTCTTTCTTGGTACTAAGCTTAATTCCGAAGTGTTTTTCGAAGTTATACGTTTTTACTATATCGTCTCTTGGTAGATCGATGTAGGGAGTGTGCTTTGCAATATCCTCCTTCTCTCTACTGCTGATAGTTTTACCCAAACCTGTCCCCTCTTTTGCAATGCACAACAGAGTTCGCTTGGCTACTCCCTCTATGACAAGGTGTAAGGGTGTTAGGTCCAGAATTACTTCTAGTGCTGCTGTAGAGCATGTTCTCATGGCCCCTGTGATGCATACACAGGCCAGCCTCTGCACCCTTGTTAACATATTCCTCATTGTGGTTAGCTTGGTTCTCTCAGCCCATGCTATTGCACCATAGGTGAGGATGGGTCTCACCATCATGGTATACATCCAGCGGAGAATTGTTGGGTTACAACCCCAGCTTTTCCCCGCCAGGCTCCTACATACCATGAGTGAGCGCGTTGCTTTGTTTATAGTTACCTCTGCATGTCTTCTCCAGAGAAGCTTTGAATCTAGTGTAAGTCCCAGATACTTTACTTCTCCTTTGAAGGGAATTTCAGTGCCATCCATTCTCATTGTTCGGAGGTTTGGCAGGCTTCTTTTGTTAGTTAAAGGTACTATGGTGGTTTTCGCTGGGTTGATACTTAATCCCACTCCTTTGTTACTGACAGTCCTCTCTGTATCAGGTTACAGAGTGTATCCTCGAACTTCCCTCTCGCTATTAAGGCGATGTCGTCTGCGTAACCCTGACATTTTATGCCATTCTCGGTTAGCATCGTTAATAATTCGTCCACAACAAGACTCCACAGCAGTGGAGAAAGGACTCCGCCTTGTGGGCAGCCTTTTGTTGTTTTGATTCTTATAGTGGTGTTGCCCACTTTTGTTTCTGCAGTTCTAGTGCTAAGCATTTGGCATATCCATCTGCTGAGCATATCATTTACTCCTTTTTTGTGTAAAGACTTCTTCACAGCCTCGTGAGAAGTATTATCAAAGGCTCCCTCTATGTCTAGAAAGGCACAGAGTACGGTTTCTTTGTTTTTGAAAGCTGACTGGATGTTGCTAGCCAACTGGTATAGAGCAGATTCTGTAGACCTGCCCGCCCTATACGCGTGTTGACAGGGGTGCATTGGTGCCTTCTCCAGAATCTCAGTTCTTATATAGTTATCTATTACCTTTTCCATTGTTTTAAGTACAAATGAGGTAAGGCTAATGGGTCTAAACGACTTTGGTAGCGTGTAGTCTATTTTCCCTACTTTTGGTATGAAGGTGACTATCGCCCTTCTCCATTTCCTTGGGATATAGCCCAGCGCAAGGCTGCTTCTAGTTATTTTGACTAGGTGAGGCAATATAGTTTCTGCACCTTTTTGTAGAAGTGCAGGAAAGATGCCGTCTACACCTGCTGATTTGAATGGTTGAAAGGTTCTGAGTGCCCAATCTAGACGAGCCTTAGTACAAATGCTCGTTGCAAGTTTCCATTCTTCTTGATTTGGAGTAATCTGCCTGTCTGCTGTCTCATACTCAGTTACCGGTGTACTGCCCGGGAAATGAGTTTCTAGAAGGTGACTGGATTATATATAGTTATAATGATAATTATATAGCTTAAGTTATAATATAACAATTATTTAAATTAGTTTAAAGATTAGTAATAATGAATTGTATTTGTAATGTTTGTAACGTCATGTTACACCTTTTTATATCATCGCTGTTCTTTCTTTAGACAGAGGCTGATGATAGAAGTTAGAGACAGTATACCTCTTTAGAAGGCAAAGTCTTAAGACTAAATAAGATCTCCACAAACCAAATTTACTATTTTCATTGTCATAAGATAGTTTTACAGAAAAACATTGAAAGTTTGAAAAATTTTTGAATTTATGATGCTTTGCTTATTTTTAGGTAGCAACTTATTTATAAATTTCAATTACAGACATTCAAGATGCTTTGCTACAAATGATTATTTCAAGCATTTGCTATTTTGATGTTATCGATTGGACTAGTTTTTACTTTTTAAAGATTTAGAATACCACTGTCACTGTTTTCTTTACTCTACTTAATTTTTTTTTTAAATTTTAAATAAGGCTTGTTAACAGCACATACATAATGGTTAAAACTAAAACACCACATTTTAAGTGTTTACATTTGCGTTTCCGTATTGCAAACGCCACACAATGCGTTGAATGGGGACAAAAATACAATATCAAAAAATTTCGCATTTTCAAAAATTTGGTATGTAAAATAAAAGCTAATGGTTCAGCGATCAAAAAGCATTTTGTAAATATCTTTATTAATATAATTATGCGAGATTTTTAAACTTTACAACATTATTTGCAGATAATATGGTATTTTTACACTTGAAAAGAAGAATAAACATTTTTAAAATTTTATGATATTAATTAAAGAAAAAAAGTATACAGAATTATTTTAAGGGATTTTCAGATGACGACAATGGTTAGTTTTGCCAATATATTATTTTGCAAAAGAAATTACTTCAACCTTTAATAGAAACCTTAAATTCAAAATTCACCATATTTTTGCAGGTAAAAAAAATTGTTTTACCTCAGAGAGTAAAAATTGCCATGCAAAGCTCGTTGAGTACAAAAGCCGTTCGGAGTCAGCATTAAACACGTAGGTCCAGTTCTCGGTCATTTGTGATCAAACAGTTAAAAACACGCACAACACAATTGATCAATAGAAGCTAGGTCAAAGTCCTTCCAAAGGCTGAAATGGCCAGTTTATTTAAAAAAAAAATTTCGGTCTCATTGATTTCCATAAATTTTAAATATTTTCCTGAGAAATTTATCGGTTTTCAGTTTAAAAAGTTTTATTTGCACTTTTTATTGTAATAAACAAAAAAGTTACGACGTGTTTTATAAGGTTGGTTTTTGTGAAATTTGGTCAATGTGGTATGACCACAAAATATTACTAAAGTTGAAAAGGCAAAAAAAAAGTAGGTCCCATTGATTTTTCTAATTTTTGTTTTTGTATTTTTGTTTGATGAATCTACTTTTTTCCCAAAATTTTATATGCCCCTTTTCATAAAAACGTAAGTAATTGCATTTTTTACCATTATTAGTTTTTGTGACCAGTTGTATGGAAAATTGTTTTTTAGAGTTTAAAAAAAACAAAATCCAGCAAAATAAAATTTCTCGCAAATGTTTTCGTATTATTTTATCAATTCGTATTATTTATCAATAATTATAATTTATTTTCATAATTTTAACAATTAAACTGATTTCAATGAAGTTGATCCTGAAAGTAGGAAATCATTTTATAATAGTTGCAGTTTAAAACATAAAATGTATAGCGATTAGGGATTAGGCCCGGGATTTGAAAAACAGATAAAAAGTATTTTTTTTAATAAACAAAAAATCCTGTGCAAGGTATAAAAGTTAGGATATATATTTTTTTTATGTAATTTTGTAATTTATTAAGAAATAATGTTCATATATAAGACAGAGTCTCTTAAATGCAGTAAGAATAACATAATAACAACAATTTATAAACAACTGATAAATACATATTGTTTAAAACAAATACTACAGATTTTAATGAAAATCAATAAGTTAATTTTAAAATTAACTAATAAATTAATATATTACTATCAACAAGAAGCTAAGCAACTGAATTTTTAATAAAAAATTGTCCAAAGCAATTAAAAAAACACAGTTGTTTTTATATTTTATAAAAAAAAATTAATCTAATATATAAAAATCTCGTGTTACGGTGTTTGTTGCAGAGCTCCGCCGAAACGGCTCGACCTATTTTCATGAAATTTTGTGTATTTATTTGGTAGGTATGAGAATAGGTCGTAAAGTATATTTCACCCTCCTACCCTCAGTGGGCGTGGCACCTCCCATATAACCCAAATTTGCGATATCGAATATCTTTGGAGTTACAAGCCGCTTAGCATAAAAATCCGGTATTCGACCACAATTTATACGTGCCAATTCGCTGATTACACTTTATGGGCGTTGTAAAAGGGGGCGTGTCACCTCCCATGCAACCGACATTTGCAATCTAGAATAGCTTTAGAGTTATAGGCCGCACAGCCTCGGAATTCGATATTTGACCACAATTTACACGTAACGTTACACTGATAATATTTTACGGGAGTTTGACAGGGGGACGTGGCGCCTCCCATACAACCCAAATTTGCGATATCGAATAGCCTTATAGCTTCGGAATTCGGTATTCGACCACAATTTACACGTGGCGTTTCACTGACAACATTTAATGGGGGTTGGAAAAGAAGGCGTGGCACCTCCCATACAACCTAAATTTGAGAAATTCAACAGCTTTTGAGCTATAGGTCGCACAGCCATGGAATTCAGGAACGACCACGATTTACATATACAGTTTAACTGATAAAATTTTATTCGCGTTTGGCAACGGGGCCGCGGCAGCAACGCGCCCGGCTTAAGCTAGTTTTTTATAAAAAGTTAATTTATTTTATTTCTTTATGTAAACACAGGACGAGAATATATTTGTGATATATATATATAGTAAAATTTATTAAATACATATTTTCTGGCATAATAATACTAACATTAGGTTAGGTTAGGTTAAACCGGATGCCTTCGTGAAGGCTCACATAGACCAATTGAGGTCCTTAGTAGGCCCCACTCAGCCCGCACCTTTCTGCAGCTTAGCAACTTGTCTAACCACAGGTTTATTGCTGGTGGTTCCTCTATTGCACGCAATCCACTAAGGATTGCGGTGGTTGATACATTGTTGAATGCACCTGAGATGTCTAGAAACGCCCCGAGTGCGTACTCCTTGTGGTGGAGGGCTTTTTCTAGGGTTACTACTAGGGAATGTAATGCCGTTTATAACTGGATTGAATTGTTTCCTAGGTGCAAGTCAATTAGTTTCTCGAGCGTTTTGAGCGTAAGAATACAACCCTCGCTGTCCGCCAAGCCACAGGTACATAGTTTAGCCTGATGCATCCGTTAAATATATTCTTCAGCCATGGGACGACTCGCGATTCAGCCGTTTGCAACATGGCAGGAATTATACCGTCTGGTACCGGAGATTTGTATCCCGAGAACGAGTTTATAGCCCATACGATTCCGTCCGACGTTATTAAGTCGTGTGGAACCTGTAGCGGGGTTGTCCTGTGTCCTCGTATTATAGCAGTGTTTGGAGCTTCGGTACAGCCAGGAAATGCGCCTTTAAAAGCACCTCGAGGGATTCCTGACTGCTCTCCGTCCACTGGCCATTGTCTTTGCGTAGCTGGTTCGTAGGGCTGCTTTGAGAGTAGCTTCCTGAGCCTTGCTGTGTCCGTAGTTTTTTCTATGCTTGAGCAGAAGTTCTTCCACGAGTGTCTTTTTGCTCTGCGTACGTTTGTTTTAAAAATTTTGAGCCTACATTTGTATTCCCCCCAAATTTCCCCTTGGTCAGCTATTTTAGCTAGTTAAAAGAAATCTTTTAGGTCACGTTTTTGCTCTGTGAGATCCGGACTCCACCATGGTGGTTTGATATTACGGCCTTGAGAAGATGGGCCTTGAGAATCTTCAGGGACTTTTCAATGCCCTCTTCCGTATTAAATTGTGTGGGAGCTGGTATATTGATCTCAATGATGCTTCTGAAGCGGTTCCAGCTAGTTTTTCTGGGACTTCTAAAGATCTTTTAAGCTGGAGTGTAATTAAAGCTTATACTGAAGCTTACAGAGCTGTAAAGTCTGCATTCATATTCAGAATTTTAAGTACAACTGAATAACGACATAAGAATGCATTCAAAAAAGCTATTCACAAAGAATGCCATTCACAAAGAATTACAGAATTTTCAATTATTCTATTTTTTTTTCATTATTCGTTTTTTATTCGTTATTCATTTTTTATTCTTTATTCATTTGTTATTCGTTATTCATTTTTTATTCATTATTCATTTTTTATTCATTATTCATTTGTTATTCATTATTCATTTGTTATTCATTATTCATTTGTTATTCATTATTCATTTTTTATTCATTATTCATTTTTTATTTTTTATTCATTTTTTATTCATTTTTTTGTCAATGCTTAGGACTCGGGGTGTGTTTTTCTTTTATTAATTTGACGATGTAGATAACAACAGCAAAAAATTTTTTATAAATATCTTAAGAAATCAAAAAAAAAAAACATAACAGACAAGCTCAAATCGTCGCGTCTACAATCTGTTAAAAAAACGCAACAAAAAATTTTTAGGATATTGGTGAGAGAATTCGGTGGCATTAAAAGCATGTTTCATTTGGGCCTCACTAGTTTCTAAACGTACGCTTGATCTCTGTTGTCTTAACTTATGAAGAACCAATTCCTCACACCCCGCTGGAATAAGTTTATCGGTTATGACATTAAATTTAAGAGTATGTAGTTGGTTACTTCGGTTATCCATTTACCACTGGGACGAATAAGCAAGCTCGGCATTAATTCGCTGGAAATATTCATGACTGCGTGCTTAGGGGCATGTCACACGTTGTCTGCTTGTCCGTCAAACATTGGAATTTTCGCCATTTTTTCCTCTCTCTCATTGTTTTGTCCACGGCATGCTACACGTAGTTTTCTGTTTGATAATGGCGGAAGCTAAATTTACTACGTTTTTGCTACCATTTCGTGCAGGTAATGCTCCTTTATGCAATCAATTCAATTAAACGGCTACCCTCTATAGGTTGTTTATAAGTGGTTTTATTCGCATTTAAAATTGATGGGTTAAATTCTGATCTCCGGGGTCTAAAATTAATTACATTGGCCAATATGTATGCAGGAAGTATATCCACATATATAGATGACAACGATATGGTCACAATAAAAACAATTGTTGAGTTGATGAAATTCTGGATGGAGTTAAAAAAGTGAAAAAAGATCCTGCTGGATTAAACCATGGAGAATTGGCAGACATAAGAAAGGGATGATAAATTTATCAAAGGAGCCAAGATTCACTGATGATAAAGCATTTAAAATTTTTTTAAGAATATCTCACAAAGCTGGTTGGCTTTGAAATTCATTTATGAACATTTCAGTAATATTTCTACTCCGATAAAGAGCCATAACCTTATCTCTAAGAATATTGTAAATGTTACCGATTTAAACGATATTACAAGATATATGTATATATATTAGGGCGGGTCAATTTGTATGGACGAATTTTTTGGAGGTCTGGCTCAGCGAAATTCGTAAAATACATGTAATTTCAAGACTTTTTCTCCACTGCAGCATATAAAAATTCTGAAAAAAAGCTGTGCGGACTTTCGTAAATAGATTTTTTTCTCAATTATAAAATATGAATGTATGAAATTTGAAAGAAGTGTTTAAAATGTGTATAAAAAAGATTATTTGTGCTGTCATTTCTAAGGTAAATTTGGGCGCTGAATCTGAATCTGGCATTAAAAATACATTAAATCCAACTATCAATAGAAAAAATCGTGATTTTTTATCAAAATATCGCGATTTTTGGTCAAAAAATAAAAAAAATGTTGGAAAATTTGGCGCTGAATTCAAATCTCCTATTTAAATTACTCCAATTCTCGTTTACTATTTTGTACTATTTAGTACCAATTCTAGTACTCCAAGTCTCGTTTGCTCTCAGTTTTGGGCCTTTTTTCTCTCGATTCCATCGATGTCGCAATAAAACCACTTTTGTGTTTTTCAGTAACGTGTTTGGATGCTCTAGTCATCTCTTGGAAAAAAGTTTCACGAAAGGGCCAACTACGTCAACAGGACGATTAGCAGCGGTTTTAGGCATTTGCGATACGATACAAGTAAAATACGATTATTTTGAGTAAATAAATTATATAATTTAACGAATTAAAAAAAAATTCTGCTTTTCAGGTTGTCAATAATTTTGAGATAATTTCACTCCAAAATATGCCACCATCATCACCAGATTTTGATGAACGTTCTTTCTCAACAGATGCAAGAAATCTTCTCAAATTAGCAAACGCGATTTCAACTCGCGATTTCAATGTACTTCAACGTTAAATATTACAATTCAATGGCATACGGAAGTGTTTTGTTCTTCAAATTTATACAATAGACGAATTATCTGCCACCGAATTTACTTTCCGTTGTTCATAGTGTAATGTCAGCCAATTGCTACTTTGCTAGCTCTGAAAATGTTTTGCTAGCAATGGTTTGTCACAATGTGAAACCTATACGTCAAATGGCAATCGACAAAATAAAACATATCCGAAGTGATCTCGATCGGACAACATTGAGAGAATACAAAAAACCGAAAATCAATTTTGACTGCACCCACTTTTCCAACATGATAGATTTGAATGATGATGATATTCTACACGAGCCGCCATACACAAGAGACATTCCATTGCAACATTTGACTGAAGATTATTATGATTCTGATGAGGTTATGATTAACGTTTAAATACCATGCCACATTCAAAGCACCGAACGAAATGTCCAAGAGATGACTAGAGCATCCAAACACGTTACTGAAAAACACAAAAGTGGTTTTATTGCGACATCGATGGAATCGAGAGAAAAAAGGCCCAAAACTGAGAGCAAACGAGACTTGGAGTACTAGAATTGGTACTAAATAGTACTAAATAGTAAACGAGAATTGGAGTAATTTAAATGGGAGATTTAAATTCAGCGCCAAATTTTCCAAAATTTTCCATATTTTGATAAAAAATCACGATTTTTTCTATTGATAGTTGGATTTAATGTATTTTTAATGCCAGATTCAGATTCAGCGCCCAAATTTACCTTAGAAATGACAGCACAAATAATCTTTTTTATACACATTTTATACACTTCTTTCAAATTTCATACATTCATATTTTATAATTGAGAAAAAAATCTATTTACGAAAGTCCGCACAGCTTTTTTTCAGAATTTGTATATGCTGTAGTGGAAAAAAAGTCTTGAAATTACATGTATTTTACGAATTTCGCTGAGCCAGACCACCAAAAAAATTTGACCCGCCCTAATATATATACAGTTTATTTGTTAACTACGCGGCTGTAATGTACGACTAGCTTGATCAGTTATACTATCAGTAAATCTACTGCTCACATTTTCTCTTTACGATTGTCCTAAAATACAAGGGTGAAAGAGACAACTGCAGCTGTACATACAAGCACTAAAAGTACTATATACAATGACGTGTTACTTTCATATATGCAATAGAATAGTTTATAAATGAAAAATATAGTTAAAAAATGTATACATTTTTATAAATAACATCATATCCACATGTTACGTTAATATTTTTAATTATAAAAAATACACAATCACTGTAAAACAATATATTAAATCATTAATATTACATTCACAATAATCACAAATAATATTCAGCTGTTCAGTTGAATTCATTTGCTGCAGCTAGCCGGGCTGCATTTTGCATAATCGTCAAGTATTCTTCTTCTTTTTATAAATAAATAACATTCAAGCAATGTATAGCACCAGCAGCTTACAATTCAATACTAAACAACAAACATCGATCGCATTACTGATGAATTCAAATAGTACATGTACGTGTGACATGCACCTTAGCTTACTCTGAATTTTATTAACACTCAACCTATCGATATTTCTTCTATACCTTTTCCTGAACCTCATCATCAAATTACTGGTAATTAACATATCCATCATTTTTATTATTAAACGCAGATAATGGTTTATTTATTATTAAATGTATTTAATGTATTTATAATGGTATAGAATGAAAAACCATGTATAGATTCGAAAAACAATAATAGCAGGTCAGATTTACCGATTGCGGTCAGTACGTAACCTAGTTTGTGTTTGCAAGCGTACGATTCTAAGTACATGAAGTTATTTCATATTTAAGGGGTAGTTCGGTTACTTGGATTCCTTTTTTCAAAATGTTTATTTCATGTTTCATTCAGATGAGAAACTCAATTTTTTTACATATCGATGGCTTAATATAGAAAAGGCGTTTTTTTCTATAGAAAACTTCTTAAATGCAGTTTTTATATAAAATAGGCAACAAATTTACAATCGTAGCTTTCGCAAAAAAAAAAAAACGAGTTACGCATTTTCTATATTAAGCCATCGATATAAAAGTACAAAAAATTATTTTGAAGTTCTCACAAGTTCTTGGTAACTTAGATTGTACATACTTTTATTAACAGATATCTTTCTGTTCCTGAATTTAGAGAATGACGCGTTTTATATCAAGTTTTATGTTGGATTTCTTAAACCAATTTTTAAATGAAAATACTTTAATTGTGAGCTATTTTGATCAAATAAGTTTGAAGAAGGCAACAACAACTCTGTATATATGTATATTAACTTTTTAAATTTTTTTTCTGTTCTTATCAATATCGTCAAATTGATAAGCAATGACAAAAAAATGAATAACAAATGAATAAAGAATAAAAAATAAATAATGAATAACAAAGGAATAATGAATAAAAAATGAATAATAAATAACAAATGAACAATGAATAACAAATGAATAATGAATAATGAATAAAAAATGAAAAATGATTAAAAAATGAATAATGAACAAAAAAAGAATAATGAATAAAAAATGAGTAATGAGTAAAAAATGAATAATGAATAAAAAAAGAATAATGAATAAAAAATAAATAATGAATAAAAAAGGAATAATGAATAAAATATGAATAATGAATAACAAATGAATAATGAATAAAAAATGAGTAATGAATAAAAAATGAATAATGAATAACAAATGAATAAAGAATAAAAAATGAATAACGAATAAAAAATGAATAATGATTAAAAATAGAATAATTGAAAATTCTGTAATTCTCTGTGAATGCCATTCTTTGTGAATAGCAAGCAAATGAATAAAAAATTTGATTTATTATTCTGAATAACGAAAATGAATAATTGAAATGAATAATTAATAATTTTTTGTAAATTGAGTGTGAATTAAAAATTTTATTTATAAATCAATTTTGCATTCATTGAATGCATTCTTTTTTCGTTATTCATTGATTAATTTTTTTGTGATTCAAATTAAATTGAATGCATTCTTTTACAGCTATGGAAGCTATTATAATTGTGGTCTGAGAAGGAGGGCTGTGCTAGCACCCTCCAATTTGTGACCAGAGTGTTGTTGTCGGATGATATCGTTAGATCTAACACGTTCGACGAGGTGGGGCCTACATAAATACTAACATTAAAAAGGTACATTTTTGAGATCACTGAAGTCTTTGAACGGTTAGTAAGGCTGATTGACTTTCCAAATATGCTCTTAAAAATACTAAGGTGTCATCCCCCAGGCTTGACCGAATATTGTTCGCAAAATTTCCAGACGAAGTGTACCTGAAAATAGGCTATAATTTTTCGTTTTCATTTCCCATACAAAACCAGGTAAAAAAACAATTATATGTCCAAGGGAGCTACCCCAGGGGTCTAACCGATTCAAACCATTTGCAATACAGATAATTTTTTTTATTTGCCTAGCTTTCTGATCGAGTTTCGTTAAGATAAGCAAAGTTTTGTATGTACCTCACATACAAAATCTGGTGGAAAATGAATATAGGTCCAGGGAAGGTACCCCTAGGGACCCACTGATTTCGACAATTTTCAGCACACATATATATAACTTTATTTTTCTAGTGTTTTGACCAAGTTTCGTTAAGATCAGCAAACCTTTGTATGTACCTGTCATACAAAATCAAATGAAATATTATTAAAGATCCAAGATAGGTACCTTAAGGGACCCACTGATTTCGACAGTTTTCAGCCCTCATATATAACTTTATTCTTTTAGTCTTTCGACCCAGTTTCGTTAAGATCGGCAAACCTTTGTATGTACCTCCCATACAAAATCATGTAAACAATTGATATAGGTTCAAGGGAGGTACCCTTAGTGACTGTCCGACTTCAACCATTTTAGAAATTTTTCTTTATTAGCTTAAACTAACCAAGCACACAAAATTTCGTTATCATAGGAGCTCTCATTCTATTTTGTCCATCGTTTGTATGGAGTCGACGCACTGTGCATTTGGGCTAAAATTTCATACAAACAATTAACTTAAAAAAAAATATATTTTCAATTATATTTATAATTTTTTAATGCATAAAATAAAAACTGTTTAATAATTTAAACATTTAACAAGTATCTGGAGCATCTTTCTGAAAAAAATCATAGCTCTGTTTATTTAGAATCCGGTTAAAGTTCAAAATCAATTAAAAAAATTCATCATTACAAATATTGCATCACAAATCTCGGGTAATACTGGCTATTAAACAGCTAGACTGTAATAGTAAATAATTGTTTATTTCGTTTACAGTCGTAACTTTGAACTGTGAATTTTGACCTTTAATCCACATCAAATTTCAAATCGTCCCAAATATCAGTCAGCTTCATCTGTCTCTTCGCCAGTAGTTGCTGCGACCACTCGTCCAGACGTTGCTGGTTTTCGATAGAAAGCTCATCCTTATAGGCGCCCACAATGCCGCGACGCATAAACCTGGTAAATAATAATTCAAAAATATTCAAAAATTACAAAAAAATTACAACTTACTGAAAATCTGTCATTTTCGTTGGGTCTTCAGAGTGATTTTTTATTATTGATGTTGGATTTGTGCGTTTATTGGCTGGATGTTATGATATAATGACTTTAAATTCTAGAATTTCAAATTTCAATTCAAATTATTTGCCTACATTTCATGCTGTCAAAGGACAAATGTTTCGCCAATGTTGCCATCTCTGTAGCTGTTAAAGCAGGGCGCTCAAGAAACTCGCCTAAAGCATGCAGCACGGAAGGCAAGTCGGCTTTGAGCTGCTCGTAGGTGGTAAAGAAAACATTTGGCTCCTGACGCAACTGCCAGAAATCCACCACGCTATCCCAGAATGGCGTATATGTAATATCATTGCTGACCATGTCATTGACAAAGTCATCGATGTTATTGGAATTGTAGCCGCGGCCGCTTATGAATTTAAAATATGACACCACAACGTCTTTAAGATTACGTGCGCAATAGACAATCTGCAAGGAATATGTTTTTTGTGAGGTATGACGTAAATTGTTCTCATTCTTAACCTTATTTTTGTGCTCCCAAAGCTGCCGTGGAAGCAGGTGCGCTGGTAAATGCGATTTAATTAAACGTGGTGACTTCAGCTCTCTTGCCTTCGCTATGCTGTCGTAAGGTATCTTAGAATTTACCAAACTCAGTCTGTATTTATTAAAAGTTTTCAATTGAATAGAAAATTTGCTCATCTCACATAAAGCAATTTTTTCTCACTCCAAATAAACGCTGCGTTTATTTAAATCCTCAGATTTTGCCACTACGTAATTCAGGTCATTCATTAGTAGCCAAATGGCTTCCTGTATCCAAGTGGTGCCACACTTTGGAAAGGTAACCACAAACACATCATCGCGCTTAACTTCAAAATTATAAATTTTCTCGTAGTGGCTGGAAAAACTAGCGGGTAGCGTGCACCAGCGTTCTAGCCAGTTTTGAGGCGGTACGAAAATGTTTGGTAAATTTTTGCCACATGTTGTCACATCGACCAAACTACCTGAATTTGAAGGCAAAGCCGAATTCTGCGGTTCCCGTAGACGCACTTGGAACATTTTGCCACGGATTTTGATTTAAAACTGAGAATAAGCGAAAAATCTGTTCTGCTTCAGTGCTGCTATAAACAGTAGCTGTTTTAATATTCTAAAGTAAAATAAATCTATACGAATTCTTATCTTTATTTGTATTTATTGCATGACGTTGATTTCGTTCTGTCTGGCGCACAGTGTTTCGTTTAAAATATTTCAGCTGGACAAAATTTAAATTTAAGTATTTTTATTTTAGGTTGTAATCAGGCACAAAGCCACTTTTAAGATATAAAACAGTATTTTATCTGTTTTTTATTATTAATTTCGTTTTATTATTAATTTTGTTTTATATTAAAAAGTGACCTCGAACCCTTTTATAAGCCAAAATTATAAATTAAGGGGTCGGAAAAATATTATATAATTTAAGTATTTTTTTTTGGTTAACATGTTTCTTAATTTAAAAGTAGAAGAGTCTTATTTTTTAAGGCTCTTTGAAAATAGCTTTAATTACAACTAAAAATGTTTTTTAAACATATGCAAAATTGAATATCACATAAATTAAAAAAAGTTATGTTAAATGTTTCTTTAAGTATTAAATATATTTAACTTTTCCTTGCAAGTCCTATAAAATGTACAATTTTTATTTAAGTTTAATATATAAATTTGTTATTAATTCATCTAAAGTCTTTAAATAACTTAATTTAATATTCTAATATTAAATTATGTTTTTATACAAAAATAAAAAAAACATCTAAAAATCACTTCTTGAAATTTTTGTCCCAAGATATTAACCAAGTTAACCACTGCAAGTCTGAGTATTTTTCAACGTTAAGGGGTTAATGTGTAGGACTGGGTCACAATAACCTCTTAACGCTTACAGAATACAATTTTAGCATTTGAGTTTGAATTGCCGCCATGTCATTATTTGAGAGAAAAATCAAAATCAGGAATAACTGTTTCTTAAGTTTTCGAGCACGTTTTTTCCAATGGTGATGGTAAAAAATTCTCCAAAAAAAATCAGTTTTTATTCGCTTTCGTTTATTTTTTATGCCTTAAACCAATAAAAAACTGGCTATCTAAATGAAAGAAAAATGCGGTTATGTTAATCTAAAAAAGTTGACCAGATAGAATTTAACGTGTTATTTTGAAACTAAATGGATTTTTTTTTCTAACAACTGTACACTTTTGCAGAAATAAGTAGCTTTTAAAATACCTGTCAGAAATTTTGGACTTAATTTCAGTCCAGCTAAAATATTACAGAATTTCTTAAACCTTGCAGTTTAAAATTTAAACTTTGCAAATACTAACTCATAATTCAAACTCTACTGTACTAAACTTAAAGCCAAAAGAAATATTTCAGCTTCCTTTCTTGTTTTTTGGCTTAAATGTAAGTACAATTTTGTATAATTTTTTAGTTTTACTACAGTTCATGTTATATTTTAGTGCAATTGGATACTAAATTTGGATTTTTACCCGTTAAAAGTTAGCCTAGAAATGCTACAACTCAATATTAGGCGATTTGGTTCATATGTTTGCTTATTGCTTTTGTCACATACAGCGCAATAGCCCAGCGGTTAGACTAGTGAACTTACAAACTGAATGTCGTGGGTTTAAATTTAAGGTGGTTTTTTTAATATTTTAATTCAAGCCTGTATTAAATTTAAAATTAAATTTGGGATTTGCAAATACTAGATTTAAGACCAAAGCTGGTATTGACTCAGGCCTGTATAAAGGGCGAAAAGGGGGGCAATGACCCCCTACTACAACCATTTATCCCCCCTTTGGCCAAATAAGACAGTGAAAAACTTTAAATGAATAATTAATATGCATTTTGTTGATTAATTTGTTTATGGCTTTAAAACTAGTTTAGTTTAAAATAACAAAAAATATACGCATTCACCTTATTTATGACTTAAATATGTATATGAAATTTGTTTAAAAATTGTTACAATTTTTCAAATTCCTACTGGGTCACCAACATTTGCTACCAAAAAATAAGATTTGAATTTTAATAACTTTTTAACCCGCATCCATAGGAACTTTCTAGAAATGAAAAGCACGTTATGCACCAATTTGATGCAGATACAAAAAGAATATATAATTCATTGAAATGTTTTTAATATTTAAATTTTTTTTGTATGCTTGATGAATGTTTATTAATTTTAAAATAAGAAAAAACTGCAAATCCTAATTCTAGCCAAAATTTAAAAAAGCAAAAGATTTAAATCAAAACATGCATGTTTGTTCTTAATATATAAATCTGAATAATAAATTTGCATCAATTTGATGCAAGCGACGGATTCGGGTTACTTAAATGTTTTTATTTGTTTTACTTAAAAAATGTCTTGGACATATGTTAGCCCATTTCGCTACTCTTTCTTTTATTTCTAGCCACTCTAAATAAATCTTGTATTTTTACCTTCAATATATTACAAAGTCCTGAATTAATTTTTATATTATATTTTATGTATTAATCTCATGTATAAAAAGATCTACATATCCATATACATATTATAAAATGAACTGTTTTTTTAATTAATATGTGAAATGTATTCATTTCACAAGTTAAAAAATTGTTTTTTTTTTTATTTAAATGAAAAAACAAAAAATTTCCCCCCAAGATTCATGCCTTCCCCCTCTGTCTTCTTGGTCTGACTACAGGCCTGTATTGACTTATATGTAGTACAGAAAAGTTTAAATTTAAGCACAAGATTTCTAATCGTGTATATAGCATCATTACTTTTCTAGTTATTGTTGATTATGACTTGCTGTTATTGTGTGGTGACCTTATAATGTGAATCCAGTAACTTTGTATGAAAATATTACTTCTTTAGGGTTGTCAATTATTAGTGAAAACTTACCCACAAGGTTTTCTTACAACACAAGTCCAAGTCTGCTTGATTTTTTTTCAGTATCAGATTCTTCAGCTGTTTCCCTATTTGACGAGTTATATTTCTTCTCTGACCATGATTTAATTTTTTGTTCGTTAAATATTAATTTTTCTCGTAGTATAATATCTCATAACTTTACATGCATGGATTTTAAATACATCAGTTATCAGTCTCTGTTTCGTGATATATCATGGACCCCCTTAAATTATTGCTGGCTTCACCATAACATTAACGACAAACTTAGTTCCCTTGTTGAACCCATAAAATATTTATTTGATAAACATGTCCCTGAACGTACTATTTTTATTAGGAATTCAGCTTGCCCTTGGTTTTCTGTCAATGTCTTAAATTTCATTAAAAGAAGAAACAAATTTTGATCGATATGGAAGAGAAACCCAGCCGAACCCAACTTTCACTAATAAGACAGGCTTAATCACGCTATTTTGCGGCTAAGATTCAACCCTCCCTTCCAACCAGAACGCTTTGGAGCAATATAAGAAAACTGGGGTCTGCAATAAAAACAACACTGACTGCAATATTAATCCAGAAATTTTAAATAATTTTTTTGTTGATTCTATTTCTACTCCTAATTATAATATTTCTCCTTCTACTGGTCTCTCTTTGCTTTAGTTTTTTGAATTTGCTCCAGTAAATGAGTTTGATGTTGGTAAATGTGTTTCAAATCAATAATTTTATACTCGGCAGAAACCTGTTATCCCCTTTCAATCTGGTTTTCGAACTGGACATAGTTGCTCTTCAGCTGTTTTTAAAGTTATTGACGTTATAAGACCTGAATACGATGCGGGTTCTATGACTATACTCTGTCTGCTGGACTTCTCTAAAGCTTTTGATAGAGTAAGTCATCAGTATTTGTGTCACAAGCTTAAGACTTTATTTGGTTTCTGTAGTAGTGCTGTCAATCTAATTTCCAGTTATTTGTGTAATAAGTCTCAAAAAGTTAAAGTTGGTCAATTGTACTCTCAGTACAAGTTATTATTAAATGGTGCTCCACAAGGCTCCATACTTGGTCCTCTGTTACTTTCAATATTTATAAATTATATTTTTAATGTTTGCAAACATGCATCTATTCATGCATATGCTGATGATATTCAGCTTTAACTTTCACGATGAACAGGGTATCTTGACAAACTCTGTTGTAGAATGAATGAAGATCTGAACAGCATCAATGAGTGGGCCAGTAGCAATGGTCTGCAATTAAATGCATTAAAGTCATATGTCCTGCCTATTTGTAAGTACAAAATCTGTATAAATGATATCCCTGAGTTGTTTATTGGAATAAATAAGCTAGCTGTTGTGTCAAAAATTGTAAATCTCGGCTTTTATATAAACTCTTCTTTATCCTGTGTTGATCATGTGAACAATGTAGTGAAAAAAGTTTATTATGTCCTACGTAATTTGAGAATGTCTGCTAGTGTAACTCCTGTAAATATAAAACGTAAGTTGGTGATGCAATTAACTTTACCATTGATAACATAAGAAAAAATATGTCTGTATTGAAGTTAAAGAATTACGTTGATATTGTATCAACATAATAAATAACAAGGTCATTTAGAAAAAACTTTAATTAAAGAATTCTTTGATTTTTTTCCAGTTGATACAATATCACATTTCACACATTTGGGCACGGGCTTCAAGATCTTATTTAGAGCTTCTGGATCGAATTCAACGTCGTGCGATATATTTGAAAGGGGATGAAAGTGTATGGGAGGTGTTCAAGGGAGATACATGGCCTGACGCCACCAGCTCGTGTGTTTCCCAGGTCCTCTCGGGCAGCTGTCCAAGCCCTCTCCTTTACCATTGCCTCGATGTCTAATAGAACCTCGCATTACCGAGGTAGTTCGTTTTTTAGTAGCACATTCAAAAATATTTTGGTGTAAATATTACTAATAACTGCGTTCATTCTAAGAAATTTATTCGTTATTTTCAGTCATGAATAGAACTCGTAGAATTGATGTATATTAGTATATATTTAGAATATTTTTTTCGCATTCTTAAAAACAAAAATATATATTGTACGAATACGTTTGTTACATTTACGAATGATCATAATATATTATAACGAAAAAAAAAATATTCTGTCTGAGGTCGGGCTTGAATATCGGCTCTTTAGCTTACGGGCTACTCACTGCACCAGTAGGCTACATCCACTTTACAATGATACAGTTCCTTACATTCTTTCGTTCGAAAAATCAGGGAACAAAAAAAATACTTTCTGAGCTGGTGTTTGAACCTCAGCTCTTTAGCTTACAGGCCACGCACTCTAGCAGTAGGCTACAGCCGCTTTACATTCCTTATATTCTGTTGTTTTTCGACAAACCAGCAAAAAATAAAATTCTGTCTGGGCTGGGGTTTGAACCTCAGCTCTTTAGCTTACGGCTCACGATCTCTACCAGTATGCTACAGTCACTTTACAATCATACAGTTCCTTATGTTCTATACACGGTTGCCCATATTCGACGGACCCATCTGGCAACGCCATAACTTTTGACAGAGATGTCAGATCGCTTAATGACATACCGCGTTTGAAGCGTCAGTCCAAGCAGATTTTTACCATGGAACAATACACGCCACGCGAGCGCTCTGAAATAGTTGAAATTTACATTCAACAGAAGAAGTCAATTGTGAAAACTCAACGTGCTTTTAAAAGATTAAAAAATGTGAGAAGTGCACATTGAATGGGACCGTAAATAAGCAAAATTGCCGTATTTACGCCACTGAAAATCCTCAGGAGATTCAAGAAGTGCCTCTTCATGACGAAAAAGTCACAGTTTGGTGCGGCGTTATTGCGAAAACGGTCATTGCGCCGTTTTTCTTCCAAAATGAAAATGGCCATGCTGTTACCATCAACCAGGAGCGTTATCGCGACATGATGACCAATTTTGTGATGCCAATTATTCGTCGAAAGCGTATGAGACAGTTCTGGTTTCAACAAGACGGCGCTCCACCGCACACAAGTCGCATAACAATCGATTTTCTGAAGAATTTGTTTCCGGGCCGTTTGATGTCGAAAAGTGGTGATTTGGACTGGCCACCGCGTTCGCCCGATTTGACGCCGCCTGACTTCTTCTTGTGGGGATATTTGAAGTCAAAGGTTTACGTTAACAAGCCAAGGACCGTAGAAGAGCTCAAGGACAACATTCGTGAAGAAATAGCCGCTATTCCGGCCGAAATGTTGGCGAAAACGATGGAAAATGCTGCAAAAAGGGCACAATACGCCATCAACGCCAGAGGCGGCCATTTGAGAGATATCATATTCAAAAATTGATGTAGACAAATCTACTTGGAACAAATTAAATGATTAAGATTGCCAACCGCCAAATTTTTATTTTTTTCTTTGATTTTTTTAAAAAAAACATGGGTCCGTCGAATATAGGCAACCCTGTAGATGTTCGACAAACAAGGCTGAACGATTTCGGTTTTCAATATTTTAAACTCAACTAATAATTCGTACATTCTACTAATAATTCGTACGTTCAAACTACTAATGAATTGTCTCTACTAATATTATTTTTCATTCGTAAATAGTACGAAAGCATTAGTAAATACCACGAATGTAATGAAAGAAATTACGAAGTTATTCGTAAGTAAAATTTACGAATATTTTTATTTATATGTACACAGTTAAAAATATTGGACGACTTTTTAATCGAAACTTTGGTTTAAAGGAATTTTTAATCCAAAACGTGCTACTTTTTAATCCAAACATTAGTTTAATTTAGCTAGGTCTCAAACCCACGTTCCTGAAAAGAACTTACTTGCATTCGTAATGATGCAAAATAAGCGAAACTATTTTAACAACTGATTTGGACGAGTGGATAAGGTATTGGACCAGCACGTCAGAGGACGTATGTTCAAATCACGAACTGGTCAGTATATTTTTTATTTAACTCTAATTAAGCTGGGTCTTTTACTTACCGCAAGCTTTATTGCATTCGTTATGATACAAAATAAGCGTAAATTTCTTAACAACTGAGATGGAAGAGTGGATAAGGTGTTGGACCAGCACAACAGAGGACGTGTGTTCAAATCATGAGCTGGTCAGAAAAGTTTTTTTTTATTTTAAATTGATATTTATATTGCTCTTTTTAAACTTTTTGCGGATTGAAAACTAATCTTTTTTGAACTGAAAAGTTTTAAACTTTTCCTGGAATTAAAAAGTAATCTTTTTTTGGTGTTGTCTTACACTCTAAAAACTGATTGAAAAATCTCTACAATAAATGTTGTGAAATTTCACGACATTTATTGGCGATTTTGTAAAAAAACCACGCTATGGTACAGTGAGTTTTTTCAATTTTGTCTGAAAATCAGCGTCTTTTTCCAAAATATGTATATTTACTCTTAAAATATGTATATCTCTCTCCTTTTCACGCTATTTTAGCGTGTTTTTGCTCAGAGAGCTCTAAAATATATATATTCTCTATTCCAGCGTGTTTTCGCTTATAGGATTCTAAATGATGTATATTTTCTACTTTTCACGCTATTTTAGCGTGTTTTCACTTAGAGAGTCTTAAAATATGTATATTTTCCCTACTTTTTACACTATTTCAGCGGGTTCACGCTCAGATAATCCTAAAAATGCTCCAGTAGCGGTATTTTACGCTTGCCCTTAAATAAACACCTCTGCTTTAACGTCATATGCTTTCAAAGAGTTTATTCGAACAAGTGTCCAATTATATACAACTTAAACAGTAGATTGGTCACAGCTTAATTACTCAAGCCTGCTGGAGTAGGAAAGAGTAGCGCCTTTTGCTGAGTGATTGACTCTATACAGATCTGTTGTTGTTGCCATGTTCAAAACTTACTTGAGAGACTTCACGCATTTCTAGCTTTTTTTTATAAGAGCAGACAAGATTGGAAGAAATAATTTTAGAAGAGAGTTTTTCCAAGAGAGCGAAAGAAATAATTGTAGGTGAGAGGATTCACGCATTTTAACGATAAATATTTACAATTTTGCTCATGGGATTTAACGACAATAAATGTAGGCAATCAGTTGCCAGCAATTATTGTAGGTAATTCTCGTGAATTTTTATTAGAGTGTATATGTAACCCTTAAAAGTTTAAAATTTAGTCCATGGTTTTTAACAGTGTACACAATCATTCTTACAATGCACTAATATGATGACTGCGAGAAAACTTACATAAACCGCAAAAAAAATGCAGAAATTTCAAAATTAACATTCCAACAAAATTTGCCTGGCTATTTTCTCACACATCCAGTCTAGATGGCGGCAAGGCTGAAGTTTCAATATGGAGTGATAAGCCTAGGACGCTGCTTAAAACCTCTAACACTAAGTCTAACTCTAGTTCTTTTTCTTATAATACTAATTTTAATTCTAGATTTAACTCTTAGTCTTATTCTCATATACATACTGCTAGAAATAAGGCTAATAATTCTAACTCTAACTTGTATTATAAGTCGCATTGTATTAAAACTCCACATAAACAAAATCCTACCTCGTCTGATCCAAACTACACACCCTCGGATAGAAATTTACCCAATTCACATTTTAAATCTGATCCCAATTGGAAACTTAAAACTAAAATCTTTCCAATCTTCACTCCGCAGCCCATTCAAAGTATAAAAACAAAATCTTCTAACTCGAATCAAGCGAATCCCACACTTCAGCACTCTCACCCAAAACGGGTCTCATTTAATCTTAATCCTAACTCACACCAGGTCACACCAGCAAACAAAAATGAGAGTAATATGCTCCAGACACTATATCCTAACTTTGTATATTCACATAATTTAAACCCATCTCCTTCTGTTCCAATCACAAGTGGAGCCCCTAATAAACCTGGTAGTTCCACTTCTTTCATCGACCCTCTTCAACCACCAAAGGTGAAACTAACTTCGAACTCTTGTGTTGACACCGAGAGCAGATATGCCCTATCTCGTCTTAGAGAGATCAGTTTCTACAACAATGTGCGCCTCTACCTGGCTTACATGTATAAGGCACCTGTCTCTACTTGTATAGAAGGCAAAACCAAGACAAACCTCAAAGTCTTGATTCAGCAAGAAGGCTTACCTACCGATGTCAATGAATTACGCCATTTGTTCACCAGTTTCCACGTGCAACTTGGCTTGACAAGTCAACAAGTCAAAGAAGACCTTGACACATATGGTGCTCATGTAAGGTCAAAACATATCTCTTATCTTCAAAAGACCCGTAAAGAGCAACAACAATATTATTCCTAACCAGCGTAGTGAACATAATCAAAACCCTAATCGCAGCCCAATTAGTGATTCCCCGTCAACGACTTCTCTTCGCATATTTTACCACAATTGTGGCGGTATGCGAGGAAAACTTAATAAACTCTTTGTTGACGCGAAATCTTGCCTCTTCCAAGTACTAGTTTTCACCGAAACATGGTTAAACGATACTTTAAAAAACGAAGAGATTCTTGACAGAAATTGGACAGTTTATCGAAATGATCGGGACTTTGGCCACTCAGGTCTCTCCCGTGGAGGTGGTGTTATGATTGCAACTCATAACTCTTTAGTAAGCGAGCTTGTTGCAACAACCTCTCACACACTCTTTGAACTTCGTATCATCAAAGTTCGCTCAGGGACCAATATTTTTATTTACATTGTTGTCGTCTACATTCCCCCGTGTTCTATCGAAACAACATACAACGATTTATGTGAAACAGTCCAATCGTTAACCGCAACCTTAAATGAGGAAGATAAAGTTATAATTTTTGGAGACTTCAATCGTCCAAATATCTCATTTATCGTCGATGAAAATGACAATTATCTTCTTCCGGTTAACCTTTCAAACTCGATAGACTTTAATTTACTTAGTACCTTTTATAGCAATGACCTACAACAAGTTAATCCAACCCCAAATCGGAACGGCAACTGGTTGGATTTAGTCTTTGCTAATTCGTATGATGAAATAAAGATTACTGCAACTACTCAGGCTGAACACTTATTTTCTGATACACTCCACCACACTGCTTTAACTGTAGAATTTCCTAGTAACAACATGTCTTTTACCACCTCATTTAATAACACAATTGTGTTCGACTTTCTTAATGCCTATTATGACAGTATAAAAATTGATTTGAATGCCTATAACTGGAACGATCTATTAAATTTGGAAATAGATAGTGCTATTTCACTTTTCTACCAACGACTTTTCACAAGTATTGAAAAATTTGTGCCTAAGATAAAGAAAAAAAATAAACTTTCAGAACCATGGCTTGACCAAAGTCTCAGACATATAAGAAACCAAAGAAACAAGCTATACAAATTCATTAAGAAAGGCGTAAATGTAAGCGATGAAATCAAAATGAGATACGAAGAGCTCTGCAATGAGTTCTCTATAAAATGAAATGATGCTTATAGAACTTATACCAACCTTATTGGAGAAAAAATTCTTAGAGATCCTAAAAAAATTTTTGATTTCGTTAATGTCAAACGTAAATCAGCTGGATACCCCTCATCTATGTTTAAAGGCAATAAAATTTCTTCCAACCTCCAAGAGATCTGTAATCTTTTTGCAAATCACTTTAGAGAAGTTTTCTGTGCTCCCACAACCCAGACTCTCTATTCTTCCCCCTCTCCTAATGCGACAGACATTATAAACAATATCAGTCTGACGCTGGATGAAATTGTTAATGCTATCATGGAACTTGATTCAAACAAAGGACCTGGACCAGACCTCATACCACCAAGTTCGTTAGTTCAATGTATAAACAATCTTGCCATTCCCTTATTTATACTTTTCAACAAATCCTTATCCTTAGGTGTTTTTCCATCCTACTGGAAAATCTCCCATTTGACACCTATATATAAAAGTGGCGATAAAAGGTCTGTTGAAAATTACAGAGGCATTGCCATCTTGTCAGCTATACCAAAATTATTTGAAAAGATAATATGTGATAAGCTGACGAGTCTCATTAATCCCCGCTTAAACGAGCAGCAACATGGGTTTCGGAAAGGCCGATCGACCACCACTAACCTAATGATCATGGTCTCCGATATGTTAAATCAAATGGAAAAAGGACGCCAAGTAGATGCAGTTTACACAGACTTCAGTAAAGCATTTGACCGTGTCGACCATAATATCTTAATTTTGAAGTTAGAAAAATTTGGCATTTCCGGTTTATTACTCAATTGGATCAAATCCTATCTCTGCGAACGATCCCAGTTTGTTAAATTTCAAGGCATTTTTTCAAATGATATACCGGTCACCTCTGGTGTACCACAAGGTAGTCATCTTGGCCCAATACTTTTCAACATTTTCATTTCAGATTTATCTATTACTCTATGCGATATTCCCCATCTTATGTACGCAGATGACCTTAAAATATATAAGATCATTAAATCAGAAGTTGATGTAACTTTCCTACAATCGAAACTGCTGTCCCTTGAGCAATGGTGTAATCAAAACAAACTTCACTTAAATGTTAAGAAATGTTGCGTGATAAGTTTTTCCCGTAAGAACTTGATACCAGAATGCAGTTACCTCCTTAATAATATTGTTGTGAGCAGAACCAACCATATTGTAGACCTTGGAGTTGTCCTAGATAATAAGCTGAGATTTCATCTACATTTTGATAAAGTCTTATCGAGGGCAAATAAACAGCTGGGATTTATAAAAAGACGTGCTAAAGAATTCCAAAATGTGTGGGTAACCAAAACGTTATACTGTACCTTAGTGCGACCACTTCTTGAATATGCTTGCATCATTTGGAATCCAGCCTTTGAATCTCATAGCGACAAAATTGAATCCATTCAAAAACAATTCCTGCTTTTTGCGTTAAGAGATATCTTTGACCCCCGTGACTATAACAACTTGCCACCGTATGAACAAAGACTCAGGCTCCTCTCTCTGATGCCTCTATCATCAAGAAGAACTTTACTGAGTTCATGTTTCACATTTGATGTTATTAACGGAGCTATTGATAGCGAATATATCTCCAGCAAAATTACACTAAATGACCCAATTAGACGTACTAGGCATACGCGGCTCTTAAATGAATATATTCACCACACTATTTACGCAAATAATGAACCCATTAGTAGGTGCTGTAGAATTTTTAATAATATTAGCGAGCACTATTCACCATCCATACCAAAATCCACATTTAAGCGAACCCTCTCAAAGTCTCTCTTTGACTCGGAATAATTTGTCCTTTTCAAGCACTGCTCCCTACAGAGTTATGCTTCTTGGTCTAGTCCCCCTCCGTCATCCCCTAAAAGTAGTACTTAAGATATATTAGCGTAGTTTAAGTATTCTTTTGAAATTAATTTAAATAATATGTAAGTAAAAAAAAAAAAAAGAAAGTAAAAAATGTAAATAGAATTAGTAAATAGCCTTGCTTGGTGAAATAAATAAATAAATACGAATTGATTTATTTTTGTTTACGAATATCATTAGTATATAAAACAAAAATATTCGTAGATACTATTTACATCAAGTATTAGAAAAATTTTACGAATGAATTCGTAAAGATATCACAATAAAAATACTTTGTACATTGTACGAATATTTGTAAAATGTACGAATATTTGTTTACTAATATCATTCGTAAAAAATTTTACTAATAAATTTTTGAGTGCACGGTAAAGTTGTGGAATAGTCTCCCTGCGAGCGTGTTTCCCGGCAGTTCGTGCAAAAAACAAATCTTTGCGGACACTACTCCATCTATCCACCCTCCAACGTCCCGATTTTATTGGTTTTAAGCATCAAAAAACAGTTCCCTCCAAAGGGAAAGAAGAAGCATTTTAAAAAAAAAAAAAAATGTTATAACAAATTACTTGTTTTTGCATATCTTCTATTTTATATGATTAATTTTTTTTACTTCAATTCAACACATGACAACACGACAATTCAAACTCAGATGCCGAAATTGCGTTCTGTGAGCGTTAAGTGGTTAAATGAAGTACAGTTTCTTTACATAATCTACTTGCTTGTATATCCGTTGTTACTATAGCCTTGATTTTGTAGAAATTTTTTATTTTAAGAATTTTGTTTTAATTTCTTAAAAAATTATTTTTGTCCTTTTTTGTCTTCGCAAAACATACTTAATTCCTCAGATTCATCAAACACCTTAAATGTTTAAGGTGAATAATCTGTCATGCAAGAATTTAGGTTTAGATGTCTTTTATTAGAAAAATTTCGTTTTCTATAGGAGCTTGCAAGTTGCTTAAAATTTCCAAGAAATTGACGCCTCAAAAACTTTCGTACCTGAAACACACAAAAAGTTATTTTATTTCTTGGTGAAATAGAAAAAAAAATCAATAAAAATGAAAGGGCTGGCTTTGAAAGTGAATAACTCTGTCATGTTACAAAGGAGTGCATTAATTTTTTTTTGAGTGAAATTTTGATTAATTGTCCATCTAATCGTGTTTCAATCTTTTTCATTTTGGTTTCCCTTGTAATTTTTATAATTTTGCAAAAAAAGTTCTTAACGAATTTCTTTATTTCCTAAAAAACTTTGGTAAAAATATTTGTTGTTGAAAAAATATTCAAAACTAAAAATGGCTTATTAATGTTCTTTCATATGGCATGCATCAATGTAGGGTTAATTTAATGTTTCTATCGTAAAAATTAAAAAGCCTTTTATGCGATCGAAAAATGAAGCCTAACTGTTATCAAATTTTTTTTGTTTATTTTTTATTAATTTTGTATTTTTGTCTTTTTTTTGCATAAAAAGTAATGGTGTAGTGAAAGAATCATGACAATTTCTCAATTTGTTTCTGAGTTGTACTCTCAAAAACACTGCCACAGCAACAACAGCGCCACCTACCGGGCCAAACTTTAGACATAAACCATCTGCAACCCAGCCGCACACACACACACACACACCAAATTTCATCAAAATCGGTTCAGCCGCTTAGGAGGAGTTCAGTGACAAAGCCATGTACAGAAGAATTTTATGTATAAAGATAAAGAATGTTACAATCTAAAAGTGTATACTTTTTTGGTTTTTTCTTTTTAAATTGCAACATTTTCTTATGGGGTTAAACAAAAGTGAATTTTGTTTACCCAAGTTAAAGTGTAAAATTTGAATACAAAAGAGAGGTAGTTTCTATATTATTGGTTGGCATTAGTTTAACATTTTAAAAAACATTTTGAAATTTCCAACAGAATATTAAAAAAGAAAATCTGAAAAATCACTATTTTTAAAGTTACTATATAATTAATTTTTTTTGCATACAACAGAAAAAATGCATAACGAGATTTTTAGGTATGAAAAAACCTTTCAAAAATGTTTTATTACTTTTTCCTGTTAGCTATAGTACCTTTAAAGTAATTACTAAAAACCCGAAAACACTTACTGTTGTAAATTAAACCGTATTATATAAATTAAACTGTACCAGCATAAGAGAGCATTTACGACTAGGTCCCCCTTACAATTTATTTTTTATCTCAACCCAACATATATCATAGCCAATAAAATAATTTTTTTCAGCTAGATTGCTTTAGAGTCTAGACGAAACACTGTGCGACGTTATCATTGCTGACTGAACTTTTTTGTTTTTATGTAAACAAAGCTGGTTATTACTTGCAAACAGCTGATAAACACGACGTTCACGGGAAAAAATATTAAGATGAAATGCGTATTTTAGATGATAACAAGATAGTTTCTATATTAGCATTGCACAGTGTTTTTTTAACTTTTATGGCATAAAATTGTGATATGGCATTAGACCTTCATTTTATTATTATTACAAGTAAAATTATCTCTCAAGGTAGTAAACTCTACGGTGATTAGTGACTGCGAGCTATTTTAATGATCAATGCCCAAGATTTTCTACATAAAATGGTTGTTTATGTTATGCCTCAACTATTTATATGATAATTTATATATAATTTTCATATAAAACTATTAGGGAATTCAATCCCGGGATCCAGAACCTGTTTCTAGTCCCAGAATCCCAAGATTCAAAACCCTGAATCCCGGGATTTTATGCACAAGGAATTATAAAAATTGTCCCTGTTGTTTTTTATCTCTCTATATACACTTTTAAAGTCTATTTTTGAGTTTGTTGTGGTTGTGACTTAAAAGACTCTGCTTACAAGGCTGTTCAACTTTCATGGAATTTTGAAAGTAGCAGTAAACATGAACCATACAATTCATGTTATACAGGGTTGTCAATATTCGAAGCGCCCATCTGGCAACACTGTAACTTTCCGCAGTGATGCCAAATCGACTAATGACATACCGCGTTTGAAGCGTCATTCCAAGCAAATGTTTACAATGGAACAGTACACGCTACGCGAACGCTCTAAAATTGTTTAAATTTACATTCAACAAAACAAGTCAATAGTGAAAACTCAACGTGCTTTCAAAAAATAAATAAAGTGAAAAGTGCGCCTTCCAAGAAAACAATTTATCGTTTGTATGAAAGATTTACAACTGGTAATACTCTTGGTAACCCAAAGAGGCCAAATAAAAAGCGACCAAGGCGATCGGATGAGAATATTGCAGCCGTACGAGCCAGTATTGAGCAGTCACCAACAACATCCCAAAATCGCCGTTCTCAGCAGCTCGGCATTCCCCGATCCACTTTACAACGCATTTTACGTGTTGATTTGAATTTGTTTCCGTACAAAATTCAATTGGTAAACAAATTGCTGCCTACCGATAAGCCACGTCGATTGAAATGGGCCCAAAGAGTCATCGAAATGGCTGAAGAAGACGAGCAATTTTGGCATAAAATTATCATGAGCAATGAAGCTCATTTCCAGTTGAACGGAACGGTAAACAAACAAAATTGCCGTATTTATGCCACTGAAAATCCACAAGAGATTCAAGAGGTACCTCTTCACGATGCAAAAGTCACTGTTTGGTGCGGCGTTTGTGCTAAAATGCTCATTGGGCCGTTCTTTTTCGAAGATGATAATGGCCACAGAGTTACTGTCA
The DNA here is from genome assembly GCA_963920525.1 of Dichetophora obliterata. Taxonomy (NCBI): domain Eukaryota; kingdom Metazoa; phylum Arthropoda; class Insecta; order Diptera; family Sciomyzidae; genus Dichetophora; species Dichetophora obliterata. The sequence continues at coordinate 29,541,889 of OY986438.1, forward strand.
ATCAGGAGCGTTATCGCGATATGATAAACAATTTTTTCATGCCAATCGTTCGTCGAAAGCGTATCAGGCACTACTGGTTTCAACAAGACGGCGCGCCACCACACACAAGCCACACTACAATCGATTTTTTGAAGCAATTGTTCCCTGGCCGTTTGATGTCAAAAAATGGTGATTTCGATTGGCCGCCAAGATCACCAGATTTAACGCCTCCAGACTTCTTTTTGTGGGGTTATTTGAAATCAAAGGTTTACGTCAACAAGCCAAAGACCCTAGAAGAGCTGAAAACCAACATCCGTCAAGAAATAACCGTCATTCCCATCGAAATGTTGAAGAAAACCATGGAAAATGCTGCAAAACGGGCACAATATGTCGTAGAGGCCAATGGCGACCATTTACGAGATATCATATTCAAGAAATAATGTAAGCAAATCTACTTGAACCCAATTAAATGATATTCATGACGAACAGACAAAAAATTGTGGCTTCTTTGATTTATTTAAAAATAAAATGGGCGCTTCGAATATTGGCAACCCTGTACAATAAGAGCACTCTTAATTCTCTCGAAATGGGCATCCTCGTGTGGTTTAAGTGTAAACCCCGAGAAAACAGATCTCATCCTTTTCACTAGGAAATATAAAACCCCCAACTTAGAACCTCCGCGTCTGAATGGCACGAGGTTGCTCTTTAGCGACAGCACGAAATACCTAAGAGTTATTCTGGATAAGAAGCTTATCTGGAATTCTAACATTAAGGAACGTGTTAAAAAGGCAAAGATAGTACTATTTGCCTGTAAGAAAGCTTTAGGTAAAAATGAGGTTTTTCCCCCCAAAATAGTACGCTGGATTTATATAGCAATTGTTCGTACTCATATATGGCTCACTGGTATGGTGAAGAGCCTTTGATAAGACAACTGCAATTCAGAAGTTTGAAAGAAGCAAAGAAGCAAAGAAGCGAAAGAAGCCAAGAAGCGCAGGTCTATGTATTTCTGTGACACTGTCCTCAACACCAACCTCAATGTCATGCTTCACCTTCCTCCTCTCGATATCTTTGCCAGGGAGTGTGCCAACACAGCAGCCCTCAGACTGAGAGAATCTGGTAATTGGATAGGTAACAACTGCGACCACACAATTATTCTAAACTCGTCTACCCCCGACAAAACAGACTACTGTGTGCCGTGCTTAAATCTTGAAAAGAACTCCGTATTTTTCATTCCTACATGGCTAGACTGGGCAAACAAAATCCCTCTTAAAACCTCCGGCATAAAAATTTTCTCAGATGGATCCAAACTTCAAGAACAAGTAGGGGGAGGTATTTACTCCCAGGATCTCGAAATCGAAGCGTCCTTTAGACTTCCTTACTACTGTAGTGTCTACCAAGCGGAAATGATGGCTATTCACGAAACCACTAAGATTATAGGTCAAAAAGACCTTTAAGGAAAGAGTATTTCCATCTTTTCAGATAGCCAAGCTGCACTGAAAGTACTGAACTCAAATATTGACAACTCTACAACTCTCACTGAGTGCCACAGATCTCTTAACGAGATGGCAAGGCTACTCAGGATTCACCTCATATGAGTACCCGGACACGGGGATATCGAGGGCAACAATTTGGCCGACGAATTGGCAAGGAAGGGTACGACCTCTAACACCCTCTTAAATGAGGACTTTATTGGTATGCCCATTTCCTCCTATAAACTCCAGTGCAAGAACAGATCTTTAGGTCTTGCACAAGAACGCTGCGAACACCTTAATACATGTACGACAGCTAATCTAACATGGCCTACCTACGACTTAAAACGCACAAACTCAGTGCTTGAGTTAAGCCGGGTAAGCCTGTCAAAAATAGTAGGAATCCTAATGGGTCACTGCCTAATCGAAGCGCATGCTCTTCGGTTGGGACTTGCATCAAACGATTTTTGCAGAAGTTGCAGATATAAGGTGGAGGTAGAAAATGTTCAGCACCTCACCTGCGATTGTCCGAATCTAGCTAAAAGGAGAATGGCAACTCTGGGCCATCCCTTTTTAAATGGACTTGCCGAAGTCTCATGCCTGAAAATCAAGCATATCCTTAAATTCATTATCCGCTCGAACTGGTTTGATTAGGGAAATCTCTACTAGATTTTAAAGAGATTATGTGGTATCACAACGGGCTTGCACTGGCCTAAGTGTACGAGTCGTCTATCAGCTCAGCCACCTTTACCTAACCTAACCTAACCTAACCTAAAATTTACGACAAAAAATAAAAGTGCCTACTTTGATGCTAAACTAGCTGCGGAATCTGATTCATGCATGTCCTTTCCATTGATCTAAGACATTTTATCAAAATAAAATAATGCATTATTTTAGCCCATTTTATAGTTATAGTAATTGCATTACTTTTGTTATAAAATAATGCATTATTTTAGCCCATTTTATAGTAATAGTAATTAAAAAAATTAAAACCAGATCGACCCGTTTTTAAATGAGATACGATTTTTTTTGTAAGGTGATTTTTAAAGGAATTCACTTTAAACATTGTGAATGGATTTTCTTTTACTGCATGCGTTCAGAAATATTGGCTTTTGTTGTACCGTATGGAAAGAGTTTACAATGGGGTATTCTAACACGTGAAGTAGAGCCTGTTTTTCCGCTTCCAGTGACGCCACTTTATCGTTGAATCTCGACATAAGATTAACTCATAATACAAAGAACTACAGATAAAGTATTGCGCATGTCCGCCATCTTTGTTGTGACGTAGTTCGAGCTTGTCAAAGTGGCTAAATAAAAACGTAGTCACAATATATTTAAAGGGGATAATTTATTTATAGCGATGAAAAACATCGACATTTTCTTATTGAAACTGGGTTTATTGAAATGAAATAAACTACATTATAAATATATTTATAAATAAATTTAAGCAAATTTATTTTTCAGTACTATTATTGAAAAGAAATGCATATATAATAGGGGTGTTTTCTCCCATTTTTCTCCTACAGAAAAAAAATAGCTACGTTACTTGATGTACAAGATTGATAGAAACTTGTCTCGTCGTGCCTTTCGTAATTTTGCTCGATCACGGATGCTGTTACACAGATTCATTACAATCGGCCCCTGAATCTGTGCAATTTTTAGCTAACAGCTACTTTGACAGTTCGAACAAAGGCGAAAAAAGAGTGCTTTTCTCTCAAATGACTTAACCTATAGTAATCAACCTTGGGAACATTCAAGTCTGTTCTCTCACCTTTCTTTATGTTCCTATTTCCTTCAAACTCGACTTGCTTTCAAGAAAACTTGACGTGTGGAAAAGGGGACTAAGGTCCATTGAACTTATTAGAGTTTATGCTTTTACAAAAAATATCGTATCGTAAATTTCAAATTTGGAATTATGGCCGCTTTGAAAGAGGACATAATCCTAAATGGTGGTTCTGACCCCTTGGGATTATGTCCGCTTTTAAGAGGTCATAATCTCAAGTGGTTTCAACAAATACTGATATATGTGTCGATAAGAAATAACAGCTTAAGTCTGATTTCAAAATTTCCTGAAATTTTGCTTCAAAGTTTTCAATCGTCATATGAAGGGGTCAAAGTTACAGTGGTGTAAGCCAATTTTTCAGGCGAATTGAATTAGGCACGGGAACTCGATCTAGAGACTCCAATCCATTAATAGAAATAGTGAAGTGAGTCAGAGCTTCAGCTCTATGGCAGAGTAAGTTATCTTGATAAGCGAAACAGCTGTTTTGCTTAACAACATAATGGAGTGAGTCTGACTTGCACCATTTTGTTTGTAAACTGTTGTTTATTTCCATCATTCGACTGGTCGCGCGTGTGTTCTGTTTTGTAGCGAAGCAATGGATTTTGAAGAATCCTCTGATGACCCATTAGATTGGATTAGAGTGTGAATGGGAGCGTGGAGTTTCGCCCTCTCCACACTCCCATTCACATCAGATACAGAAGTTTGGTTTTACAGTTTTTTACTTGTGTTTTTTTTTTAATGGAGCATGTTGATTTAACATCTGTCGCAAACTTAGAAAAGTGTAGGAAACACGTGGAAAATCCAGTGGATTAGAATTGTTAAAGATAAACCATACACTCTTTATTATAAGGAAACTTTAAATGAGTCCATTCCTTTCTTCAAACTCAATCTCAAACCAGGAAGAGCTGATAGAAGACAATCTTTTGCTGGCGTATATCAACACTTGTTGTTTCCGAATGGGAGGCCGGTAACAGAAGCAAATAAAAAGGACATGCTTGACCTTCTGCCGTTCATTCCACCGTTTCATCACATCTTCTTTCGTTGCTTAAAGACGACTACTAAATAATGTGAAAAGATTGAAGAGGTTGGTCCGCTGGATGAAGTAGAAACTGTTGATCCAGAGCCAAAAATTTGAAATAATTGTTTTTTTTTCATTAACAAATTTTTTAGTTTTGATTGCGATGTTTGCGTTTCACTCTTCTTATCAATCATAATGTTCTTTTTTATTCATTTCATCTCTTGTAATATTTTGTATAAATAAATAATATTTTTTTAAATGTTCAAGTTAACTTAAGGCGATTTCATTAACAATCACACTGGTGCAAGTCCTTGATTTTTCCATTCACAGTGGTGTAAGTCAATGGTTCTGAAAACTTACAGTGGTGTAAGTCATTTTGGGTACCCTAAAGGAGGGGTATTTTGATCCACAATAAATTCTGATCAAGTCTCTATGTTACATTACGATCATGTTACTATCCCTACAACGATATTATCACGATTTCTTCTTTCCAGAATTTACCACAGTGCTTTTTGCAAAGGGTCTATTTGTGTAAAATTATGTCAATGTGACTTACACCACTGTAATTTTAACCCCTTCATATAAGTTATATGAAAAGGTCTTTTAATTTTGTGTCATAACTTTGGCTAAGGTCATGCTTACAGCTCCAGATTTTCTGTGTTTATAGTGCTATATGCGTGGAACATAGCTGCATCAATAACTCAGATCTGTCTTTAGTCGACTTAAGCTATTTTTTCTTAATACAGATATAAGACAAAATGATTTGCCCTTGTACGAAATGGTGACAACAACATCAACAAGGTCAAACCAAGGTTTTTATGGTTTTTTTTTACGATAAAATAATTTGCTTTTGTAGACAGCGAAGCCGGTGTTGGACTTACTGAGGGTTGTAATCCCTAAGCAGCGAGCGCTTATAAAAAAGATAAAACAAAATACATTTAGTTTAAGTTTTCAGGCTGTGTGCAAATTGATCTAAATGTGAACTTAACGAAATTGTGTTGATAAAGCAGTGCTTCCTAATTTTAGGAAAACAATAATCATATTAATTTTTGTTAGATTACTTTTGTTATTAATTAAGCATTGAAACATTATTTTAAAATTGGGTCATTTTTGTTTGGGTGATTTTTCATTTAATTTTTTGGGTCATGTTTCATTTGGGTAATATTTTATTTTCTTTAAAAAAGTTTTAGGTGATTTTTCATTTGTTTTGGCGATTTTTAATATAATTTTTTGGGCCATTTTTCATTTGGGCGATTGTTCATAATGTAAAATCGCCCAAAAAAGCGATGAACAATCGCCGAAAACTGCAAACTTTCGCCCAAATTATGAAATGAATAATCGCCCAAAAAAATTTGGGCGATTATACATAGTGAAATCCCCCCCCCCAAAAAAAAGAACGAACAATCGCCCAAAAATTGTAACTGGTTTTTTGGGCATTGTTCATTTTCGCACTTTTCGGCGATTGTAACTTGGGCGATTATTCGCACAGCCCGAAGTAGGCATTTAATTTTTTTATTTTCGTAAATTTTACTACATTTCATCTAAAATTACTCTCTGAAAACCAGATTTTCGAACAGAACCGGGCCATTTTTGAAAATTCTTGTACTTTCAAGGGTTCTCATTACTTCATTTGCAACCATCTTGTTTTTCATAAGGGGGGGGGGCATGGAGAATTCCTTTTAAAGTAGCATTTTACTTGGTCTAATGTATATTTCTATAGAACTACAAAACAAAGTATATATTTTTTTAAATTTAGCAGTCTAAGAATAGAAATATGTGTTTAGTTTCTTTCCTTAATTCCACACACGCAGAATTCATGCGGAAGTTTGACTATAACTTTTTGACTTCTTACTAAAAAAAATAATTAATACATTGTTTTTAATAATTGTAAAAAAAATTTTATTTTTTTAGAATAATATTTTGCCAAATTTTTCATGTTAATAAAAAATTAATACTAATTGCAATAGAGATAATAAAATTAAAAATGATAGTATCGAACGCATAAAATTAATCAAAATGTTTTGCGTTTACACGATAAATCAAATTGTAGACGAATTCATCGTTTTTGTTTTGTATAATGCGTTGTAAATATTTTGATTAAACCAAAGCTATATATTTGATTTAAATGACTGATGCAAGAACTTTTTACCAAAAGTTTTGGTTTTGTCTTCGGGGTTCGGCCATATTGAGGCCGAATAGCGGAAACTAGCCGAAACTGGTAAAAAGGGCTGAAACTGGCCGTAACCAAAACCGAAACCGAATATTCGTTCGGACACTAGTCTTAATGATTACTGCTATTTTTTTGACCGTAGATATAAAACTACTATATCGCTCCGCCCGAACATAAAGCCTCCACGAGGCATATCACATGCCATCATATACATCAAGGCATCAGCACCAACTGTCAAAATATTTCACAGTATTTTTGGTTTGGTGGGCATTCAATGCCATGGCATGTAAGTTGAAATATTTCAATGCCATTGAAATTCAGGTATGCAATACAGCTCATGCCCAGAGTCTATCTCATGTCATGACATTTTTTTATCGCGGGGCATAGGATATGCCATGGCATAGGCGGTCTCCACTAGAATTTTTGATGCCTTGATGTATACGATGGCATGTGCTATGCCTCGTGGAGACGTTATGTAATGGACATAGTCGAACTTCCATGCTTATCGAGTAAGCCACTTGTATGCTCGTCACGCATAATCCAGAGTGATTTATCTTATGTAGTTATGTGAACTAATCTTAATTTACATTTCGAAGTAATAACTTAAAACTGAAACTAAATAAACAATATCGTAGGCAACTAAAACGCTTCGCGGTTATTCAGTCAGTATTTAAACATAGAAGACGCAAGTAACGAAATGTTCACCTTCCGAGATAAAAAGAACGAAGCTAATGTGAAGCGTCGTCAACGGCATCCAGTGATAGAAATTGCAGCTACACACGATCAGCTACCGCTCAAGGATGAGAACTGGGCAGAGCGTTGGTGCACGTTGCCCAAGAGTTTCGAGCCGGTGTTTGAGCGATTACTAAACTTTGAAGTGCGCAATGATGATGTTTTCTTGGAGGGTTTCTTGAAAAGTGGCAACACTTGGATGCATGAAGTACTCTGGCAGCTAATGAATGAACTTGATTTTAACTATACTAAAGATAAGCCATGCAGAAACTATTTCGAGTAAGTTTTGCAACGACAGCGCGACAAAAAACCGTGCGCGAAACCCAAATGTTTTAAATTTAATTGCAGATTCAATGGTTTATATCCGGAAAAAGATGATAGAATTACCAAGTATGACAAATTGCCAGGACCACGCTTGTTTCAGACGCATTTACCTGTCAATCTGCTGCCCAAACAGTTTTGGTGCAAAAAACCAAAGGTGGGTGCTTTCAAAAGCTGTTGAGTGGAGGTTTTCTTTTCATAGGTGTTCATTCACAGACTGTTTATGTGGCACGCAATGTCAAGGACGTGGTGGTCTCATACTTCCACTTCTCGCAGAAATTGGGCTTATGGCGCGGTTCTATAAATGAATTCGTGCAGGACTTTATGAACAACGACATTGAGTACACGCCCTACTGGGCTCACATAGTGGATTTTTGGAAGCTTCGTCATGAGTCGCATATCTTTTTTGTTACCTACGAGGAGATGAAGCTGGACTTAGCTGGTGTCATTAAAAAGCTATGCATATTTTTGGAAAAACCAGCCCTCACCGAGGCAGAATTAACTGCACTGCAAGAGCACCTGTCCTTCGAGCAGATGAAGTGTGAGTGTTTCTTTTTTGTTGTTGTTTTAGAAACAGTTGTAATGCTTTGAAGTTCTGTAAAAAAAAAATATTTCAGTCAACGATGCAGCGAATCCCACTTCGAATATTAAGAAAAACGCGCCTGAACGAGTTGACTCAAAATGGGAGTAAGTGTTGAGTGAAAAATTGTGGTATTCCAAAGAACTCATATGCTTATGTGTAATCATTTGATAGATTTATGCGTCGTGGTATTGTGGGATCTTATAAAGATGAGCTTAGTGTCGAAAATCAAAAGCTGCTAAATGAATGGTCTCACAACTTTTTGGCAAAACATGATATCAAGGAGAAGGATATTTTTGGCAACATTTAAAGTGTGCATTGATTTGTTAAGTATTTGAAAAACTAAATAAATTTTATTAAATTCAAATTTTAAGTTACACTTTGAATATGCAAATTTTTGTACCACAGCACTTTTTGGTGATAAAAAAAAGATAGCGAAAATTGATAGAGCCAAAAACGCATCGTATCTAAAACCTTCTTTATACAAAAATTCATGCTAATCACATGAGAGGTTCAAGAGTTTTTTGTGGTTTTGCAAAAAATGTTGTGGTTTAGTACAGCGCCCTGTAGTGTTAAGGATAGACCAATATAAATAGCGCCAAAACACTCGTCGTACTTGATAACATCAACAAATAAATAAATAACCGTATGGGCGCTTTAAGAGTTTTTTGGGGTTTTTGTAAAAGATTTCTACTGCAGCGCTCTCTGGTATTAACTTGCGCTGTGCTAACCGAACACAAAAATTGAAGAGTAGCGATTTACATGGAGTTTTTTGGAACTCTCACAACCCAGTGCGTGAAAAAAATACGATCAAGAAATGCGCCACGCCACATCTGGAATGATTTCTTAGAAAAATTACCGCCTAAGATAGTATTTACATATACTTATTAAAAAAAATTGCAAAAGAAAAATATCTCTATAAAGTGCTATAGCATATATATTAGGCCCAGCACTCTGTGAGTGCAATCTCAATGTGTATAGAATTTTATTACCTTCCCAACGGTGGTTTATCGAAGATAATCGGACAAGAAATGGCGTAGTTATGCCAGTTGAGGTCTAAATAACATATAAATGTATTCAAAAAAGTCATAAAAAAATCCAAAACGCGCATATTTCTCAAAATTTTTTATGCTTATATTAATAATTTCTGAAGCTTTAATTTTATTTTTTTTTGTTTTTGGAAATTCTTAGGAACAAAAAACTTTTGCATACAAAAAGTAATATATGGGCATTTCCAGAAAAAAATCTACCGTGACCAAACAATTAAAACTTATTAAATTATTATTTTATGAATTAAGATTATGAGCTTTAGATCAAGTGAGTTTTCAAGAAGGCAACAACAACAACAACAACTCTGTATAGAGTCAATCACTTAGCTGACTAGACAGTCTGTTTCGGAAATCGCTACATATTCCTCATCAGTAGTCTTTGAGTGATTAAGCTGTGATCAACTCACTGTTTAAACTAGCATATGAATGTGTAGATCCTCTAATTCATTCTCATGAATTGTATGGCTGCTAATCATATGACACTTCAAAGCAGTAAGCCAATTAATGTCAAATTAATTAAATAATCTAATAATTGATCGATTTTTCGGTCAAAGTCATGTGTAATTGAACATTTGGTTGTGAAAATAGCCACCTTTCAGTTAGAACACTAGCTTCTGGCGAAGCAAAAACTCGTTTCATTTCTATGGTGCATTTCGACAAACAATCGAACACCAATGAATATTGAAATAAATGAAGAAGCAACTAGAACAGATGGCAACCCTTGATAGAGTTGATGACGGTGATCTAAAATGGCTTACTGCTTTGAAGTGTCATATGATTAGCAGCCATACAATTCATGAGAATGAATTAGAGGATCTACACATTCATATGCTAGTTTAAACAGTGAGTTGATCACAGCTTAATCACTCAAAGACTACTGATGAGGAATATGTAGCGATTTCCGAAACAGACTGTCTAGTCAGCTAAGTGATTGACTCTATACAGAGTTGTTGTTGTTGTTGTTGCCTTCTTGAAAACTCACTTGATCTAAAGCTCATAATCTTAATTCATGTAATTCAATAGATCATAAAAACTAATTAACTTAATTATTATTTTATAATATCATTTAAGAGAAACACTTTAATTTTATTAGTTTCAGCAATTTCTACATAAATTCATTAACCATCATGATCAAATCGTCTGCACTGTTTCACAAATGTAGTTTTTCTTTTGTCGTAAATGTTTCGTAAATGTTTTTTGTTTTAGTAAAAATGGGAGGCATTGGCTAGAGATAATGAGAAATTGTTGAGGCAAGGAAAGAACAGTATATGAAATTTGTTTATTAATTACTTAATTACATAATTACTTTACTACCTTATGACTTAATTACTCAATTTAAATTTAAGGAAATTTTGTCGCGTAGGTTATGTTGCGTGAGTTACCGTATAGTATAGTATAGTATAGTATAGTATAGTATAGTATAGTATAGTATAGTATAGTATAGTATAGTATAGTATAGTATAGTATAGTATAGTATAGTATAGTATAGTATAGTATAGTATAGTATAGTATAGTATAGTATAGTATAGTATAGTATAGTATAGTATAGTATAGTATAGTATAGTATAGTATAGTATAGTATAGTATAGTATAGTATAGTATAGTATAGTATAGTATAGTATAGTATAGTATAGTATAGTATAGTATAGTATAGTATAGTATAGTATAGTATAGTATAGTATAGTATAGTATAGTATAGTATAGTATAGTATAGTATAGTATAGTATAGTATAGTATAGTATAGTATAGTATAGTATAGTATAGTATAGTATAGTATAGTATAGTATAGTATAGTATAGTATAGTATAGTATAGTATAGTATAGTATAGTATAGTATAGTATAGTATAGTATAGTATAGTATAGTATAGTATAGTATAGTATAGTATAGTATAGTATAGTATAGTATAGTATAGTATAGTATAGTATAGTATAGTATAGTATAGTATAGTATAGTATAGTATAGTATAGTATAGTATAGTATAGTATAGTATAGTATAGTATAGTATAGCATATTGCCACAATTATGCTGATATAATGCCATTTTCCTGTCGAATATTTTGTCTGGGGTTGCTGAATATGGTGGCGTATAAGTTACACTGAAATATAATATTATCTATTATATTGGCAATAAACGAGAGAAAGTATTCCGTGGGTGTAGCATCGTTTTCAAAAAATCCTGTTACAGGTCCTTCTGGCAAGAAGAATTCGGGAATACTTGTCTCATGGTTCCTCAACTTCCAGTGCCGATTAGGCTTAGCATCAATGCTTCTACGGCTGGTTCTTGGCATTATTTGCTGTACTTCTTCAGTGTCAGCCTCACCATGACATTCATCTTCTTCAGGACTGTTTGTACACTGTATCTCACTTTCCCCAGGATAGTTTGGCAAAACATTTTCTTCTAACATTTCCGGCAAATAGTGGTTCAACGTGTCATCATTACCAGGCTCAATTTCATCCTCAGACCCGTCATCGCTTTCAATATCGGTGTTCTCGGCATTATCAATGGGAATCGATTCTGGAACTTTCAAAATTTTATCAGTATCAAGGCGTTTACTACGGATTCCTGCCATAGCGCTATCTACTGCAAACAACGATAATAAACGATAATACCACATACAAACCAACACTCACAGCCCAACGGTACTTACCGGTCCACTGTATATATTTTTAAGAAAAAGCACCGAATAATGCAAATATCCACTGTATAAATATTTGTACGTGTACTAAATTGATTATTCATGAATAATAAAACACTCTAATGGTTGAAATAGCTAAAATATTACTATTTTTCAATAATCGAAATTAGTCCCACAATATCCCGCCAAGAGCTGAAGTACATTTTAATTTACCGTTATTCTGGGAAGATAGGGCTACCAACATTGGAAAAAAAATCTTATTAAATACATTTTAGTGTACTCTAATGAACCTATGGCCAAAATTATACCAAATACTTTTCTTTAAGATTTTATGACACAAGCGCGTCGGAAGCTAATTTCATCTGGGGGGGCAGTACAAATGGGGGGGCAGTACAAATGGTGGTGCAAAAAAAAGTTCACCAAAATTTCTTCAAAGAAACATGAATGTGAATAAACAAATTTTTTATTTTAGTTTAAAATAAAAAAAAAAAATATACAAATATATAAAAAATATTAAAATTTCATTATTTTTAAAAGTTCTTCCATTTTCAATATTAGAGATCATTCTTTAAAATATCTTTCATATGGTAATATGAAAATATAAGAAATAATGGTTGCTTTTATAAAGCAAGACTAGGCATATCTTTACATGGTTTAAATGCAATAAGGTACAAAAAGTTATATCAATTTAAATTATTCCAAAATGTTTCTTTCTGTCCTTGCGAGAAACAAACTCTTTCACCACCTCCATCGAATTCAATTATTCGGTTTTATCTTTGTGAATGTGTATAAGTGCCGCATGAGTAAATCGTTTCTGTGTCATAGTTGCTCGAAGATACGTTTTAAGTCGTCTTAGTGCACTAAAAGAACGCTCAGATGAAGCTGCTGATGCAGGCACAGTCAAAAACAAAGCAATAAGTTTTTCAACTTCATTTAATAGTTTTTTTACAGTATCCGAATTTTTCGCAAATTGGGATACAATGCCACTACAATTTCAATGTGTTTGGCCAGACAATTGCTTCAGCAATTTCATCTGCAAAAAATTCATCTGCATAAAGATCTAGATAGGTCCCCCATCTAACTTCTTTTTTTCAACGAGTGCTCATTTCGTGAATGGTAACACTTAGCTCATGTCTGATTTAACAGATAATTAGTTTTATCCTTCCGCTGAACGAATATGGTTGTGTATACGCTTGAACAACGCTGGGAAATATTGCGACATTACTTTGAAAATCATGATGCCGATTTTGCCAAAAAAATCATCTTTTCAGATGATGCTCATTTTGATCTTGGCGGGTATGTAAACAAGCAAAATTGTCGCATTTGGGGCACAGAAAACCCGCACGCATACATTGAAAAGCCGCTGCACCCAAAACGAGTCACTGTTTGGTGCGGATTTTGGTCCAGAGGCATAATTGGGTCATTTTTCTTCGAAAATGAGCAAGAAGTGGCCGTTACAGTCAATGGATTTCGTTATCGGGCCATGTTGAACGAATTTTTGTTCACGAAAATTGAAGAGGAGGATATTGGCAACATTTGGTTTCAACAGGACGGCGCTACATGCCACACAGCCGAAGCTACACTCGATGTTTTGCGCCCTGTTTTTGAAGATCGCATTATCAGCTGCAGAGCTGATGTCGTTTGGCCACCTCGGAGTTGAGATTTGACACCGTTGGACTATTATTTGTGGGGTGCCCTCAAAGATTAGTGTTACGCCGATAAGCCAGAGACAATTGACGCTTTAAAGGACAATATTCGTGAAGCCATTGGTGAAATACAGCTGCACACAATCGATAATGTGCTTAAAAATTGGACCGATCGTGTAGGCTATTGCATGGCCAGCCGAGGCAGCTATTTGAATAAAATTATTTTTCATTATTAACCAAAAGGATTGTACTTTCAAATAAAAAAAGAAATTTGAGAAAATATCCAGTAGTTTTTTTTTATAGAATTTTCAAAAAAAAAAAGTTATTTGGCGGACCCTTTATAATGGCAACTTTACTGAAGGAACCGGATTTGATGTTTCTTCAAAGCGTCGAGGTGGATTTTCATCAGCTAATTCACAGTAGGGGCTTTCGCATGGTCCAAAACATTGGACCAACATGGCAGATTGTACAACATGTAGTACCATGCGTAAACTAAAACGATAGTCGAAATTTTTGGTTTTTTTCTGCCGATTGTACAATATTGTACAACTATGTAAAATTACTGCTCAATTGTTAGGGCATCTAAAAGTTGCTTAGCTATTAGCCGGATGTGTTCTGCTTGAGAGCTTGCAATTAATGATGTTGCTTTACAAGTTGGATCGTTCGAACGCTCAATCAAATAGTCCCATTAGTTTTCCATCTAACTTATCGTACAACATGTCGTCCAATATGGAAAGCCCCTAAGAACATGTCAAATTTCTTCTTACCAGAGTTGCAAAAATAACAAACATTAAGCTACATACTTAAGGGTGCTTTTAAACTGAAGTGGTGGGCTTGCAGTAGAAACTCTACATTTTGTTCTATCTTTTTGCAAACACAGAGAAAGAAAATGGTTATTCGCAAGCATGCTTATGAAGAAGAGAGAAAGAAGAGGAAAATATATAATACAAAATTATTATTGTTGCAAAAATAACTGATATTTTGAATAACTTTTGAAGTTTTCCTTTTAAATTGATTATCTAGCTAAAAAAGTGGGGGCAACTGCCCCCCTTTCCTCCCGCTTCCGACGCCAATGGTCGGTCAACAAGGGGTTAAAAAGGTGAAAGGTGATGTCGAATGGAACTGAAAATCGTATGGTAGGGCGAGGTCTATTTTCACACACTTAAAAGTTACAGGGTTAATTAGTATTTCATGACCTTGATGCACATTATTGTTTAAAGCGCAAAAACTAACCCACGGAAAACTTATTTTAAGAAATCATTTCAAAGGCCATGAAAAGACCTTTCTAACGGTGCATCAACGAATACACCTTATCTATCCATTACCGAGCTGTGCTCGTGTGGAGATGAAATCAATCCGTTAAAACTATTAAATTTCAAGTTTGAGAGCAATTTTCTCTTAATTTCTTTTATCAATTAAAATTTTTTTCAACACAGAATTTGTGACTTATCTAATTTTCTTTTCAACGACATCAAAATCATAAACATATCTTTTAAACTAACCTAGTTGGATCTACTATAAATGTTACACTAAATTGAAAACATAATGATATTTAATTGTACTTTGTTAAAAAAAAAAATAAAAATTACAGGAAATGTTCGAATTGAAATTTTTAAGTTAAGTTCAGACAAAATTGCGGTCAAACTTGTAATTTGGTATTTTAAATGAATTGGTTACATATTCACACGAGTACAGCTCAGTAATGGATCGATCAGGTGGGTTCGTTGATACACCTTTAGAAAGGTCATTTTATTGCCTTTGAAATGACATCTTTAAATAAGTTTTCCTTCAGTTAGTTTTTTTGCTTTAAACAATAATGTGCATCGAAGTCATAAAATACTAATTAACCCTGTAACTCCTAAGAGTGTGAGAATAGAACCCCCCATACGATTTTTTGCTAAGCTCGACATTACCTTTCACCTCTTTAAAAAATATCTTTAGCGTATTCTGCTTCAGTAAAGACTTTTTTCTGAATGCATTCTGTAAATAAATTAATATGTAATAATAAAGATAAGTATATAAAAAGATATCGTACCAAAACGAACAGCATTAAAATTTTTATATGATATGATTTTTGAAAAGTTTTTTAAATTCCATGAGAATTAATTAAATCTTTTATTATAGCAAACTGTTAAAATAAAATATAAGTTTAATAGAATATTTGGAAAATAAAAAATGAACAATTATGAGATATATACATTAGGCCGGGTCGATTTGTGGGAAGGCAAAAAAATCGCCCATTGCTCAGTGAAAATCGTATTCTAGTGGTCAAAATAAGAAACTTTGCCCGAGGAACTATACCTCTAAAACGTATTCTAATGCCCCAACTTTTCCGTAGGGTCAAATTTTGAAAAATCCCTCTTTGACCCATTTAGAGTGCCCCAATCGAGTCCAAATGTATGACCGACCCCTTCTAACTTTGGAGGGCCGATCCACCGATGACAGTGGCACACCCCCTGGTACCCCCAGGGTGTTCCCCATACAAACAAAGTTTGGAATTTTCAAAATTTGACACAACGGAAAAGTTGGGGCATTAGAATTCGTTTTAGAGGTATAGTTCTTCGGGCAAAGTTTCTTATTTTGATCCCTAGAATACGATTTTTACTGAGCAATGGGCGATTTTTAAATCGACCCGCCCTAATATACATATACTACGACATAAGGTAGTAAGGGATTCCAAAAATACATTTTTTTTTTAAATTTTTCACAATGTAAATATCTAAGAAATATACTCTAAAAGTTTCAGAACGATATTTAAACTATTTTTAAATTTTAAGTTTTTGAATAGAGCGCACCGTAGTGTGTATGAAAGAGCTATACAAATTTTAAATATGTTTTTCTCGAAACTACGTTTTCGAAATTGCGTGGAAGCTCTAACTAAAAACTATTCAACCGATTTTGCTAAAAATTATTTAAGACATAGGTAAATCCGACATCTTTAAAAAAATAAATTTTTTAATAATAAGTCAATTTTTTAAACAAAAAAAAAAAGTTAGATTTTAACAACTTTTTTTTACAACTCCGCCATTTTTTTTAAATAAGCATATATTAGGTTAGTGCACTACAATTAAGCACACAGAACGATCAGCATTTTTTATTTCAGATGACAACGTAAGTCTGGGTGCTTCCACTGAACGACTCACCTTTTTTCGAGGACTCTACTTTTATATAATAAGAAGTAAATTAATATAAAATTAAATAAAAAAAAAAATTATTTGAAAAAAAAGACACCAATATAACATGTTAAAATTTCAAAACGTTGCATTTTATTTTCTTATTTAACCACTTTCTTCAATTGCCTAAAGGGCTCTTAAGCGATTCGCTGCGAAGAGTCGCTAATGAATCGCCGGGAGGAGTTTAAAGCGATGCGCTGGGATAAGATTCAAACGAATCGCCAAGAGAAGTCCTTAGCGATTCGCGGGAAGATTTAAACACGAATTAAGCAATTCGCAGATAAGAGTGGCAAACGGATTGCTTTTAGGATTCCTCAGCGATTTGTTGCAAATAATTTTTGTTGAACGTTGCAAGCTGTTGTATAGAGGACATCTTTTATCAAATCGGTCAACAAAAAAAATCGACAACCTAAAATCGTGCTAATATGAATATTTTCAGTTTTTATACTGCAATTCAATACAAAAAATAATAGGTCTGTTCCCGTACACTCAAGTTTGTGAAAAATTTCGAAAACTTTCATTTTTTTATTATACAATTTATGAAAATTTTCACAAACTTGCGTGTACGGGAACACACCTAAATTTTTTTTGAAATTTCCGATGATTATTTTTAGAGAAGTGTATTGAATAGCCTGATTCATATTCCAACGATCGATTTTTAAAGCTTTTATAAAAGCCATCTTCCAACGAACGCCGGAATGAGCGAAGGAAGATTTTTAAGATTTTTCTTGAATTGCGCATTCATCGTTTGGGCGATCGAAAAGTAATCCATCTTCCAACGATCGCTGAAATGAGCGAAGGAAGATTTTCAAGATTTTTTTTGAATGGCGCATTCATCGCTTGGGCGATTGAAAGGCGATCCATCTTCCAACTATCACCGGAATGAAGATGGATCGTCGGAAGATTTTGAAGATTTTTCTAGACCAATAGTCGGTTTAATGCCTATTCTAAATTAAGTGTGAGCATTTCTGACATTATTTCTATTGAATTTATTGTTTATGCTAAATTTGGAGTCGACATTTAAATGACTATTGGTAAGGCCCATTATCTTTATTAATAAAATTTGTTTTCTGTTGCTTGTTTGTTTGTCCGGAATACAAATCTAAACGGCTGTACGGATTTCGCTCAAAATGAGTACACATTTTATGTGGATACTAGACTAGATTGTTACATTCTTAGTGATAACTACACCTCTTCTGCCCTTTTTTAACAAAAGTACATTTTGTTATCGAAATACTTTTTAGTATCGGAATTTTTTGTTAATTTAATTTGAAAAATTTCTGTTAATTTGACACCAAAAAAATGAAAAAGCTGAATTGTAGAAATTCTTAGTATAACAACAATTGAATATAACTTCGAATCTTAGAATAAGAAAAAATGACATGAAAATCTGAGTTCTAACTTTCGTTGCAAATATTTTTATAATTTTTTTTTTTTTGCCTTAAAGTTGTATATCAAAAAATTTATTTTTGTATATAAATTTTCTACTTTTCCCCGTCCTCGTCTTAAGTTATGGATCGCTTAAGTTGTGGATTAAAAGATGGATCGCTTTTCAATCGCCCAAGCGATGAATGAATAAGAAGTAAATTAATATAAAACTAAATAAAAAAAAAATTATTTGAAAAAAGACACCAATAAAAACATGTTAAAATTTCAAAACGATTGCATTTTATTTTCTTATTTAACCACTTTCTTCAATTTCACTGCAATAATGAACTCACTTCAAATAACTTTAAGCTTTAACAGAAATAGAACGCGTGTTCTTCGCATTGAACAGTTAGAGTTTGCAGAATACGAAGATGCACAAAAATTCAAAATAATACGTGAAAATAAAGCAGCAAGAGCAGAAAGAGCGGACCATTCATTACCACTTTCCCTTCACTTTGGTGTGCAGGATTTCTTTTATATAATTTTCAATGAAGAATTCTTCAACGAAAAGTTACATGCATTTCTAAATTTCCTTCTGGGATATAACCGTATGAGAAGAGTTGTTTGAGAGACTGAGAAAGAAGAGAGAAAAACATTTTATCTGCTTTCAAGCACATGCACCGTATCAAGGACAGGTTTGCCACTCAAATAAAATTTTAGCTACCAATCTTAAAAAAAATTCAATCAGCGGTTTTCCTGTTACCATCGCCTTATGAGGGTTAAAATCATTCATGGGCACACTGCAGTATATATTCAATGTATTACAAGTAGCAGTAGTCAGTAACCTTTTACTGATAATGAAATGTAGTATTAATTAAAAAATAAGGTTTGCCTGATGTTACATTATCACTTTTTTCTCGGTGTTATCATAAAATAATAAAAAAAAAAACTACCGAAATGTTATAAATTATTTGTCCATTACACAAGTTTTAATATGATGATTATTAAAAAACAAAAAACAACAGATATAAATAAGGCTTATCGTTGTATGCAGTTAGTTTGAATATGAAATAGAAAAAGTTTTGACATTAGCATTAGATACTTCATAGAAGTTACATTGTCAACATACGCTGCAGTAGTTTCGAATCTTTATTTTTCAAAAATGTTTGTTTATCGCGAACCAAAAAATATAGCCACTAAGTCGCATCAGTCACGTAAACTAATTGACGTTGCTGCAACACATGAATATCTGCCGCTACAGGATGAGCGCTGGTTAGAGCGCTTTTGCAGACTTTCCAACGATTTCGCCAAAAGCGCTGAGCAAATTCATAACTTTGAATTGCGTGATGATGATGTATTTGTGGTGACTTTCCCGAAATGTGGCACCACTTGGATGCAGGAAACGCTATGGTTGCTGATGAATCAACTTGACTTTCAGCGTGCCAAGAAGCTGAGTATACAACAGCGTAGCATTTTTTTAGAGTAAGTTTGAGTTAGAATATGAGAATTCGTATGACAATAAGACTTACTTTATAATTTTTCTTTTTTTTTAAAACGGATTTTTATGGTTTTTTGTAGAATTATTAGCTTATTTCCAGATATGACTGAAAGCTCCATTGAAATGTGTAATCAACAGCAGAGTCCGCGTGTCATCAAGTCACATTTACCGATGAATCTACTGCCTAAGCAGTTGTGGCAAAAGAAAGGAAAGGTGAAGCACATTTCAAAGTCAATAATTTAAATAGAATTGATAGAGTTCTTTTTTTCGATATCTTAGATTATATATGTAGCGCGTAATCTGAAGGATGTTGTTGTCTCCTCGTATCACTTTGCTAAAGGAATGGGCCGATGGAATGGCAATATCAATGAATTTGTGCAGGACTTTATGAACAATGAAATAATATATACTCCCTTTTGGGAAAATATTGTCGACTTCTGGAAGTTGCGCCACGAACCGCACATTTTCTTTGTCACCTATGAGGAAATGAAACGTGACCTGGCAGGAGTAATTAAAAGATTGTGTGTGTTTTTGGAAAGACCTCAGCTTACAGAGTTAGAGTTAAGCGATACCTTGGAGCACTTGTCATTCGAAAAGATGAAGGGTGAGTTTGTCTTAGCATTACACAAATATCCTTTGCAATTGTGACTTTAAATGCATTACACTTTGATTTTAGAAAACAAATCTACCAATCTTACTAATAACATCAAGGAACTGATAAAAAAGAATTTAAAAACAGAAGTGGAAAAAGATTTTGAGTGAGTGAAAAGAATATATTTTTATTTCTTTGCTTATATAACTAACAAAATAAAATAACTACTAACACTTTTTGTAGATTTATGCGTCGTGGTATTGTTGGCTCATACAAAGATGAGCTGAGCACAGAAAATCAACGCATTTTGAATGAGTGGTCTCGTGCCAATTTGGCACAACATGGCATCACAGAGGAGAATATTTTTGGGAAGTTGTAACTCTCTTTTTCAATTGAGACAAATAAAGCTTATAAAGTGAAAGAAACACATAAAGATTATATGATAAAAGTGAAGAATTATGTACATTTTAATTTTTACTAAAACTAGCAGGCCACTTGTTCCGCGGCTTCGCCACGGACGTTTTCTTATCAATCTCCTTAGCGCCTTTAAGACGGTACATTTTTTCACACATGTGCTAACTTTTACCTAATTTTGATTTTGACCCCTTTTAATGTGATACAGTTAGTTTTGCGACATCCGACTTAGTGATGCTATATGGCATCATCGTCCTTATTAGGTTAAGACAATACATATCAAAGAAATTAAAAATGGTCTTTTTTCTTTTGTTTTGTTTTGGAGCGCCGCACACAGTGGTTTAATCCCATACAAAGTTTGGAAAATAATAGAAGGAGTCGTCGTAGAGCAATAAAATTTGATACATAAGTTGGAATTACCTCTACTACTTACTTACTTAGTTGGCGCTACAACCGTATGTCGGTCTTGGCCTCATCTAAGAATTTGCGCCAGCCATTTCTGTCTTTCGCTTGCTGGTGCCAGTTGGAAATTCCAAGCTTCGTCAGGTTGTCCTCTACTTGGTCTTTCCAACGAAGATGTGGTCTTCCTCTTCTGCGTTGACCGTCGCTGGGTACCGAATCGAATGTTTTCTTCACTGGAGCATCGTCTTTCATGCGCTGAACATGACCAAGCCAGTGAAGCCGCTCGATTTTAATGCGCTTGACTATGTCGATGTCAGCGTACAGCTCATACAGTTCATCATTCCACCGTATTCGGTACTCGCCATTGACGCAGATTGGTCCGTAGATCTTACGAAGAATCTTTCTCTCGAATGCTCCTAAAGTCTTTTCATCTAAACTGCTCAGCGTCCAGGTTTGTGATGCGTAAATTAGGACGGGCATGATGAGCGATTTATAGAGCGTGATTTTCGTTCGTCGAGAGAGGGCTCTGCTTCTCAATTGCCTACTGAGCCCAAAGTAACACCTGTTGGCAAGAGTTATTCTTCGTTTGATCTCAATGCTGATGTCGTTGGTAGAATTAATGCTGGATCCCAGATAAACGAAGTTCTTCACAACCTCGAAGGAGGTATTGTCAACGGTAACGTGGGTTCCAAGACGCTGGGACTGTTTGTTTGTTGACACTAAGTATTTCGTCTTGTCTGCATTCACTGCCAGACCCATTCGACTTGACTCTCTTTCTAATCTGGAAAATGCTGCACTGATTTCGCGCGTATTATGGCCAATGATATCAATGCCACCAGCATACACAAGCAGCATAACACTCTTGTAGAATATTGTGCCACTACGTCTCAGATCAGCAGCTCGGATGATCTTTTCCATCATTAGGTTGAAAAAGTCGCACGATAAGGAATCACCTTGTCTGAAACCTCGTTTGGTAATAAATGGTGGGGAGAGTTCCTTCCCGATTTTAACTGCGCTGCTGGTGTTGCTCAGTGTCACCCTGCAAAGTCGTATTAGTTTTGCAGGAATACCAAATTCATGGTGGAGTACAGGTGCTTCCTTATTGGGCTGTCGAAGGCGGCTTTGTAGTCGACAAAAAGATGGTGGGTGTCGACTTGTTTTTCTTGAGTTTTCTCCAAGATTTGTCGTAGCGTGAAAATCTGGTCGATGGTGGTCTTTCCAGGTCTGAAGCCACACTGATAAGGTCCGATCAGTTCGTTTACAATGGGCTTCAATCTTTCACATAAAACGCTCGACAGGACCTTATATGCGATATTAAGAAGGCTTATCCCACGGTAATTGGCACAGATAGTGGGATCGCCTTTCTTGTGGATTGGGCAGAGCACACTGAGATTCCAATCGTTCGGAATGCATTCTTCCGACCATATTCTGCATAGAAGCTCGTGAATGCATTTAAGTAGAGCTTCGCCTCCGTTCTTAAACAACTCAGCAGGTAAGCCATCAGCTCCCGCGGCTTTTTTATTTTTAAGCCGAGCTATAGCTGTCAGAACTTCATCATAGTCGGGCAGCGGAACCTCAACGCTGTCATCCAAAATTGGGGTTTCCGGAATATCATCTCTATTGGCGGGATTGTTGTCAGCGTCGCCATTTAGAAGCTTAGAGAAGTGTTCCCTCCATAACGTCAGTGTACTCTGGACATCTGTCACTAGATTCCAGTTTTCATCCTTGCAGGAAGAGGCCCCGGTTTTAAAACCATCGGCAAGGCGTCTTATTTTTCGAAAAATTTTCGGGCCTCATTCCTGTCACCATACATCTCAATCTTCTCCTGCTCGCGCTTTTCTGCCTCTCTTTTTTTCCGCCTGAAAATATGTCTCCGCCTCCTCTTTTCTTTGTATCGCTCCTTAGCAGCGCGCGTTACAACCGACTGCAGGGTGGCTTTGTAGGCGGCGTCTTTCTCTGCAGTGGCGTCGCGACACTCCTGGTCGTACCACTGGTTTCGGCTAGGGCGTTGGTAGCCAATCACCTCTTCAGCAGCCGCACGCATGGAGTTGGAAATGTGAGTCCACTGCGCGCATATATCATCGATTGGAGGAGTGCTTTGAAGCAGGAGTGAGAGTCGAGTGGCGAAAGCATCGGCTGTCTGTTTTGATTGCAGCTTGTCGACGTCTAGCTCTCTCTGTGTAGGGTTGCGTGTATTCTTAGCTGCGCATAGACGTGTACGGATCTTGGCTGCAACAAGATAGTGATCCGAGTCAATGTTTGCACCACGGATCGTGCGTACATCCAATACACTGGAAGAGTGCCTTCCGTCGATCAAAACGTGATCAATTTGATTTTTTATTTTTTGATCAGGAGACATCTAGGTGGCTTTATGAATATTGAGATGCTTGAATCTAGTGCTACTTACGACCATGTTTCGTGCTGCGGCGAAGTCAACAGCCTCATTCCGTTATCGGAGGTGTTGTCGTGGAGGCTGAACTTTCCAACTGTTGGACCAAAAATATTTTCCTTGCCCACCTTAGCGTTGAAGTCACCAAGCACGATTTTTACGTCGTGACGGGGGCAGCGCTCGTAAGCATTTTCAAGGCGCTCGTAGAAAATTTCCTTGATCTCATCGTCCTTGTCTTCTGTCGGAGCGTGCGCACATATTAGGCTTATATTGAAAAATCTAACCTTGATGCGGATTATGGCAAGTCGTTCGTTCACAGGTGTGAATCGCAGGACGTGGGGCCGTAGTCTCTTGCCAACTACAAATCCGCATCCAAACTCGTGCTTCTCCGCATGGCCGCTGTAGTAGATATCACAGGGTGCATGCCGAATGCAACCCTGTCCCTTCCATCGCATTTCTTGGATAGCAGTGATATCAGCTTTGTATCTTTCCAAGACATCAGTCAGTTGGATAGAAGCACCTTCCCAATTAAGGGTTCGGACATTCCAGGTGCATATCCGTAAATCATTATCAGTTTTTCGTTTGCGGTAGTCGTCATCAGATTTGGGGATCATTTTTCTTCTATTCTTGTTTGTTTTCATTGAAATTGGTTTTTACGGGTGGGCTTCAAACCCGACGCACAACCTATTTTAAGCCTAGGGAGGCCCGCCGCTCAGATTAGCCGCCAAACTAACGGTTGTCAGTTTTGACGTTGCCCAGGAAACACCACGTGGAGGTTTGAGTCGACTTGAGACGATTTCACAAAGATTATGCTGGCCTCGCCAGGTTGAGACAGTCAGACATGTTACATTGTTCCATCGCCCCCAGTTTCCCTAAACTTAGCTAAAACAAAAGATAGAAAATTTGTTGATATTTCGTTGTATAATCTCAAAATTTTTGATCTGCTACAGCACATGACACGAAAGTGGTTGATATATTGATGGAAAAGTTGATTTTTTTTCTAAAATACAAAATATTATTTTTTATTTTATGGTAAGTAGTTTAGGTTCTAGATCAATAATACTAAACACGTACCAAAACCGTAAAACACCCTGTATCTTGAAAGTTTTACAATGTGGGAGGAAACTCCATAAAGTTTTATACTCGCCTTATCAGGGGGAACCACCACCCGAGGGAATTAATGCTATATCTGTTGCACCTTGTATGTAATTCATCCATCTTTAAATACAAAAATACAGGTGTAGCTATTTCTTTTCACATGACTGTATATGCATAAATTAGCAGCTAGTAGCAGGCAATTTTTTTAAATGCTTACTAAAAGCCTACAGCTAAGATTTTTATAGTTAGAAACCGTCGATAAGTGTCGGTAACTTAGTCCTGATCCACCAAACTTTGGAATCGGGGAAAAAACATGGTCTTAATAAAATTATTAAAAAAAAAACACAATAATAAAAAAATATATTTATCATTATTAAAAATGTTTTTGTTATATAAAATATGTATGTAAAAAAATTTAAGTGAATACAAGCAATTATGTCGGAGCAATTCTTACTGGAATCCGGCTTAAAATCATGGCTGTTTTTGAGAGGAAAAATTTTGCCGACATTCACTGCTCGTCCACAAAAATTGAGAAGACTTATATTAGATTTGTTTTTTGTTTAAATATGTTATTGAAACATTTCTTGAAAAAAATGAAAAAACATGAAAAAAATGATTTAATTCCATTTTGAAACCACTGTGCGCCGCACTATGTTTTATTTTCGGAAAAAGTCTATTTTTCAACTTCAAAAATGTTAATTTCTTAGAAAAGAATTCGTCAGAGAAATGATCAAGTATTAATAATTCGTTCACAGATTTAAAAGAACATGTATAGTTTTTTTTTTATTTAAAACATCAAAAAAGTCTTGCAATTTTTGCATTTTAAAATTGTTCAATTTTAGTGTTAAAGTAAATGAAGTATAAATCTTATATTTAACCTTTTTTTAATTGTTTTTTTTTATTACAATAAATGTATATTTGTTTTTAATTACATGTATATTTGTTTTAGAAGAAAAACATTTATAATAATACGTTTCGTATTTAAAATATTCACATATCATTGGTATGCTTAAAAGTAAAAAAAAATTGAATTTGCGTGTAGCATTTCTTTATTAGCTCACTTTGTCGCAGCAAGTTCATTGGTGTCTATTAGAATATCTTCTTTAATTTTGGAAAAAAAAACAGCTGCTCATATTTGTCATTTAGAGAATTAGGTTAATTTTTCCTTAATGTAAATTTTATATTAATTTTTCAGAAAGTGTTCTATAACTCCTAAACTAGAAAAGATAGAACCAAACGCATTTCGACAAAGAAATAACCCGCTTTAAGGACATTATTATGGCGATAATTTTAATGCGTGAATCGTTATTGCCCGATGAGTAGTTTGGATTTTATGGTTCACCAAAAGGACATATGAAAATAAAATATTATTTTAAAATTTTTTTCCAAAAAAATTTCCTATCAGTTGCAAAGGATACTGTACCCATTTTATTGTTCCTGATCCTTTAGTAGTTTGTCTATTTTTTATCTGACCACGACTTAATCTTTTATTCGTTAAATGTTACTTTGCTTCGTAATGCAATTTCTAATAATTTGTCTTTCCGTGATTTCAAACATATTAACTATCAGTCCCTGTTCCTCGATGTGTCAATGTTATCTTTCAATGAATGTTGGCTTCACCATAATATAACTCTCCAGGAAAAATCGGAAGGCTTCCATCTTAAAGTGATAAAGAAACATTCCCCACCGTATCTTTTGAAAGCTTAAGGGTAGATTTGTATTTATATTGTTTCCCCACCGCATCTTTTGGAAGCTTAAGGGTAGTTTTGTATTTATATTGTTTCCAAACCGCTTCTTTAAGAATGCATGTGGAAATTTTTATTTATTGTCAAGCAATGACAATAGAAAATAATAATATCATTGTTTTCTAGCCACTTATTGTAGAATTCGATAGTCTAGTGGTAGCGAGCTCGACTCTCACTCAGGGGTCCCGGGTTCGAATCCTGGCCGAATCCATTTTCATAACAAGGGAGAGGAATGTTTCCACATTAATTCTTAAAACAGGGGAGAGGACTGCTTAAAATTAATTTTTGAGGACAGTGGAGAGGAATGTTTCCACATGACTTTTTAACACAGTGGGGAGGAATGTTTCCTCTAATGACATGCTATGTTAAAAAAGTAATGGAGTGTGCAACAAAGGGGAATGCTTCCTACATTCCATGGAATGTTTCCTGGTAACATCCGGGAATGCTCACATTTCCTGGTGGGAAACGATAAGCTTAGGTCTCTTTTAGCACCGATTACATATCTTTTTGATTAACAAACAAACTACAGAAAATATGGAAAATCAGACCATCTCCTGAAAACTGGGTATCTTTTCGCTTGGCTAGAAATGATGTACTGAACACATTGACGACGACTGCAACAGTGCGAAACAACATGAAGAAAGTAACAACAATCTGGAAGATTCATTAGATTTTTTTATTCACGTATACACACACACTTATATTGCTCTGTTGTCGCACGTCAAATAAGAAAAAATTCTAAGCCGACGACAGCGACTTTGTTGCAATCACTCATTGCCGTTGCAACATTTTCACCACTTTCACCTCCATAAGAAAAGCATGTAAAAATAATTTGACATTTAACGCACTGTTGCTGTCGTCGTCAATGTGTTCAAGGCATGAAGCTGTTCTTTTAGTAAGACAGGCCAAAACACGAATTTTTCTGAGAAACTAGATTTATCCCTTAATTCCAAAACATTGTGGAACAACCTAAAAAGACTTGGGTTATGTAATAAAAATCGTACTGAATGCAATGAAGATCCTGAGCTTCTAAATAATTTTTTTTTTACATTTTTTCTACCTCTAGTAATGCCTTTACGCTTTCCTTTGATAACCTGACTATACCACAGTCTTGTAAATTTGAAAAAGTAAGTGAAATTTATGTTGGAAACTGTGTTATGCAGATAAAATCAAATGCAGTTGCAGAATATGGCATTCCCATCAAATTCTTTAAACTTTTCTACCTCACATAATAACTTCTCTTACGCACATTATAAGTCATTGCTTTAGAACATCCTCCTTTCCCGACATGTGGAAAATTGCCATCGCTACACCTAAAGCTGAAAAGCAAAATCCAGCTGGTGCAAATGAGTATAGGCCTATAAGTATAATGTCACCATTGTCAGAGGTATGTTAAAAACTTATGGCTCAACAAATTAGCAAATATCTTTCTGAGAAAAAACTGCTATCCCGCTATCAGTCTGGTTTTAGGGCAGGGCATGGGTGTTCCTCAGCGGTAGTAAAGGTTCTTGATGATATTCGACCCGAATATGATGCCGGCTCTATGACTTTACTCTGCTTACTTGATTTTTCCAAGGCCTTTGATAAAGTCAATTATAGTTATTTGTGTCAAAAGCTTAGGTATCTTTTTGGGTTCTGTGATAGTGCTGTTAGTATAATGTCTAGTTATTTGTGTAATAGATTGCAAAGAGTTAAGGTTGGTCAGGTATCCTCGTCATACAAATTAGTAGTAAGTGGTGTTCCACAAGGCTCTATACTAGGTCCTTTGTTATTTTCAATTTTTATAAACGACATCTTTATTGTATGCAGGAATGCATCTGTTCATGCTTATGCGGATGATATATGTTGTAGGTTAAATGAGGATCTCAGTAGCATCAAAGAGTGGGCCAAAAGGAATGGCCTTCAACGCTGCCAATTCGTATGTTCTTCCTATATGTAAGAGTAAAACTTGTTGATGTCCCTGATCTGTTTATTGGCAATAGCAATCTTTAGACTGTGGTGTCTAAAGTAGTAAATCTAGGTTTTTACATTAATTCTTCTTTGTCCTGTGTAGACCATGTAATAAATGTAGTCCAAAAAGTGTACTATGTCCTACAAAACTTAAGAATGCCTGCTAGTATCACTCCTACTAAAATTAAACGTAGATTAATAATTTCTTATTCACACATAGTTTATAGTAAACTTGGCTCATCTTCCCAGTTAAAAATTCGATTTGCATTTAATTACGCCACACGCTATGTCACTGGGAGAGGTCCTTTTAGGCAATCTATTTTTTCATTTTTCTCTACTCAATAGCTTTTCACTTCCTTATTTCTCTATGTTATATATTCTTTGTTTCAGAAACTTTTTCAATCTTTACTTCATTTTAATTCTTTTTATTTTGTATATACTTTAAAATAAAAAAAGTAATATAAAGCCAATATTGTTTAAAAATTAAGGTTATTCTTTTTGATTCTGTTTTGAACAGTTGTTATTATTCATTATTTTATTTTTAATTTTAGTTTTTTTATTCATTTTAATTTTAATATTAATTTTATTTAAATTAAATATAATATTTTTATTTTTTTATTTTTTATTTATTTATTTATAAACTATAGACAAAAATGTTTAACAGTCTATTTATTGCATCTTAAATTACACTAAAACCATAATTATAATGGAATTATTATAAGAATATAAAATTAAGGATTTATACAATACTCAATACAGTTTGCTTAAATGCCTCTCTATTTTGAGTGAAATCTATACGAGCACTTACACTGTTATAGACAGTGCACATGTTAAAAATCGGATCACTCCGGCCATAGTTAGTTCTATGGTGCGGAATGTAAAAAAATCTCTTTGCCTAAAGTGTCTTTCCGGAGCATAAATATTTAGACGGGCAAGGATTGGCGCACATTTAATATTATTCATTAAAAGATCTCGAACAAAAGTTATAAGAAAATATTTTCTTCTAGAACTCAACGATTTAAGCCAAATAAGTGCACATCGGGAGCTATACTCTGGCATAAAATTCCAATTTAGTTTTTTCACAACAAAACGAGTAAAACGTTTTTGGACTTTTTCCAATCTTGTACTATGCGACTCATAAAATGGGTCCCATATTACACACCCATACTCAAGTATTGATCTTATAATGGAAATGAAGAGAGTCTTTAAGGTATACGGGTCAGCAAACTCTCTAGTGTTGCGTCTAACGAATCCCATCATAGCATTAGCCCTGCTGATTATGTTGTCATAATGACCTGAAAATGACATCTTTTTATCACAGAGTACACCTAGATCAGATTTAGAATCTACTCTAATCAAGGCGTTGCATAAAATTGAGTAATCAAAAAACATTGGTGATCTTATCATATAAAATGACATTATGTTGCATTTTGACAAATTTAAATTCAGTTTATTTAGCATACACCATGAGTGCAGACTATTTAAATCACTTTGTAAACTCCATTGATCACTGAGAGAGCTTACAGATTTAAAAATCTTAACATCATCAGCATACATAAGGCAATCTGAGTACTGTATAAAATTAGGAAGATCATTGATGAAAAGAATAAATAACAACGGCCCAAGGTGGCTACCCTGTGGCACACCTGAATGATTAATTATTGCTTTTGAGATCGTCTTTCCGATGCATACATTTTGGCTACGACCTAAAAGGTACTCACTAAGCCAAGACAAGAGTGAAGAATGAAAACCCATTAGACTGAGCTTATTAATTAGAATAGAGTGCTGAACTCTATCAAATGCTTTAGCGAAATCTGTGAAAATAACGTCTATTTGTTTACCATTCTCCAATTCATTTTTTATTAAGGGAGTGAATAGAACCAGGTTTGTAGAGGTTGATTTTCCAGAGACAAAACCATGCTGGCTTTCAGATATCGAATTTTTAATGCCTTGATAGATCTGCTTTTTCACTAAGGCTTCAAACAATTTGGGAATTGATGGTAACTTAGATATTGGTCTATAGTTTCCAATGTCTTGTCTTGATCCAGATTTATGAATAGGAACTATAATTGAAACCTTCCAAATATCCAAAAATATACCTTTCTCAAGGGACAAATTAAAATTTAGTGAAAGAGGCTGAGCAAGTGCAGCAGCACATTTTTTAAGGACGATTGGTGGGATATTATCGGGGCCAGCACCCTTATTAATATCGAGTGACAACAACTCGTTAAAAACATCTTCTACCGAAAGAACTAAACTGCCCAAATCAGTGATTCGCTGTCCATTATATAGCGATCGATCTTGATGTATAGGAACATTATCTAAAACAAAATTTGATTGGAAGTAGTCAGCAAACATATTACATGCATCCTCAATATTGTTCGATGTTTTATCTTTAAAATACATATTTTTAGGAAGACCCTTAGTATTTCTCTTTTTATTAAAAAATTTCCAGAAAGCTCTAGGATTGCATTTAATATCCGATCACAACGCCCGGACATTACTTCTATAAAGGGAGATCTTCAGAGTTTCATACTGTTTACGAGCCACAAGATAGTTTTCACGAAAGGACATGTTCAATTTACTCTTTTTGTATAGTTTATTCATACGGTTTTTTAGTTTGAAGAGATCTCTACTAAACCATTCCGGCTTGGTGTTCTTCTTAATTTTCCTTATAGGAACAAAAGTCACAAATGCTTCGTTAATAATATTAATGAAAAATTCATAATTAACTAAAAGATTTTCCCCAAAAACTGTACGTCAATCGACACTAGATAAGAAGTTAGACATGCCAACATAGTCTGCCTTATTAAAAGCAAATACAAAAGTATCCTCTTCTAGAGCAGGTATACTTAAGGTTGCCGTATCCAACTGAATTAAAAGCGCCTTATGATGCAAAGAGTTATTTGACAAAAGGAAATCAGCTTCGTTACAATTAGCATTAAGATCACGATCAGAAAAAACTAAGTCCAAAATTTTATTTAAACTATTTTTAACCGAATTTAATTGACACAATCCCAACGAGAAGACGGAGTCTAAAAATTCTATTTCAACAATATTACTCATAGAGCTTGGAATCATACTCATAATTTCATTAGAGTATGACCAAAAAGTATTGCCCAAGTTGAAATCACCGAGAACTAATGGATAGTCATTGTCCTTAAGTCGTTCAACTACATTAAGTATATTAATAAAATGCTTAGTATAAATTTCACTATTGGAGCATGGTGGGATATAAGATACAAAAATATAGATACTTAAAAAGGATTGTGCAGCAACCACGTCGCCGGCAACCGGACAATCAACACATACGCATATTTGCTCCACATCACCTGACAGATGTTGTAATGATATTTCTTGACATCTAAAATGTGCACGGATGGCAATTAATACACCACCTCCACGAGTTAAGCCAGTTAACATAAATGCATAAATATAATCTAATTATATTTATGCATTTATGTTGTGCTACAAAAGAGCATAGCTCTTATTGTACTTATGATTACTTAACTAAATAAATGAAAAAAACACAGTTTCGATAGTTATGTAAGTATAGACGTAGAATTCCTTTTTATACGGTAATAGAGAAAAATTCGGTTTTTTTCATTTATTTTTTTTTAACTATTTTAAAGCATTTCGTTATTTAAAGCATATGAAAATTAAAATTATTCGAAAACAAATTTGTTGTTGCCTTCTTCACACTTACTTGATTGAAAAATATCACATTAAATTCATGTAAAAATTTGCTTTGTTTTATAAAAGTTTTCGTTTGATATTTTTAGTGATAAATTTGTTGTTCTTGTTAATTTTTTATAATGGTTAAAACTAAATGTAATTCAAAGATATGTTTAATAAATACATATATGTATATCTTAAAAGCAATTTAAAATAGCAATTTTAGTTAGCAAAATATATTTCTGATATGGAAAAAATATAATGCATAACAGAAACAATTCAAGTTTATTATGGTATTACAAAAATAAATAGATTTTCAAAGAACAACGCATTCTTAGTAACGCATGCGCAAACCTGTATAGTAATAATACATACTGGCTCTGTAGCTACACTAGAGTGAACCTTATTTTAAAAAGACCACCCCAAGGGCTCAAGCTGTTGTAATTGATGATAAAAAAATTCGTGAAAAATTTTAGCAAGATCAAATGCATATCAACCCATGCGCACATGGCTTAAAGTTTGCACAAGTGCATGAAAGAACAATTTTTTTTTTTTAATATCTAATATATAAAATTCTTCTGTCACGGGGTACGTAATCGAACTCCTCCGAAACGGCTCGACCGATTTTCATGAAATTTTGTATGTATATGTTGTAGGTATGAGAATAGATCGTAAAGTATATTTCAACCTCCTACTAACAGTGGGCGTGGCACCTCCCATACAACCCAAATTTGCGATATCGAATATCTTTGGAGTTATAAGCCGCTTAGCCTCGGAATTCGGTATTCGACAATTTACACGTGCCGCTTCGCAGATAAAATTTTGTGAGAGTTGGACAAGGGGGCGTGGCACCTCCCATACAACCCAAATTTGCGATATCGAATAGCTTTGGTGTTATAGGCCGCACATCCTTGGAATTCGAAATTCGACCACAATTTACACGTGGCGTTTTACTGATAAAATTTTATGGGAGTTGGACAAAGGGGCGTGGCACCTCTTATACAACCCAAATTTGCGATATCGAATAGCTTTTGAGTCAATCAAACAAAGCAAACAAAGCCTCGGAATTCAGCATTCGAACTCAATTTACACATGCAGTTTTACTGATAACTTTGTATGGCGTTGGACAAGGGGGCGTGTCACCTCCCATGCAACCAAAATTTGAGAAATTCTACAGCTTTTGAGTTATAGGTCGCACAGCCATGGAATTGAGTATTCGACCACAATTTACACATACAATTTCACTGATAACATTTTATTCGCGTTTGGCAACGGGGCCGCGGCAGCAACGCGCCGGGTTTAAGCTATCTATATATATAAAATGGAATGTGTGTTTCTTTATTTGTTTGTTTGTACCTTATAGGAGACCAAACCTCTGGACCGATCTTCCTGAAAATTTCACAGCATTTAACTGGGACTCTGGCATGATTAATAGGGTACTTTTTCGACCACGCCCACTTTTACGCCCACTTTTTTAAAATTATGTAATGGCTCCCATATAGTTTTTAACAGATTTACTTCAAATTGTATACACATTATACTCCAGGCGAGGAAGAAATAAACATTTCTTACGCCACGCCCCCTTTTACGCCCCTTTTCACGCCAAATTTAAGTTTTAAACTTTTTGTTCTCTGTACAAATTTGTTCCTTCCAACGGATTATTTTTTATTTGGTAGTATATTGCTCTTAATACTGTTAACGTCGCCATATTACTATGAACCACGCCCACTTCACCGCCCCCTTTTTTAATTCAGATACTTACTTATACCACTAACAATGTTTGCTATACAAAATACTTTTTTGTAATATGTATTTACCTAAAGTTTTATATAGTTTTTATCTACAGGTAAGGTAGCCATAGATTTTTTATTACCAAATCCCCCTTTTTCGCCCCATTTTACTTTAATTATAATAAATCTGCTTTCAATCTATATATATAAAAATGAATGTCTGTCTGTTTGTTTGTTTGTTTGTGCTTTATAGGAGGCCAAACCCTTGGACCGATCTTCCTGAAACTTTCACAGCATTTAACTATGAATCTGGAAAGAATAAAAGGCTATATGAAGTTTTTGTTTGACAAAGGGGCGTGGCACTGCCCATATAACCTAAAAATTTAAATCGCCATATTTTGGGCATTTTTTGACCTACGTTGATGCTATTTGGTACATATGGTATTGGCATAGTTAGGAATACGTACCAGGAGAAAAGTGGGTGGGACCACGCCCCTTTTTAGGAAAATTAAAAATCGCAATATAGTCTTAACTACTGGACCGATCATCATTAAATTTTCACAATAGGATATTCTTACGAAATAATAAATTCTTGACTACATAAAGTTGTGAGTGGACGAAGGGGCGTGGCCTCGCCCATATAACCCAAATTTTAAAATCGTCATATCTTGGGCATTTTTTGACCAACGGCGGCAGTATTTGCTATATATGGTATTAGCATGAATAGAAATACGTACCAAAAGAAAAGTGGGCGGAGCACGCCCCTTTGTTTGCGATATATTGGAGGCTGGACCTGATAACCGATCTTAAATTTTCACAGCGTTCAGCTTTGACTCAGGAATACTTATTACATGATAATATTTTTCGACCATGCACACTTCTGCACCTACTTTTTTACTACGTTTATTAACGGCTATACCACAAATCATGTCATTAAAATCATTAAAATACATATTAATTAAAATAGTGGGGTAGCTCAATTCTCTTTCTTCTACCACTGTCTTCAAAACAGCTGATTTTATAATACGTGTTAATTAAAATAGAGAGTGGGGTAACCCCATTCTCATTCTCCCACAACAGACTGCGAAACAGCTGATTGTGTAATTGCTGCTTTTTGATTGGTCTAAAAATAAAAAGGGGGAGCATGAAGCAAATTACATGCGATTCAGCGCTGAATTCTAATTGGTTTACAACAAAAAAAGAGGCGAAGCATTGCAATAATTAAATTAAATAAATAAATTTTTGTAAATATATAAATACTTTTAATTTTATTTTAAACGAGGGGGGTAGCGAAGCACACCGGGTTCAGCTAGTTTTAATATGTAATTCCATTTGGAATAAGGAAACAGTTAAGATTTTTTGGTTTTTTTCCAAAAATTTTTCAGTTTAATAAGGGGTCGTCCATAAACTACGTTACTGATATCCCGGTTTTTTTTTTACCCCCCCTCCCCCTGCGTGACTTTTCGTAGTGCTTTTCAAAACTCCTCCCCCCCCCCCTAAAGTAGCGTGACATATGAAATTAATTCATTCGAATGATTATATATTTTGACTAGCTCTGACAATTTTCACTAGTATTAGTGACTAGTATGACTAGATACATTAAAGGAACAATTGCAAAAAAATCAATAATTAATATCATCTGTAAAAGCTATTCCACCTGCGATTCAAGATTCGATGCTCTCAATCACTGGGATAAAAGAAGCTGGTAGCTTTGTTGAGGATTCTTCAAAATAGAATTTTTCATCGGATTCTATGTCGACCCATTCAGGTGAATCCTCATTTCTAACGCAAAGAAATTCACTTGGTCTTTGACAGGGTACCCTTAAAGGCTGCACCCAAGCTGCACCAAGTTCTGTGTTTTTGTGTAAATGCTTTCTGAAAATTGATTTATTTAAATAGTATTTTTTATTCCGATTTATTGTAAACGATATAATACAAACTTATGGCAATTCATAGAAGTTTTAAAAACGAAATACAAGCCGCAGGTAGGACACGACCTTGAACCGATTTCTTCTTTCTGAGAAGGACAGTACATGTCATACGGTATCTCCTTTGATTAAGAACATTCAGGCCTTAACGTCAAAACCTGTCGCAAAAGCAAAGACCCAAATTTTTCAGACGTGTGCTGAGATGGTGAAGGAATACCTAAAGGTTCCTGTGTCGAGGGAAAAGGTGGTGGAAGAAATCGTTGTAACAAAAATTAACCATCAATTTAGACGATCAAACATAAACATGTAAAGTTAAAAATTTTTGAAATGATTGTGTTATTAATTAGAGGTTTTTCGTCGATTTTTTTAATTTTTGGTAACGTGACAATATATAAACACCTCTCCCTTCTACCGTTACTTGTCGTAGTGCATTTCTAAACCCCTCCCCCCCTTAAATTGGTAACGTAGTTTATGGACGACCCCTAAGGGATGAATACATCTCAAATTACTTGAATAACTCAGGGGGATAAAATTTTTATTTTTGGATTTTCCCAGCAATATTTGTATTATTTTCGACTAATCTTGGTGCGCTGATTTCAAAACTATTATTACTTTTTTTCTAGCATCTGCTTTAAAATTATAGAGAGCAACATGGACTTTATTTAAACTCTCGCAACACAAACGTGTCAAAAGACAACGAATAAGCAATGCGAGGCAGCTGGGATGATTTCTTAAAAAACTTAATACCTTAATAAAACATACTTATTATTAAAATTTCGAAAGAAAAATACCCCTAAATAAAACTGGTAGCACAAATATGATATTTTAAAAATGTTTTTATAATATTCGGCCCAGCACTTTTGGAGTAAAGTCGTAACTTTAAATGTTCACTTCAATTTTATATAATAGTATAGATATAATAGTATAGATATAGATAGATAGATAGATATATATATAGGATGACAGGATGGCACTTTAAACCTTCCTCCTTTTGAGGATCGTTTTAAGCTATTGAAAATGCAATCTTTAAATGAGCAAAGGAAATTTGCTGATATCGTCTACTTACACCAACTCATAACTAGTGTGTTTGATTCTTCAGAACTCCTAACTTTTATAAATTTTAACACTAGCCGTAGAAGCTGTAGAAACTCTAACAATTAAATTTACTTATCTTTTAGTAGAACAAATTATATGGCTACTGCTCTTTTAAATTGCATGAGTACTTTTGTTAACAACTGTAGCTTTTTTGATGTTAACTTATCGAAAGGTCAACTCAAAAGTAGATTGAAAACTAATGTATGATTAGATCTATGTAAACGCATGGTTAGTTGTTATGTCTTGTGTTGTCCCTGAGCCAAACGCATATTAGGGTGGGTAAATTAAAAAAAAAAAACACAATGGAACAGAAATAATAGTACTGAAAGTTCTTCCAAACTGCATTAAAAAGTTTTAAATTTTTGCAATTGGGTTAAAGATCGTATATTTTTTTAAAGTTATTTTTAATAAAATTTAAATAATTTCATTGATTGACTATCAAGATATCGTTGGAAAGATTTTCAGTGCTAGCACTGATTCCTCAAGCAAAAATATTTATTATAAAATAAACACCTACTGAAAAAATTCTGCAGGAAATAAAAAAATTATTTTATTTTTGAAAGCTTTTGTTTGGAAATAAAACAGAAAAATTATCAAAAGTATGCATGAAAAACAGCATTATTTTTAATCCGATTGCAAATATTTAATAATTTTTTATGCAGATTAAAATAGATTTTTGCGGCCTATAATTTCTGACATCTGACAGTTTACTTTCTTACAGCTATTACATTAGCCAATATATTTACGAAAAACATGCTTTTTGGAGGTTATTTCAAAATGGTTTAGCTCACTGGTGGTAATCGTGAAAGCCTACATATTTTAGGAATCGTCATAAAATAGATCAAGGTTAATTTTTAGTTGGTGGCATCGACATCCTATTTTTTCTATGGGCGTCGAGGCACCTTAATATACATATCAGAGAACTGCACAAGCCTACTTGAAGTTCAAGCCTTTTCAAATACTTGAATTCAAGTATTTATCTAAACTTGAAAAAGCAAGCTTTAGCCAGCTTGCAAAAATACCAAACAGATACAAGTCATACTCACCCTTGCTCGTTGGCTTGGCTTGTTTAGACTTACTTTTTCGGGCAGAAAATTGAAAAGCTTGAAACGATCGGCAAAAGCTTGTAAGCTCGCAAGTATCCAATTAATTGAATTTAAAGCAAGTATCTTAAATATTTTATGAGTTTGTGTAGAGAGCTTAAGCGCAATAGGACTTTTAAGGGTTCTGTGGACTCCGTGGTTCCAAGTCAAAATATAAAATTTAAGATGGCGGCCACCTACATTTTTTTGTTTTTGCAAATTCTTGTAATTTTGAAATTCTGCCAACGAATTTGATTTCGAATATAATGTAACAGTTTTAAAATTTAAGATAGAGGTTAGGGTTGCCACCTAAATTTGTACCACAGTATTTCCACCTAATAATATGTATTTTTAAGAGTTTTAAACATCATTTAACAGTGTTAGGGAGTCACTGATTTCGAATCTGAAGTCAGAATTTTAAAATTAAAGATGGTGAATAGGGCTGCCAACTTAATATTTTGTATTTTTATGAATTCGGGGCTGGCAAAAAAAATTGTATGACAAAAATGGGTAACTAAATCCGAATCCGTGGTCAAAATTTCAAAATTATAAAATTATAAAATTTTGAAATAAAAGGGTTGTATTTACATTTGAAAATACATATTTGTAGGTGGCAGCCCTATTTTAATTTTGAAATTCTGACCACGGATTCCGATTCAGCGACCCATTATTGGTATACCATTTTTTCCAGCCCCAAATTCGTAAAAATAAAAAATTAAGCTGGCAACGCTATCCACCATCTTGAATTTTGAAATTCTAATTTCAGATTTGAAATCATTGAACCCAACACTGTTAAATGATGTTTAAAATTCTTAAAAGTACATATTATTAGGGACCAACCCTTTTATTTCAAAACTTTATCATTTTAAAATTCTGACCATGGTTTCTGACCATTCGGTTTCAGCGACCCATTTGTGGCATACAATTTTTTTTGCCAGCCCCGAATTCATATAAATACAAAAAATTAAGGTGGCAGCGCTATCCATCATCTAGAATTTTAAAATTCTGACTTCAGATTCGAAATCAGTGACTCCATTAAACTCTTAAAAATACATATTATTGGGTGGCAGTACTGTGGTAAAAATTTAGGTGGCAACCCTAACCTCAATCTTAAATTTTAAAACTGTGACATTACATTCGAAATCAAATCCGTTGTCAGAATTTCAAAATTAAAAAAATTCGCAAAACTACCCAAAAGTCTAGGTGGTAACTCTATCCGCCATCTTGAATTTTAAATTCTGACATCAGATCCGAAAATATCTATCCCCTAAAACTGCCAACCACGGAGTCCACAGAACCCTTAAAAGTCATAATACGCTTAAGCTTTTCCTATACAAGCTGATTAAATTTTTTGGATACTTGCTTTAATTGGATACTTGCCTTCAATTTCAATTTTGCTGAAGGCATCAAGCTTTCCTTTACTTGAAACTTCGTACCGTTCGCTTGTAAGCTAGCATACTTGCAAGTCGCAAGCGGGCGTGGGCTTATTTATATTCAATTACAAGCTATACTTGATTCAAAATTATCAAGCTCAAGCTAGCTTGGACTTGTATTTTAACAAAGTACTTGAAATAAACTTCAAGTAGGCTTGTGAAGTTCTCTGATACATATATCCAAAAAACCAATTTTTGTTCGGTGCGTGTGAATTTAATTGCATAGCTCTGCTGGTTTTTTTTTTAAATTGCAAACGTTTTCTTAAGGACGTAAATCAGACCTTCTGGGCCGTATATAAAACTTTATTGTATCTATAGAATTGGAAAGTTACAATTGAAAACGATAAGAACTTTGTTTTTTCATTTCTTCAACTGGGCCTTGACCTTGATTTGCTTAATATTTTCCTTGAAAACCACCTTAATATACTCATAGATATTTAAAGCGTTCAAACAGCGTTGAGTTTTTTTCAGTTGACTTAAAAATACATGCATTATTTCATTTTATGTATTCAAACAAAATAAATTTATCGTAGCTCATTTG
The DNA here is from genome assembly GCA_963920525.1 of Dichetophora obliterata. Taxonomy (NCBI): domain Eukaryota; kingdom Metazoa; phylum Arthropoda; class Insecta; order Diptera; family Sciomyzidae; genus Dichetophora; species Dichetophora obliterata. Next base: position 29,581,386 of record OY986438.1, read on the forward strand.
TAAAAAGCACTGTATGCACAATTTTTGCACTGGAAAAACAAATAACTGCATACTTTCTTTTACATCCAGGCCACCATTTTTCAGCCTTTTAAGATAAATGGTATCTTGTTGGTTGCAAAGCTAACCAATTTTAAAATATCCATGATTATATTTAGGTGGTTTAAAAAAAAATATTCAAAAAACAAAGGTCAAAGAAAGGATATAAAAAAATAAATTAGAAATTTCTTAACGTTTTCATTACTGTAACTCACCAAATTCTTTAGAAGCGAGAAAGTTTTATATGCCACAGAGAACATCTGTTTTTCGTCTTTTATAAAACGTCTGCAATTTTTAAATTTATTAATATACAGCATATTTCAGGTGCTTTCCTAAACTATGAATTCTAGCTAAAATATCCCTACTTTTGAGAGACTTCTAAAAAGGTTATCAAAGCAGGGATATACATTAATATGCTCATAAAATAAAATTTACTTTATCTTCACAGCAACTTCCATTTTCAAAATTGTCACAACAAAGACTCCGCTTGTGAAATTTATAGACCGTGATTCCGCTGAAAAGCCAATTAATGTGCTTAGTGGAAAATCCTAATTGCCAATAGGGGGTATGTTTTAGTACGTAGGTGCATTCTGTCTGTCCCGGCTGATTCGGGCAGATTTTAGAATGTTAATCGTGCATGCGTATAGGACGGGTATACGTATCTTTGGAAGATTTCATACCTCCGGGCGAATCCAAAAAAAAAAAAAAGAAAAAAAAAAAGACAATTTACTTTTCGTTTAATTTTTACATGTCGTTCGGATTATTTTTCATACACAAAGCCAACCCCATACTGCAGTTATCTCTTCACTGAATCAGCTCACGGGTCTATAAATAAATATTTTTGTCTAAGAAACTGCAAAAAATCTAAATACCCCCCTTTAAAACAAACGAAAAAACGGTTTCATTCAATTTTATTACAAAAACCACAAATTGCAGGTCGGGGTGTTTCACAATAGGAGGTGAAAGGTGATGTCGAGTTGAGCAAAAAATCGTAAGGAAGGGAGGTCTATTTTCACATCCATTGGAGTAACAGGGTTAATTAGTAAATCATGACTTTGATGCAAACATTTTTCCAATTTTTCTTTTGTGTACTGCTTCATTGTCTCCCAAAGCTTCCGTGTTATTTTCTTTGTGTAGTTCGTTATTGGTACTTGATACCAAAATCTGATCAAAGCTTATAAGTTTTTAACGCTTTTAAGAGCAATTCATGCATAATACATGAAATTTCGTTGATCATAAAAGGCCATAATAAATGATCAAAACTTATATATGTATGGTAAAAAAAACATATTTTGTATTTTATGATCAGCTTTATCATGAATTGTGCACAAAGAATTTTCTCTGTGTGTAAGAAGAAATAAGGCTAAAGTTCACACTTGTGCCTTAAAATTAACAGTAAATTGAAGTGAAATTTTTAGTGATATTTAATGAAATTCTCTTATGTAAGACTGAGGTACTTTCGCTATAAAAATTATCAATATGAATATGAAAATGATAAGAAATATAACTTATCATAAAATTATGAACCACTTAAAAAGTATTAAAATAGCAATCACACTAGGCGACAAAATGAAAAAAAAACTTTTGCGTTGCGGTAGCTACTACAAATTTCTTATGAGTTATAGTCCCCTCATAAAAACAATATTTTAAATTCAAGGGATAAGTTTAATTTTTAATATTTTTTCATTTTTAACGCTTTAATGGCCGAATGGGTGAGGCAACACAGTTTTTGAAGTCAGATATGTGTTAGTCCTTACTCAAATATGAACTGACAAAAATTTGAAAGTCCTTGGTGTCCGGGTTCGTTAGTTACAGGATGTTGCTTGTTGGCAACGTTGGACAAACTAAACACTTTTCTCATGATTTTTCTTGTGTATATAACTCTCTTGCCACTATTTATTTACATTAAGCACTTGATTTTACAATTAAACAATTATTTTAATGTTTTTAAGCACTTTTTATATAAACACTTTGCTTGCGAAACGATTCCAATCTTGATTTCGATCTAAACAAAAGCAAGCTCATAACAATGCTTAAAAAAAGTTTCTTTCTTTCGTTTTTTATAGACATTGCCTCTAACATAACTATAAGTGCATTAATTCATCTTCTCAACAGAATTTTTCCAAAGGAAAGACCATCTCTTCCAAATCGATAAAAATTGATCTATAAAATATTCTAAAATGATATAAAATTACCCAAAAGAAAGATAGCAAATGTTTCTTAAAACATAAAGGAAGAATAAAAAGGATAAGAAAAATTATTTTTAAGATTATAAAATTCTAAACGATTGAAAATTATCACTCCCATGAGCTCGTGTTATTGATACTAAGATTGAAAGCCCTAGGCTCCATCACAGACTCTAAACTTAAAAAATATTACACAAAAAATCTTTCATAAAGAAAAAACCTAATACTCCAAATAACAGACAAAAAAGACTTAGAAAAATGAAGTCCATTCTTAATAATATGGATAATAAATGCTTATATACAGATACAAATGTAAATAATTCTATAAGAATTAAAATTTTTGGAATAACTCATATTAAAAATGCTGTCTTTGTTTTAATAGTTTAATTACAAAATTAGACTAACTAAAGTATATGGTCCAGTGTCAATTGGAAACTCTACACTTGTGGTAGGAGAGAAAATGCTGAGTTGAAGAAAATTTTTATGTGTTGAAATTGAATCGTCAGTTTAGCTGTGCGAAATGATGCATGAAAATGTTATCACCAGATTCTTACGCCTTTTCAGCTAATTTGCCTTAATAGCATACTTTTTAATAATAAGAGATTTCTTAAGAAGCATTCGACTGCTGCTTTTTCTTCTACATATTATTTCATTACAAATTATATTATGAGCTTTAAAAAATGTAATAGCTTTGCGAAAAATAACATTATAAAAGCAAAACTTGTGTGAACATTAAAAATGTGTACACAAAAAGTTTTTATTTATGATTATTTTTATTATATGTATTTTACCTGATTAGCTTAGAGATGAATTAAAAACGTGTTTTTAGATTATATGTTTCGATTTTATTTCACTTATAAAATATACTGAAGTCAGGTAAGTATCTGTGTTAAATTTTTTTTGCTAACCGGACCTAAAAATCTTAACCCTACACCACGCTCGCGAATAAAATTCGCACTGTGCCTAAACTTTGCCATACCCGAAATACACTTGCTGCCAAATTTTGAAATAAATCGATTCTAATGCTAAAGAAAATATTAACTCATACTCAGTCCATCAATCAGCCAACCATAAAATCTCCTTGAACACGTATTAACCCTTTGTCGGTATGTTTATAAATATTCAAATTGTACATTCTAGGCATTTTTGGGTTTAGTTTTGTAATAAAAGAATTCAGGTTGTAATTTATTCTTTCTCAACAATGTTTTAAATAAAATGTTAACATTCAATTACATTTTAACTCTTCAGCCACCAAATATAAAAAAATTCCAGAATTTATAATGAATTTAGTACTGTATTGATATATTATAATGACTATAATAATAATAACACATAAACAATTGAGAGTGGCTACTGGAATGCATTTGTGTTGTTGCCCAGTGTATTTAAAACCAACATACAGATACGTAAGGCATATCTTTATAGTAAGTTAGTTTGAATATAAACTAAAAACACTTTTAGCAATATGTTTCAGAGAGTTCATGGAACTCAGTACGATAACATAAGCTTAGTGTGAGATACTGAAATCTGCCAAATACATATAGTTATATTTATAAAATGTTTGCTTATCGCGACCGAAAAAGTGACGCCACTGAGTCACGTGAGATACATCCACTAGTTGACGTAGCTGCTACACATGAATATCTACCGCAACAGGATGAGCGCTGGTTGGAGCGCTTTTGCGCAATGCCCAAGGGTTTTGTAGAATTCGCTGAAGAAATTCATAACTTTAAAGTTCGTGATGATGATGTGTTTGTGGTAACTTTCCCGAAATGTGGCACCACTTGGATGCAGGAAACCGCCTGGTTGCTTATGAACCAACTTAACTATCAGCGTGCCAAGGAGCTGAGTATACAAGCGCGTAGCATTTATTTAGAGTAAGTTTTAATTTCGACATGAATATTTTTATGATAAGAAGACACTTTACTTTTTTGGTTATCAATAGAATTGTAAGCTTATTTCCTGAAATGCCTGAAAGCTCCATCGAATTGTGCAATCAACAGCAGAGTCCGCGTGTCATCAAGTCACATCTACCGATGAATCTACTGCCTAAGCAGTTGTGGCAAAACAAAGGAAAGGTGGTCATATTTCAAAGTTTCATAATTTTAATAGAATTTAAAGAGTTTTTCCGGTAGCTTAGATCATATATGTGGCGCGAAATGTTAAGGACGCTATTGTCTCCACGTATCACTTTTCCAAGGGCATAGGCCAATGGAATGGCAATATCAATGAGTTTGTGCAGGACTTTATTAACAATGAAATAATGTACACTCCTTTTTGGGAAAACATTGTTGACTTCTGGAAGGTGCGCCACGAACCGCACATATTCTTTGTCACCTATGAGGAAATGAAACGTGATCTGGAAGGAGTCATTAACAGATTGTGTGTGTTTTTGGAAAGACCACAGCTTACAGAGTTAGAGTTAAGCGATACCTTGGAGCACTTGTCATTCGAAAGTATGAAGAGTGAGTTTATCTTTTGAAAAAAAAAAAATTATTTTTTACAATCCAGATTTTAATGCATTAAACTTTGATTTTAGAAAACAAATCGACCAATATTACCGATAATATTAGGAAATTGGTTTTAAAAGATGATTTGAAAATGGAAGCGGGCAAAGATTTTGAGTGAGTAATTTTTATTCTGTGCTTGGGGTTATTGCATATTGCTACTAAAACTTTTTTACAGATTTATGCGTCGTGGTATTGTTGGCTCATACAAAGATGAATTGAGCACCGAAAATCAACGCATTTTGGGCGAGTGGTCAAGTGCCCATTTGGCACAACATGGCATCACAGAGGAGGACATTTTTGGGAAGTTGTAATTTTATTTCTCAATTGTGACAAATGAAGCTTACAAAACAGCAAATAAAAGATTTATGATGAAAGTGAAGAATCTTTTTATGTATACGATGCTTCTGTACGCGTGTTTGTGACAAAACTTCTCCTAATGCTTCTCCTAAAGTGTGAACTACTACTGGGTGTTCTATTACGATTAGAAGGAAATTTTGTATAAAGGAATTTTTGTACGTCTGAACTTAATATTTATTTTATTTATTTAAAAAAATATGTTCACAAACAAGACAGAGTCTTTAAAATGCAGTAAGAACATAGACACATAAAAAAAGAACAAGTGATAAACAACAAAGAAATAAGTAAAAATTTAACTTAACACAATTAATACAAAATCAAGAATAACAACAAATAAAGATAACTAATTTTAATTAAATTAAGGTTTTTTTAAAAACATTTGCATAGAATTAGAGTAAGAGAGAGACTTAAGAGAAATGTTGGAAAATTACTTGCTTAAAGTGTCGTTTAGTTGTAATACTTTTTATACTTAAAGGCAGTGAATTCCGCAATCTAGTGGCGTTTACGTAAAAGAGTCTGTTAGAGTGTAAAAAATTATAAGCAGGGATTAAAAGATTCAGATATCTAGTTGACTTACAAAATTGTAGCTTTTCAAATAAGTAATCAGGAGTGCGAGTGTAGATCAGGTTGCGTAAAAAGATGCAATTTTTAGCATCCAAATAGTTGAAGATATTGCAACCGAGTACTTTGTTGCTCAAGTGACTAATGCGGTCAAACTTTCTAAGACCAAAAATGCATCTTACAGCATTTTTAAACACAAGTTGTAACTTTAGCTTGGATCGGGAATCAACTTTACCATACACTTTATCTGAGTATGAGATAATTGGCACACTCAGCTGAATTACTTATTTTTTTCTAATCTCTACAGGCACAAATGATTGATCTTCGCACGAGAGTGAGGAGTTAATATAAAAACAGAGATTTTTAACCTTGTCAACAAATTTGAGCTTGATACCATCTAAGAAAATTTCCGGTATATTAAGGAAGGAGTAAACAAATTTAAAAACCGGCAAAACAAATGATTGAAGTGGATTAAGGATAAGGTTGTTAGCTTCAGCCCAATTTCTTATTTTGCACAAGTTTTCGTTTACTTTCATACACAAATCATCAACGTGAAATAACAGATAAAAAAAGAAACATATGCGTCGTTGGACACACGAGTGAAGCGAAGCTTTTTCGCATTTTAATAGAATTGATAATTTAGTTTTTTAATAACATATTTTTTAAATTCAAAAACTTTAAATATCAAAAGTTTAACTAAAAAAATACACGTTAATATTCACACCAGAACATTTTAATTCATTACATTATTATTATATGATTACATAATTGTAACATAATTTTTAATTATTTTTGTAAATGTTTTGAACTATTATTATGGAAATTTATTAATGGAATTATTGGTGTTGATATCTATAATAGAAAACGTATAATACATATCATCGATATATCTAGCAAATACTGCATCAATAGTTGTTCTTATTTGCATTGTACAAATAGTTGGATCGCTTATCATTTGTTAATTTATATTTATTAAAAAAGTCATTGTTTAAGTGCCTGTGAACATTCAAACAATTGGTATCTTGTGATAAGTTTCGCCCAGTTCAATGGAGCTTGCTCGTGTATAGTCAGTGATGCCAGATTGAGGGTAACTTCCCTTTTTGAGGGATTTTTCAATCGTCTTGTGAGCTAAAAGGGAAAAAAGGGAAGCATTTGCTTGGTCGTACAAATAAAAGGGAATTATCGAATGGAGAACTAAAGGCTTTATTCTGGTGATTTGCAGTTGTAAATTAACATACAAAGCAGTTTTTATAATACTTTTTTTAACATGAAGTTGGAAAGTGCAAAAAATTTCATATAAATATTTCTTGTTCAGACTTTTTTGTGTGTTGACAGTTTTGTCAAGTAGCTTTTCATATCATTATATGCTGAGAAATCCTTATAATTGCAATTGCACAGATTTGATTGTGATGTTTTATATTGGGCAAGACGACTAATGTTGTTTAAAGCCTGCTAGCTCCTTATTCAATAGATTTCAACATTTAAACAACTGATTTGATTAACATATACTAACATTTAAACAACGAATAATGATATTTAAAATCTGCTTTTAGCAACGCAGCCGCTAAAATGGGTTTGTGAATAAGGGGTTAAGATGCTATCTGGTGCAACTTATCTTCAGTTAATACTAAATATTGAATAAATCAACCAATGCAACGAAGAATATTGGGTCAATTGGTAGTGTATCGGACTATCAATCGAAGGGTTACGGGTTCGATTCTCATAACAAACTAAGAAATATTTTCCATTTTATATTATCTTGGTGTAACAGACGCAAGCAGAAAGCAACAACAATTCTAAAAAAAAGGTGCATGGAAAAAAGTGTCGTTTTTGAGATTTTACTCAAGCAAATCAAAAAACGAGGCGTAAAAAGCTTCGCTTAAAAAAAAAATGTAAGAAGTATAATTTAAAAGTTAGTACTTTTTATAAATTAAAGGGAGTTATATCTGTGTCCACAAGCAATAATCACTTAAGTCGACTTAAGACAGTACTGAGTAATTGATGTAGATGTGTTCCACGCATATGTCTTTATCAACACACAAAATCAGGAGTTGCTAGCATGACTCTAGCCAAAGTTATGACACATCAACAAAAGACCCTTTCGTATAACTCATATGGCGATTGAAAACTTTGAAGCAAGATTTCTCGAAACTTTGAAATCAGTAGCTCGGTTTTGTAACTTAGTCAAGAACTTAATCCGAAACTGTCACTTAAGAGACGGAGTGTGAATGTGGGGCAGTTCGTGAGGACTCGTTACACGTTCTTCGTGAGTGTCCTTTTTATGAAGACATTCGTGATTTGCGTGCAATGGGTGTGTTGCGTGATAATGGGGATTGTGACCTCTTAATCGCACTCGCTTCTGGCGAACAAGTTTCTGGGTTGAATCAATATGCATGTCAGGTGGTTGAGAGGCGGCATGCCAGGCGTTTTCGAGTTTGTTGTATTAATTTTTGTTCCGCTTTGTTTGAATGTTTTGGTCCAAATTGAATGGTGTGTGGCTGTTAACTTTCTGTTGGCTTGTGCATTTATGTTTAATTGGTTACCAGTCCGGAGCTGTGATGAGCTAAAACTGGTACATGCACGCTTGTAAAACATTTGCGTAGGTAATAAATTTACAAGTTTGTGTAGTCTCCGGTTTGAGTCCGGGTTCGGTCATGGTTCTTTTCACTTTCTTTGCTCTTTACTACATTTGAGAATTATGAAAATTAAACATAGAAATCCACAACTTCATTTTGGAAAATATTGAATTTAAAAGACAAGAACCACAACTAAGGGCTTAAAATGCAACAAGGCAAGTTTTCTTGAAAGCTAGTCGAATCTGACAGTGAGAAATGAGGACGGTTCAGCTTCTCGTACCGGGGAATTTTCTTTTTTATTCTTATTTGTCAATTTAAGATGACTGCGCATTGTTTGGTAAATATATTTATACATAAAAGTTGCGTATTGAAATACTAATTTCCAATTGCAAAGAAACACTTGGAAAAAGCTTATTATAATACTAATTTCCAATTGTAAAGAATCGCTTGGACTTAGCTTATAGTAAGGAATATTTTTCTAAGGGATCGTTTTCGTTTATTCCACAATTACTTGTCAGAATTTTCCAATAGTAATTGTAAGCTTTTTCCAAGCTTGATACTTACAATTTTAAGCTTGTTTAAAGCTTATTCCAAGCTTGTTTGGCTGATTGGGATGCTTTTAGTATGCTACGAGGTCCGACCAAAGGCTTGAAAGCTGGTACCACGGGCAGTCAGTAGCCATTTGGCATGCGCCAGGTTGACTGATTGGGTCGGCCCTTCGGGAAGATTCGTGCTACCCGTGTGTTTATCTCCTACTATATCGCGGGTAGACTTCCTCAGCTCAGAGTAGGTTTGAATTTTTTTTTTAATCATTTATTAATCCCAAAAATTAACAATTTATAAGACAAAAAAGTAGAACAATGATAACTACTTACTGTAAAAAAATACAATTATGTAAATGCTCTTTAACGGTACTCGATACATACTAAATATTTTTTTATAAGTTTATAATTTATCAATCTTAATTTTTTATTCTCAAACCGGGTGCCGTACCCCAGAGTACGGAAGAGGTTTTAGATAGGCCTCCACCACAACCAAGGGCTGCGACATGTCATCACAACATTTAGCTAATTTAGTACCTTTGAACCCTCAAAAGGTCGTTTGGCCGACGCAATATTTCTATCCCACGCTATGGAGCAACGTAGAATTAAGCCTACAAGGCAGGTGTCTACGTGAAACACTTTGGATTTTCTGTCAGTAAGCGAGTTCAAGTGTTCCTGTAGCTGAAAATCGAAATAATTTGGAATAGGACGGACCTGGAACACACAAATTGGCAAGGAACAATTAAAATTTGCTACAGTCTCCCAAACTTCAAGGTGCTCATTTTGTGCCTTTTTCGTGGTGAACTGCCACTTGCCAACGCTTCAGTTTCATCAATTGAAGCAGCTGAAGCTTTTGGATACGTGTTATGCGACTTTAGCATTTTATTAACTTTCTAAGATAAAATAAAATTATTCATAATGCTTTTTTGGAAAATAAAACTTACTTTTTTCATTTTCCATCGTGTAACTTTTTATTTATTTTTGCCGCCATAAACTTTTTTAATTTTGTGGCATTAGTGATGTTTTTGTTTAACTTTAAACGCATGGATTCGAATAATACAAAACCGATTATATTTTTATAAACACAAAATGGCGCAACAGTAACCTTGCGATGTTTTTTGGCTGTAAATTAAAAAAAAAAATTAAAAACTTTGATTCTTCTTGTGGATTATTTTTATTTGGTCTTTTAATTTTTTTACATCAAGTCGAGAACATGATGTCATGTAAATGGCCGCCGCCACAGTTGATTGTCATTTGAGCCCTTTTTATGGCATTTTTCATCACTTCGGCCAAAACTTCCGGCGATAGGTCCTTACATTCTTGACGGATATTGTCTTTAAGAGCTGCAAGAGTCTGAGACTTGTTGACATAAACCCGCGACTTCAAAAAGCCCCACAAAAAGAAGTCTGGAGCGGTCAAATCAGGCGATCTTGCTGGCCAGTGCAAATCGCCTAAACGGGAGTTTAGGCGCCCGGGAAATGCATCTTTCAGCATATCGGTTGTGGCACGTGCAGTGTGTGCCGTTGCACCGTCCTGTTGGAACTACATATTTTCCAATCCCAATTCATCAAGTTGCGGCAAAAAGAACTCGTTGATCATTGTTCTGTAGCGCTCACCTTTCACAGTAACCGTTTGGCCCGCGACGTCTTCGAAGAAAAAAAGTCCGATGACTCCTCGAGCGAAAACAGCACACCATACAGTGACTTTGAGCGGGTGTAATGGCTCTTCGTGGGTTACACGCGGATTTTCAGTGCCCCAGAAGCGTAAATTTTGCTTATTTACGTACCCGCTAAGATGGAAATGGGTCTCATCACTCATGATTATTTTTGCTGAAAAATCATCTTCCTCTTGGTGGTGATTAAGGATGGCTTGAGCGTATGTTAGACGCGATTGGCGGTCAGCAGCTAACAGCTGATGCACCGTCTGGACTTTGTACGGAAACATCTTCAAATCTTGTACCAAAATTCGCTGTAAAGACCGTCGACTGATACCCATTTGCGTGGCACGTCGTCTGGTCGATGTCGACGGCGCTTCCATGACATTCTCGGCTACAGCAGCAATATTCTCTGCAGAACGGCTACTCCGGGGTCTGCCACGCCTGGCAGCATCTCGTGTGTCTCGCTCGTCTCTTCGAGGCGAGCGGCTAAACGTCGCAGTGTTTCACCAGTAGGCGTTGGACGGCCAGGAAATCTGCGACGAAATTCACGTTGTGCAAAAGTCACCTACCGATTATTGGTCAAATAAATAGTCACCAATATTCCGCGTTCTGGAGCAGTGTAGCGTAACATTGTTTATTAACGTGTATTTCGCATGTGTTTACTACACAAATGTCAAAACAGAACTGACATTAGGGGCCAATCGCAAAATTTATAGCATTTTCGGATTACTTTTGCGCCACCTTGTACATTAATTTTTAATTGCATTTGCTTTTTATTTCTTTTGTAACTTAGGAGTATTTACTTATTTCCTTCTTCACCTCTAATTATTAAAAAAATCTAAACATTCTTATCCAAATTAAATGACTTTTATGAAGAAAAAAATATTTCCTAGGAAAAGGTATTCGGAAATTAATGTTAATTTTGTTGACTTTTTGTAATATTAGCGCAATCGTAGCAATCGATAGAAATCGATAGACTTCTCACTTAGCTTACAGGTAGTGAGAAAAGAAATCGTTTTGAATCGATAAAATTTTCGCACAGAAACACTTTCTTAAGTAAATACTATTGATATGAAATTGGAACATGTGACAGGTTGTCGATTTGAAGTAAGCAAATGCAGTGGGCATAGATTCATTTTATTACAGAAACAGTCGAAGTGAGAGTGACGTCACTGTGACATCGGTCAAATCGAAAATATCAGTCGAAAACTGTGATCGACACGGGTTACAGAAACGAGCTACATACTTAAGTTGTTATCGCTTATCGACACAGATATTAGTCTTCCTTCGAACTTAAGGAAGTCTTCATGTGTTTTTTACGGGTTGACATTGAAGCTACGGAAAAACATTGACTGAAGCACACTTGTGAAATGAATTGAAATATTTGCTTGTAAGGCAGTTATTTAATTGAATGGTTTATTTGATATTATATAATCAAATAAACTAATTTGATCAAATGTAAACGGGACTGGTAGCCCCGAACTACGCGCCTTATAGGAAGATATTCGCGCCTTATAGGAAGTCTTTGACATCTTTCATTGAAAATTTCATGCCATTCTATTCCGTGGTTTTACATATAGCGTACATTTTCTTGAACAAAAATAAGATGTTTTTCGATTTTTCCAGTGTGTGATTCAGTTGATCAAAGAACATTTATTTTATTTTGATTGGTTTGGTTTAGTTGGCGCTACAACCGTATATCGGTCTTGGTCTCCGAGCTTCATCAGGTTGTCCTCTACTTGGTCTTTCCAACGAAGATGGGGTCGTCCTCTTTTGCGTTGACCACCGCTGGGCACCGAATCGAATATTTTATTTAATATGCATTAAATATTTAGTACTTTTGATTCATTATAAAACCCTGATCTAATATTGATGTAACTGGTTTCGATCATATAGCAAAAGAATGTTACGAGCAGTGAGCTTGAAGCAGCTGAAGTATATACAATAAACGTGGAAAACATATCATTCTTCACTGGAGCATCGTCTTTCAAGCGCTGAATATGACCTAGCCAGCGAAGCTGCTCGATTTTAATACGTTTGACTATGTCGATGTCAGTGTACAGCTCGTACAGTTCATCATTTCACCGTATTCAGTACTCGCCATTGACGCAGATTGATCCGTAGATTTTACGAAGGATCTTACCCTCGAAGGCTCCTAAAGTCATTTCATCTGAAATACTCAGCGTCCAGATTTGTGATGCATAAAGTAGGACGGGCATGATGAGCGATTTATAAGGCAAAATTCGTCGAGAGGGCGCTCTCATACTCAATTACCTACTGAGCCCAAAGTAACACCTGTTGGCAACAGTTATTCTTCATTTGATCTCAATGCTAATGTCGTTGGTTGAGTTTATGCTGGATTCTAGATAGACGAAGTCCTTCACAACCTCGAAAGAGGTATTGCCAACTGTAACGTGGGTTCCAAGACACTGGGACTGTTTGTTTATTGACACCAAGTATGTCGTCTAATCTGCATTCACTGCCAGACCCATTCGACTTGACTCTCTTTCTAATTTAGAGAATGCTGCACTGACTTCGCGCGTATTATGTCCATTGATATCTATCTCATCAGTATACACAAGAAGCATAACACTCTTGTCGAATATTGTGCCGCTACGTCACAAATCAGCAGCTCGGATGATCTTCTCCATCATAAGGTTGAAAAAGTCGAACGATAAGGAATCACCTTGTCTGTAACCTCGTTTGGTAATAAATGGTGGGGAGAGGTCCTTCCCTATTTTAACTGCGCTGCTGGTGTTGCTCAGGGTCAACCTGCAAAGTCGTATTAGTTTTGCAGGAATACCAAATTCAGACATGGTTGATTCCTTACACGCAGAGAAAAGACATGGTTGAGACATGATTACTACAATAATATTTTTTTTACTAAAATAATTGTATTATTTCTGCAAACACAAATTTTTGCCTTAATAAAGTCATAATTTACTAATGGTAGTACCAAAAATAACATTATAGTTGAAATCATAACATCATTGAAATCGTCAACATACTATGATTGCTTCAACTATTAGTTGCAACAAAAATGTTGTAGTTCTGTCAATCATGATAAATGTGAATATTATTATAGAGACAAACATATTAAAATTTTGAATGTTTGTCTGAACTATTCTTTGCTTGTTGGCAAACGAAGCAGAACATAACCAAAATCGAAAGAATTTATTGTGTCTGAACAGTTTGCAGGAAAACCTTTCACTTCATTCACACAATAAGTTTTATCGATTCTTGGCTATGTGCCGTTTCGTTTGTCAACTGTTCAAATATTGTGTTCTGTTTTCAATTACCTTATCCTAAAAACAGCACGAAGAAAAGTGACATTTTTGACTTTAATTGTAGCAAACATGTTTCTATTACCGTAAACATATTTCGCAATTCTGATCATATTTTTTTTATCACAAATATTGCTATTTTTGAGACAATGTACTTAATGTACCATGTTTATGAATGGCATTAGTCAGGCGAGCGGTAGTAGCGACTGTGGCTTACTGGTAGTGTGCGTGGCTCGTAAGCGAAAAAGCCGCGGTTCAAACCACAGCTCGGACAGAAAATTTTATCAAAAAGATTTTTCAATTGAATTAATATTTCTGTTCAGCCTAGTCAATGGCAAACCTAACCTTTGGAGAGATATCTTAATTAATAGCTGTGGAGATTGGAGTGCATGAAAATAAAAAAAAAGAAAATTATTTTTTCAATAATCTGAATCCTAAAAATGAATTCATAATATAGTTGTTGCAATCATTCTATTTTTGACCCAATAAGAGAATAATGATTGTTTCAATAATATTGGGGTTCCTACAAAAAAGTTCCTTTTCTAAATATGGTTGTTGTAATCATTTTATCATGATCGAAGAAAACATTATATGTTTAAGAACATGTTAGCAACAATCATAATCCGAATCATACTATGATCCTCTTAAAACATGGTTGTTGCAACTATGTTTTTTCTCTGCGTGTATTGGGCTGTCGAAGGCGGCTTTGTAGTCGACAAACAGATGGTGGGTATTGATTTGCTATTCATGGGTCTTCTCCAGGATTTGTCGTAGCGTGAAGATCTCGTTGATAGTAGACTTTTCAGGTCTGTAGCCACACTGATAAGGTCCAAACAGTATGTTTACAATGGGCTTAAAATTTTCACATAAAATGCTCGACAGTACCTTATATGCGATATAAAGAATACTTATTCCACGGTAATTGGCACAAATAGTGGGATCGCCTTTCTTGTGGATTGGTCAGAGCACACTGATATTCCAATCATTCGGAATGCATTTTTCTGACCATACTCTGCATAGTAGCTTATGAATGCATTTAAATAGAACTTTGCCTCCGTTCTTAAACAGCTCAGCCGGTTGCCATCAGCTCCCACGGCTGTGTTATTTTAAGCCGAGCAATAGCTGTCTGAGCTTCGTCATAGTCGGGCAGTGGAACCTCGACGCTGTCATCCGCAATTGGGGATTCCGGGTAATCATCTCTATTAACGGAATTTTTGTCAGCGTCGTTATTTAGAAGCTTAGAGAAGTGTTCCTCCCTCCATAATGTCAGTGTACTCTGAAAATCTGTCACTAGATTCCCGTTTTCATCCTTGCAGGAAGAGGCCCCGGTTTTAAAACCATCGGCAAGGCATCTTATTTTTCGAAAAATGTTCGGGACTAATTCCTGTACTAATTCATAATACATCTCAATCTTCTCATGCTCGCGTTTTTCTGTATTTCTTTTTTCTCGCCTGAAAATAGTCTCTATTCTTTGCTCTTCTCTTTGTATCGCTCCTCAGCAGCGCGCGTTACAACCTTACAACCGACTGCAGGGTGTCTTTGTAGGCGGCGCCTTTCTCTACAGTATTTTATTTTGCTTGAAGAATAAAATTTCTGCAATAGGTAATTCATAACCGGAATTGCGGCCGAAATCAAAAACTGGCCGTAACCGAATATTCGGTCAGACACTAAGTGCTACCAACTTAAAACAAAGATTTAGATAGTCTTTATATATGCTTAAATAACCTTATCTATAAAGCGAGCATAGTTTAAGATTACCAGTTTCATTTACATTTTAACTTTATTTCGCTATCAAAATAATTTACACGAAAATGATAAGAAATATAAGTGATCATAAAATTATCAACAAAAGCACAAAAATTCTGTCTTTTTTCTTCAAGGTTCTCAAACACCACTCACAAAAATATTAAAATGATAATTACTGTACCAATACTTATAAATAAGGTTTATCTTTATATGTTGTTTGTTTGTTTTGAACTAAAACAAGATTGGATATTATACTTCAGATACTTCACGTAACTCAACTTGCCAACATTGTACGCTTAGTCTAAAGTACTGAAATTTTTCAAATATATATTTAAAAATGTTTGCTTATCGCGAACGAAAAAGTGACGCTACTGCGTCGCGTCAGTTAAGTCCATTAATTGATGTTGCTGCTGAGCATGAATATCTGCCGCTACAGGATAAGAGCTGGTTGGAATGCTTTTACGCAATGCCCAAAGGTTTCAAAAAATTCGCCGAGCAAATACATAACTTTGAAGTGCGTGATGATGATGTGTTTGTGGTGACTTACCCGAAATGTGGCACTACTTGGATGCAGGAAACGGCCTGGTTGCTGACGAATCAACTTGACTTTCAACGTGCCAAGGAGCTAAGCATACGAAAACGTAGCATTTTTTTAGAGTAAGTTTGAGTTTGGACATATATATTTTTTTACATTCTTGTCTAGACTTTTGAATTTTTGTTTTGACAAATCAATTTCTTACTTTTCGCTTTTTTATTAATCTCTAAGTGGAAAAATATGTTTTTTTGTTTTGAAAAGTTATTGCCAAAATTTTGCAAGGAATTATTACTAGATGAGTATAGGCGCTAGGATAAAAATTATTATATGCAAGTAAAGGCTGATCCTTAGTTTTCTTAAAAATTCGTAAAACACGGAATTTTTGACGTCATGATGTCACGAAGAGAGCCGGTTATATATCGAAGAAGCAACAAGCGTGTCATGGCGTTGCAAGGAACCATTTATTACTCGTTTAGGATATGCGTTATGATAAATGTTATGATAGGAAAACAAAGAATGGGTACGTGTCCTTAGACAAAATTAAAAAAATATTATATCATTAAGCCGCGGAAGTAGCCGCTTATGCAACGAAAATGAAATATCGTTACATGGAACTATTACTCGCTGAGTGCTACTGTAAGAACTATTATACAACATTAAATGTAGTTTTTTTATCTCCTGGTAAAAATAATAAAAAAGTTTAATAATGTCTTGAGAGCAAGGAGCTAATGGTAACAAAAATGTTGCATGGAACTTTATCTTGGTGATTAGAGGCATTACAGTAAATTGTATGGTTCAATAAAAAAGATGGGTTCGTAGGGTTAATGATAAAAATAAAATTAAAATTATGCAGTTATCGAGCGTAACGTAAATGGACCATCGATGCATTTAAATATTGGAAATTGCTGTAAAGTAAATATGACATTAGTCTACCACAGTATAAATTGGTGATAGGGCCTAAGAGAAAAAATTCATTCGAGATTGGGCAAGGACTAGGTAAAAAATTTGGTCTAGAATAAGAAAGAGAATAATGACAATAATTCAGACCAAGATTTGGACAAAGATTATAACAAGGATTAGGACAAGGAGTGAGACAAGGGTTTGCACACGAATTCAGTAAAGAATTTACTCGAGGATTAGGACAAGAATTTCCAAAAGGGCTTAAACAAGGATTGGGACAATTATAAAGACAAGGACTATGGCAAAGTCGAGGGCAAGAACAAAGACAAGGATTTGGACTTGGATTAGGAAAAGCTTTTTTACATTGATTAATTCAATTATAAAGACAAGAATAATGGGTATTTATGTAGTCCAAACGCCATTTTGACAATTTTGAGTTAATGGTACGGTGACAAAATGAGCACGAATATCTCAGTTTCTTGAAGAGATAGCAAAAAACGGATTGCAGATTTGGTAGCAAAAACTATTAACTCAAAATTGTCAAAACGGCGTATGGAACACATGAATCCCCGGAGGACGATATGGATAAAAATCGAGACTAGGATTAGAAAATGTATTACGGCAAAGTTAGAGCAAGAATCAGGACAAGGCTTTGAACAAAGATTTGGACGAGGACTTGAACAAGAACTTAGAAAATTAATACAACAACAATTTGGACAACAGAATCAATACAAGAACCAGATCAAGAATTTTGACAAGTTTTAAGACAAGGATTGGGACAAGGAATGCTCCAAGAATTTAGACAATGATTAAGACAAGACCGCGCTATGCATCACGGGGGCACTGAAGTCAACTCCAACTGAAGCGCTTGAAACCATTCTAAGTATGGACCCCCTGGACATACACGCAAAACTAATAGCCGGAAAAACGGCACAACGCCTTACGGCGGCAGGCAACATGCACATTCAAAATTTTGGATTCGGATGACAACTGCAGGAAGTGCAAGGAACCGGGCACAGTGGAGACCCTGGAGCACCTACTACGCACATGCCCCGCCCTACTTAGATCGAGACTAAAACACCTAGGCTCATCGACATTCCCGTGGCTTAAAGATGTAGCCAGGGTGTCTGTGGAATCCCTCCTAAGGTTTGCGAATTTAACGCAAATATTTAAAGACTTTTAAATAAACACAAAGGTTTCTTTTGTTCGCTACTGGTACACTAAGGAGCTGAATTGGTCTATGTGAGCCTTCACGAAGGCATCCGGTTTAACCTAACCTAACCTAAGACAAGGTCTACGAAAAAAATTAAAACAAGGATTTTGATACTGATAAGGAACAGGATAAGGATTAACTGAAGGATTTAGCTAAGGATTGGGACAAGGATGAAGTCAAGTATAAGGATACGTATTTGGATAAGAATTTGGACTCAGATTAGGAAAAGCATTACGACAAAATTAGAACAAGGATGAGGACAAGGATTTGAACAAAGATTAGGACGTGGACTTGGACAAGGATTAAGACAAGGATTTAGAAAATTCATAGAACAAGAATGTGGACAAGGATTAAGACAAGGATCAGGACAAGGCTTGCAACAGAATCAGTACAAGAACCAGATCAAGAACTTGCACAAGTATTAGGACAAATATTGGGATGCTACAAAAATTTTGGCAATGATTAAGACAAGGACTAGGAGAAAAATTAGAACAAGGATTTAGATAAGGATTCGGCCAAGGATGAAGACAATTTTTAGGATACGTATTTGGATAAGAATTTGGACTGGGATTAGAAAAATGATTACAACAAGAACTACGACAAGGTTTTGAACAAGGATAATGAAGTGAATTTGTACAAGGATTAAGACAAGGATTTTGCCAATTGTTAATATAAAAACTTGGATAAGGACTTGGCAAGCATTACAACAGAATCAGTACAGGAACAAGATCAAAAATTTGGACAATTTCTAGCAGAAGGAATAGGACAAGAATTCCTAAAAGAATTAAGATGTGTAGGAAAAGGACAAGGTCCAGACAAGGATACAAATTCAGACAAGTACTTGGACAAGGGCTAAGACAACGATTGGGAAATGTATAAAGACAAGGAATATGGCAAAGACGACGACAATGATTGGAAAAGGAGAAGGACAAGGATTTGAAAAGGAATGAAAAAAAGGATTTAGACAAGGATTCAGAAAATTATTAGGAACCGTACTAAGATAAGAATTTAGAATAGGGTTAGGAAAATGATTACGACAAAATAAAAACAAGAATAAGGACAAGGACTTAAACAAGTATTAGAACGTGGATTTTGGACGAGAAGTGTAAAAAGAATTAAGATATAGCAATGGAAGAGCACAAAGAAAGAGACTAGTTAAGGGTTATGGTTCCAAGATAAACAAAATAGATTAGGATTGGACAACTAGACTTTATGGATTTCTTGGAGCACAAAGAAAGAGACTAGGTAAGGGTTACGACAGGAATAACAAAAGAGATTAGGATTGGACAACAAGACTTCATGGATTTCTTCAAACATTGTGCTAAGATCGACACAGTGACTGCGACAAGTATAATGATACGTTGTCATTACAAAATACTTACGGGTGTGTCGAGGACACAGCAACTATATCTTACTTTGTTCATTTTCTAAAAACACTGCTGTACTAATAAGAGGGGTTCACATGGTCCTACATGTTGTCACGCATTGTAGGACAAGCCTCGTATTTGACCGTTCGAATGCTCGATACAGCCGACTGACAACATGTTATCTTGAATTTGAAATATTTCAAATTCAAGGCCATCACGCCAGGCGTAACCACATGGAGGATCATGTGTACCCCGCTATTGGCTTGAAGTTTCATTAGAAGTCATTAGAGATCCCTTTAAATTATTGATTTTAAATTAACCCGTGTTTGTAGTAGAGTTGCAAACGCAAAAGACCTTTCAGTTTTTTAAGTGAACGTTGCATCTTTTAAAGAAACACTTAAGAGTTTTACCGAACATATGCTATTTTTTGCTATATGCCCAATTACATACCAAAAACCTATATTTTAATATTTTTTCTAATGAAGGAGATATATAGGTATAATAAATAGAAGGTCAATCTATATTTCACTTCAAGATCAAGACAGATGACTCAATAAAAATAGCTTTCTTTACTTTAATGGTTTTCATTAGGATTATATGCTTGTATCCAGAAATTACTGAGAGTTCCATCGAAATGTGTAATCAACTCCAGAGTCCGCGTGTCATCAAGTCACATCTACCAATGAGTCTACTGCCTAAGCAGTTGTGGCAGAAGAAAAGAAAGGTGCGCACATTTCAAAGTCAATAACTTTATTAGAATTGAAAGAGCTTTTCCGGTAATTTAGATAATATTTGTAGCGCGTAATGTTAAGGACGTTATTGTCTCCTCGTATCACTTTGTCCTGGGCTTAGGCGAATGGAATGGCACTATCAATGAGTTTGTGCAGGACTTTATGAACAATGATTTAATGTATACTCCATTTTGGGAAAATATTGTCGACTTCTGGAAGTTGCGCCACGAACCGCACATATTCTTTGTCACCTATGAGGAAATGAAACGTGATCTGGAAGGAGTCATTAAAAGATTGTGCGTGTTTTTAGAAAGACCGCAACTCTCAGAATTAGAGTTAAGCAATACATTGGAGCACTTGTCATTCGAAAAGATGAAGGGTGAGTTTATCTCTGAACATATGTCAACTTTAGCAATTTAGTTTTTAATGCATAAAACACTGCTTTTAGAAAACAAATCGACCAATATAACCAATAACATCAAAAAAATGATTAAAGAGGATTTAAAAATAGAGGCGGGCAAAGATTTTGAGTGAGTGAAAATAGCATTTTTTTATTTCTAACAAACTATTATTACTACTTACACTTTTTTTGTAGATTTATGCGTCGTGGTATTGTTGGCTCATACAAAGATGAGTTGAGCACCGAAAATCAACGCATTTTGAGCGAATGGTCACGTGCCTATTTGGAACAACATGGCCTCACCGAGAAGGATATTTTTGGGGAGTTGTAAACCTTTTTTGTGGTTTGTCAGAAATGAAGATTATGATAATAAGAGAATAAAAGTTTTATGATGAAAGCAGAGCATTACAAATTTATTAATGGTATTCACTTCATTTTGTTTAGTTCTGCTAAGTTTCTGAATTGCTAAAGTGGAAGTGAGTGCAACTTTTAATAACCATGTGCTGAGCCGATAGTTCCTTAATCGAAGACGCAACGAACATGAGTTGCATAGAATTAGTTTAGTTAGTGTGCTTAGGTAAAATGTATTGAAAGTAAAATGCAAAATGCGTACGTGGCTTAGCGAAGAAATCAAATAAAAACTATGTCATGACAAGGTCGCTGAGGTGGCAGCATATGGGCATTTTCAGAAAAAAGTCTACCGTGACCAAAAAGTTAAAAGTTATTAAAAACTTATTATTTTATTATATCATTAAAGAGAAACATTTTAATTTTATTAGTTTCAGCAATTTCTTCATAAATTCATTAACCATCATGATCAATCATGATCCAAAAATGGAAGGCATTGGCTAGAGATAATGAAAAAATGGTTGAGGCAAGAAAAGGACAATATATTAAATTTGTTTTTTAATTGATTACTTACGCACTCTACCCTTGTGGCGGCCGTAGCCTAGTGGGTAGCCCGGGTTCAATTCCAGTTCAGACAGAATGTTTTTTCAATTGAAATAGTTTTTCTGCTCGGTCGCCAAGAAAAAACTGCCATGTAAAGCTTCTTGACAACATAAACCGTTAGGAGTCGGCATTAAACTCGTAGATCCAGTTCTCGATTATTTGTGTTCAAACATTTAATAACACACACAACCGAATTGCATAATAACTTAACTACCTAATTACCGAGCTACCTAATTACTTAACTACCCAATTATACAGCAATGGACATTTTAGTAATGAAAAAATCTTAATAAAAAAAAAACAGAAAAGATTTGTAAATTTGATCACTTGGAAAATAAACTTGTTATTTTAAAATATTCTAAAATTCTAAAAAATGTTTTATACAAAAAGTCTTGCCCAATTAAGAGAGTTTTGCAAATTTTGTAATCCAACTCAGAAGTCACTACCTTTCACTATCACTATCTTTAGATCCTTAGGTTTAATTGTTGTCATTGTTTTTACATAATATATTGCTACTTAATTACTACGAAAATATAAAAAAAAAAATTTTAAAAATTTGATTTTTTCATTCTATTTTTTTAATATTTATTCGTACAAATCGTCCGTAACCCCGGTTTGGAAATGCCCATATGCAATAGAAATCATGGAATGAATGTGGATAGATGGAAAGAGTTATTACTAGCTAAGTATAGCTGCTCTATTTTTGGTATAAATGATTACACTACAGTAGAATTTTGTTCTTTGTACTCCTAATAAGAATTGTTAAAAAGTGTACAATGCTAAAATGTTGTAAGCATTAAAGGTCAAGTCATTATGAAAGGTCATTTAATGAATCGAAATTTTTGTCCGTTAACTTTTGTATCAATTATTGGATATCAAAGCCACGTACATTGTATATAGAAGGGCGGTGAATTAAAAGTAATATTGTTAAAAAAGCAACAAATCGTCTCCAATCGCTTAATAATCTACTCCAACTTTAATTTTAACAAAAAATCTACGTGTAGCGATCAGTGATGCCGTTTGGATCTAATTGGATCCATTTGGATACTTTTTCCTTCAAAAATTGATGGATAGTATTTTTTAAGCCTCATTTTAAGTTTGGATACTTTTCTCAAGAAATATTTATTAATATGAATATATGTTTTTGTTTGCAAAATATAAAAAGTAGGCAGTCCTTAAATTCGATAAGAACGTTAAGACAGCGAATTTTTAAAAAATCTGTAAGTTTTAATCTTTAAGATCCCCGTAGCGATTGCAAATTGTAACAAATTGTCTGTTTGAAAAGTCATCATGATGCGCTAACGGCTTTTGCTGCACAAGCACAATGTTCGATAAAGGCAAATTTTGCAGCACTGCAAACGTCAAACATTCTAAAATGTAATTTTTCATTCGCATCAAAAAAAAATTCACGCTGCAATTTGGACGCTTGATAAATTCCAGTTATGCGCATACTGCATGTCGTGATGCATTTCCGCACAGACCCAAAACTTAATAATTCTAGTTTATCGATGGCTTAATATGAAAAGGTCGTATCTCAAATTTTAGCTACTTAACAGGAGAAGGAAAAAACTGAATAAAATCGGAATAATTTGGCAATATGTTTGTTATTGATCGCAGTTTTTTGGTAAAACAAGCAGGAAATGCAATGACTACTTTTATTTTCAATTTTTTTTTAATATTAATGAAGATATGTAAGATAGGGCTTTTAGTTATTCATATTTTTGAAAGAAAATTCAAGTTAGGGCTTTTTAATACTAAGGTGAAAATAAGATCTTTTAATAAAACAAAATAAATAAATAATTCATGTTATAAATAATGAAAAAACTCAACCAAAAAATTCAAGTAAGAAACATATAATAGGTAATTTTTAACCAAAATTAGTGTCTAAACGGTAATTTATCATAAAAATAATGACAATCTGATGGAAGGAATCTCTTCAAATCCTGCAAGTGGTCCCACTTTTTCTTCGTTAGTGGAATTTTTTCTTTGTGAAGACTTTCGGCGGAAATTTCTGCATTAATTCTTCTAACTGATCTCTGCGAAAGCAAGTCATAGTCCTCGGTTATTCTAGTTTTAAAATAAATTACTCCGGATGGTTCATATGCAAGAGCTCGTATCATGCTTACTGTCGGTTGACCAACGACTCTGCCTAATATTTAAGACAATATGTGAGTATACTTATGTACCTATAGAATTAAGTAAGAGCGCAATATTATTTACCTGGACGTATAGATGAGTACACTTGTGAAATTTTTTCATAATTCAAAAAATACTCATAATGCAAATGATGTACTTGTAGAGGTGTAGGAACTTTGCGCGCTTCCTTTATAAGTTGAACGAATTGAGATGGCAAATTTATTTGCTTTTTAGACATTTTTCTTTCAATAAGCGAATGAGTTGCATCGCATTCCATTTGGGTATGGCCACTTATTAAATATTTTTGTTCAACAGTTATCTTCGTTTCCTTACAAAATGCGAGCAAAGCATTAGACAAAACAACATTACGATTTTGGTAAAAACATCCGTCCGAGTAAATTATTATGTGATGTATATTTGGAGAACGAGCAGTGAAATTTCGTAAGTGCTTAATAAGGCATGTTGCAAAAACGGAGGAGACTAGATTGCCATCTGTTTCATCCCAAACATAATTGTCTGAATCGTGTGTGACAATATCGTAGATGGTAAAATTATGCAGTTGCAATTCCATTTTATAATAAGCAGCACTGGCATTGATTTGAGGCAGCAACTTCACTGCTTGCACATCCATACAAAAAACTGCACATAGTCCGTCTTCGGCATTTTTAATATCGTTGTATTTTTCTTCACGCATTTCTTCAATGGCATCTCTATGTTTTTGATAATCTTCGTCCGAGACATTATTTGCTTTGTGAGATACGCAAAAGTCGCACTGGTCCTTTCTTGGCTTAAAAATGGAATAGTTCGATTTCTTCATTATTTCGTCAAAAATGGGATATGATAATTTCATGCTCTCATTTTCCTTTTTGGATTCACACTCGTGGACATAGATCCGGTAAATTTCTTGAAATGAAGAAAAATCCGTCTGAAAATATAATTTTCTGGAATCCTTCCGACAATAATGAAACTCCATTTTTGGTAACTCATCCAGCCATGTTTGTAGGAAAGAACGTCGTTTTTGATTGTGCTTACCTGCTACTGTTGATAGCTTAGCAGACTTGCGCACACTTAATGATTTGTCGGGGCTATTTTGCGAACCGTGTTTACCAGCAGAGTCGATCCAATTTCGAACCATTTTCTCCTTTAGTCCTAGTGTTGAATGAAACATGCGCCGGCATACTTGTAATCTACTGGAATCCTGTTTGAGGAAGTATGTTATGGTATAAGATCGTCTCGAATTTTCAGAGCTATTACTTTTTTTCTCCGAAATTTTAATAAGGCCAGTAACATACATCCGCTTTTGTTCCCAGGACATTTCCCAAAACAATTTAAATATTTCGTTTCGAGTGGCCTCGGAAAACACTGAACAGTTTCTCAATGCACTTTTAACACAATACTGTGATGAACACGACTCACCGAGTTGTAGAGGAGGTTTTTGGGAAAGTTCTTTCTTGGATATGCCCACATATTGCTCACCTTCTATTCTTTTCTTTTTGTTGACGTTTTCTTTCCATTTGGATTTATTCGCAACGCTGTTCCTCTTGCGAATATCATCTGATTTTATAGCACCGGAGTCAATATTTTTTGTTGCGCAATTCATATTATTCGAATTTTAATTATTTTTGTCACTTCAATTTATTTTTCACGCTTCAATTATTTAAAGTGTCAGTTTTCCACACTATTATATTACAATGATGCAAATTTCATTCAATTTCACAACAATTTCGGGGAAAACCCACTACTTTTTATTTCACCCAGTGGCAGAGTTACTATGCTACTGATTGCGACTCTATACTATACTATTGATTGCTACCCTGTTATTTTTGTGACTATTACAATAAAAGTGACGCTTGTTTAAAAACTAATCCATCAACCACATCAATAAAGTGCATTAATATTAAAATGAGTTAGGGCTTTTTTCTTCGAAGAATTTTCACAAATGAGATAGGGCTTTTTTTTTAAAATGTTTATAAATTTTTTATTTGTTAACATAAAAACAAAAAATTTGTAACAATTGTGTATTTGAGGGCCCTTCGCCAGAATATGCAAAAAACGCGATTTTGTGAAAAAACGAGATACGACCTTTTCATATTAAGCCATCGATATGTAGGTTATAGCAACAAGTAACTTTATTAATATGCGCTTTGATTTTTCTGTTTCCGATAAATTGGGACCAAAATATCTTGACACTTGCTAAAAACGACTATGTACTTTCTTACGTAGAAGAAAATGCATTAAAAATATATATATTTTTTGTATATTGGTTATTTGTATTATAACGTTAAAAAAATTTCAAGTCTTTATCGCTTATAGTCTTTTCAAAATAAATGTTTCTATTTGAATGTAAGCTTAATAAATTTAAAGGACAATATCAACCCTTATTATTTATTTAACGCTAAACTGAATAAGTTATATAATTTTGTGTTTCTTTTTTATGCAATCATATATTGTTTTACACCTTGCTTTTCTGTAAATATTATACTCATAAAATTAATGTAATTAAAGGGCAATAGCCCCACATATAAAAGTGTGAAGTACTGAAATTAGTGTTCCTTTTTAATATTATTATACATGTTTTATTTCTTTTTATTATATTTTAATAAACATATTTGCTGGTCTTAAAATTAAATAAATAAAATTATATTTATTTTATATGATATTAAATACAAATTCTAAATGTTTGATAGTTTAAATCATACTTGATTTTAAATACAAATTCTAGTTGTTTGATAGTTTAAAATTGTTTTTTGAGCTTTAGGTCAAAGTAATAACAATCAATTGTTCTCACGAATCTTTGCAAAGAAACAACAACAACAACAACAACAACAACAACAACAACTTTTTTCAATATGAAAAGGAAAAAATCACTAGCTGATTTTATCGCAATTTCGGCCCTGCTAAAGGCTTCATCAGAAATCTTTGTGATATCTTTGTCAAAATACAACAACAAATGTGAAAATATGAAATGGGAGAAGCACTAGTGCGCGCTTGCACGGGTATCACAAAGATTTCTGATGAAGCCTTCAGCAGGACCGAAATTGCAATTAAATCAGCTAGTGATTTTTTCTTTTCATATTAAAAAAACGTTGTTGTTGTTGTTTCTTTGGAAAGATTCGTTAGAACAATTGATCGTGCTAACTTTGATCTTAAGCTCAATAAACGTTTTTAAACTATCAAACCACTAGAATTTGTATTTAAAATCAAGTATGATTTAAACTATCAAACATTTAGAATTTGTATTTAAATCATATAAAGTCAACATAATAAATATATAGGTCATTTAAGAAAAAAACTTTAATTGTAATGGAATCTTTAAAAAATTGGGTTTCAATACATAAAAATATTAAAGTTATCTTTTTGTGTTAAAAAAAAAAGAATATAGTATTATTTTTTGGATTTTGATACGGGGATACTATTTTTTTTCAAAAGTGGATACTTTTTTACCTTTTCCTCTATACTTTTTTTTGAATCGTCGTGGCAACACTGATAGCTATTATGAAATATATGATTAACTTGAGCAAACATTCAGAAATTATAAATTGAATAAATTCTCTGAATCACCAAAATTTCATAAGAAAGAATTGAATTAAAAAAAAATCACACTATAGCGTGTATCAGTAAAAAAGTGAAACCTCATAACTTCTAAACGAACCTTAACTCTATCTGCCACCCTTTTGGGGCTTCAAATATAAAAAAAAAAAAAAAAGAAATTACATACTAAATTTTAGTCTAATATGACCAAAACCGTCTGAAATAAAGCATTTTTATGAATGTGAGGGCAATAAAAGAGGAGAGGCAGCACTTTACGACCCAAACCGTTGAAATAAAACATTTTCATTGGTTTGTGGGCGGTAAAAGGGGGGCGTGGAAACCAATTTTTAGCACAGTTGCTGACAGTAAACATTCAAACTAAGCCAACATTTTAGCTCAATCGATCCAGTAGTCAATTTTAATGATTTCTCAAATTGTGGGTG
Organism: Dichetophora obliterata; assembly: GCA_963920525.1. Taxonomy (NCBI): domain Eukaryota; kingdom Metazoa; phylum Arthropoda; class Insecta; order Diptera; family Sciomyzidae; genus Dichetophora; species Dichetophora obliterata. The sequence goes on from OY986438.1 coordinate 29,609,048, forward strand.
TGGCTGTATAGCAATAACGCCCATTTTTAGTACAGTTTCCAAAAGTAACCATACAAACTTAAGTACCAAATGTTAAGGCCCAACCAAGCTATGCTTAAGCAAACAAAAGTCTCAGAGAAAAGTTGACGAAATGTATTATTAAGTCGAAAAGTCGCCCAAGTTATATAAATTTGTAAAAGTAAGGAAGTAAAAATATTAAAATTTGGTAAATCAGAAGGAAATATCAAACTATGCAAGGATAAAACCTTAGTCCTTTTATATTTAAGAAACATCGAGCTTGCAGCTTTCAAAAATTAAATTTAATATATTAACTTTCACCAATGAATATTTCAACAAAACAATAAATCCAAAGCTATTTTTTCGCTTAGCAATTGATTAACTGATTTGCTTTAAAACAATTTTCTTAGACGATGGCAATTCAAAATGTGTATGTTCTTCAAGCCGTTTCTCGGAAATTTTCTTAGTACGCTTTATTTTACGTTGTACAAGGTGACTTTAGAGAAAAAAAATTTTATATGTCGATTACCAAAAAATAATCGTGTCTAGCGGTTTTTGAGGAAATTATTGTTAATTTAGACAAAATATAGGCATACAAAAAATATTCCACTTTTTATGCAGCATATTTTTGAGAAAAAAAATATGCTCTCCGCAAGAAAAATATTCCACAGAAAAATAGTGAAATATAGTATTCCACTTTGATCACAACTTCTCTGCCAACCCAGTCTCTCTCTTTCTCTTTTACACTTATCCACCCTGCAGAAAGTTGGACAAAATTTTTAATAGTTCTAAACCAGTTCCAAAAAGAACCAATACTGGTCCTTCTACAAGACTCTTTTACATCAATCGCACTGACGCTTTTCACGTATTGTTGTCATAGGAAAAGATAATTGTACCCAAAAAAAAATTCCTTTTTCCCTATACTTGAGCCAGTTCAATTATGAACATTTCCAAACTGGTACTTTTTGATAAAGTTTTAAAGTATGTATGTAGATCTGAAAGTGGTTTCAAAGTATTCAAACGTTAGCGGCATTTATTTCTTATCTCTTGCATGTATAACGAAAAAAGTGCATCACGTAAAATATAATGCTTTTCTTTTATTTTATGTTAATAGTTATTTTTTTAAATATAATGAAAAAACTTACTTGTTGAATTCTGTAAATGACTTTTCCTCAAACAGTTTGAAAATCAAAAAATTGCCACAAAACGTGTTTAGATTTCATTTATTTTTGTCAGTAAAATTTTGACAAGAAAACAAAATAATATCAAGTGAACTGTTCTACGCTGAAAGTTTGTTGTAGGGGACAGTGGGGAGTTGCGAAGCACGGCCAAAGTTGTCGCTTAGCAGTGGTTTTGATAGTTCTTACCTACTGTACACATTTGTTCGTCTAATATCTCAATTTTGTACTAGCACCTGTCTCGATAGCACACTTTTTTCGTACCTCTCCAGATTGTGTGTTCAACATATTGTTCGAAAGTTTTTTTTGAGTATCGTGGCATTTTCATAAAAATTTTCAAGTAAATCGAATAGCTGAGTATACACAAAACTGAGTATTCAGTTGATCTTGTCTTTTGGCCGGTGACAGTCGTTTGTCTTGTGTTGTTTTTTCTATTGTAATTTGTGTTATACCAGTGATTGTTTAATTTCGGTATGTGCTGTATTTTTATTTATTTGTGATTGAAAATTGTTTTTAAGGTGACCTATAGTGTTTTCATGCTGTGTGGTTGAATTTTTTAATGTTTTATTGTAGTACATACATGTGTTGTTTTAATTGTCGTTTATAGTTTGATAGCTGAGCTGCTGCTTATATATTTTTTTCTTTCTATTTTTTGCGTTCCTCTTTGTGCGTTGTTTGTTTATTTGCATAAACTAAGCACAGAGAACTGTTGCAGTTGCTTTTAAACTGCAACATATTATATTAACCCATTAGCACTTAGTGGACATTATTTTTGCTCACATAAAATTATTGAACTTTGTTTTTTCGCTATGGAATATTTTTCCGTAGAAAATTTTGCTGCTTGTTCTTTAGACGAGCTTTGCAAAAGTCAAAACATTCTGAACCGTATGTTCAGTTGTTCTGGCCCATGTGGGCGTTTGTTCCATACATCATGTGCTGGGATCTCTAAGTCGTGTCTTGATGATTTAATCTCACCACGATCAGGTCTTCGCTGGTATTGTGCTTCGTGTAGGGTTCTTTCACCAGATGAGTTTTTCTCAAAAATTAAGCTTTTCGGTGATAGTCTTAACGCTTTAAATAACAATTTTAAAGAAATTGTTACATTTTTTAATGAAGTAAGCACCTCACCCAGTACTAGCATTTATGATGAAAAGTCTTCATCGGTAAATATTTCGACCGCATTGTCTCAGACTCTTCCAGCCTCTTCTTCTGAGACTCAAATAGTTTTATCTAAAAAAGACCTAAATATTTCGAAGAAAAAGAGAAATAATTCCAAAAATAAAAGTAATAAGCGGCGCATGACGCTTACAGCCACTTTAGAAACGAAGCAGATCTCGGCTAAACCAGTGTTTACGCCAGTGCGAATAGATAATATAGTTATTACTCCATCTTCTCCATCTGTTTCTCCCCCGGCTAGAAATGACATAACTAATGAGCGCAATAGTTCATTAAATTTAAGAGCTTTGTCGAGAAAAAAAAAGATTTTCATTTCACGTCTTCAGCCCGACACAACAAGTGAAAATGTATTGACGTTTGTTAAACACAACCAATTAGTAAGTCAGGCTGCTTTCTGCTCATGCAAGAAAATTTGCAATAAACCGTCCCACGCATCATTTATTCTCACAGTAGCTGCTGAAGAGTTTGCAACTGTTCTGAGCTCTAATCTGTGGGCTGATAATATCTTTGTTTCTGAGTTTAAGCCTAAACACAGGTCTAGAAGGACGAATAATATCACCAGTCAGACCCAAAAAAACTAAATAGGCTTTCCCTTTACTATCAAAATGTAAAGGGATTGCGTTCAAAGACGCGCGACATTTTTTTGTCAACTCAGAATTTTTCTGAAGATATTTCGCGTTAACTGAAACTTGGTTGAACGGAGGAATTACTGACTTAGAACTGTTTGACAATAGTTTTCAAGTATATAGGAAGGACAGACACGCTGACAATAATTCTGCAGTTGGTGGTGGTGTCCTATTAGCTGTAAGGAACTCCTGTGTTAGTTCCTTTATTGATATTCCCTGCTCTGCTAATATCGAACTTATATCCGTAAAGGTTGTACATTGCAATTCTAATGTATATGTTATTAATGCATACGTTCCTCCAAAGAGCAGTGTAGAGGTCTATGCAAGCCTTGCGGATGTGGGGAGGCAAAATATAAGTAGATTATCACTATAAAGAAAATTTTGTATAATCCAAAATGTTCGTAATTACTTTAGATACACAACTGCATTATTAAAGATAAATGAGGACGTTCAAACTATATAGAGAATTTTAACACAAAACTAAGTTTTATTAATAGTCAGGTATGAAAAATAGAATTTTAGCCATAACTTTTGATTGATTGGAAAGAGCTATTGGGGTAATTTTTTCACATAAATTATTTTTGAGACTTGACTTTTTTGTAAAAAATATAAAAACAACATTTTGGAAAAAATAAATTTCGCGAAAAAAATCAAAGGGGGTACCCTTGTTGTTTTGATGACAAAAACAGTAAAATAATTTTTGCGCTTAGCTGGAAGAATTTTTGCAAATAAATGCTATGTCATATGAAAGTTAGCCAGATGTGCAATTTTTAATTGATTTCGTTTTTACAACAACAACAATTTTTGAGTCATTTTTTGAGTAAAAAGTCAATATTTTGGACCTTTTTGGACATAATCATAAAACATATATACACTGACTTAACGGTACAGTTCAACCTATTTTTGTGAAGTGATTTTATTGAACTTTTGAACAAAAAAAATTTGAATGAAATATATTAATGGACAGCGGAGATATTTGCATCGAAAGACCAAACTTTGATTTTCATGTCGTTTTTTTCTCATTCTTAGGCAATGATGTTTTATGAAAAAGTCGTTATACTGAAAATTTCTCCAATTTTGAAGATATGTGAATGTTTTTGATGTCAAAATAACAAAAATTTTTCAAAATTAAATACAAAAAATCTCCGATCGTAAAAAGTTTTATAATAACAAAATTACCGTTAGTTGAAAAATTTCAGAGGGGGCGTGGCAAAAACTAAGTATGTAACATTTTAAGTTGGGATGTACTTAATATGTATACCTAGTTTGAGCAATATCCGTTGAGTCGTTTAGATTTGTATAAAGGCCAAACAAACAAACAAACAGAAAATGAGTTTTATTACTATAGATTACAAAATCAAAGATACTACTTTAAGTCGTGTAACTACCGTCAAAGACCTTGGTATATGCATGGATTCTAAATTGTCGTTTAACATGCATATTGATAGAATTTGTAAAAAAGCGTCTTCTATGCTTGGTTTTATAAAACGGTGGGCCAAAGAGTTTGACAGCTTAATAACAACTACAACTCTGTATTATTCAATCGTGCGTCCTCACTTGGAGTACGCAAGTCAAGTATGGTCCCCACATTACAATGTGCATGTTGATCGTATAGAAAGAATTCAAAAACGTTTTGTTCGGTTTGCTCTAAGAGGCTGGAGTGGAACTGACACATTTAACCTTCCTCCATAGAGGATCGTTTGAAATTATTAAAAATGCAATCTTTAAGTGAGAGAAGAAAATCTGCTGATATCGTCTACTTACACCAACTCATAACTGGTGTATTCGACTCTCCAGAGCTTCTTTCTTTAATACATTTTAACACTAACCGTAGAAGCAGTAGAAACTCTTACAACTTGATTTATTTACCATTTAGTAGAACAAATTATATGTTAACTGCTCCATTAAATCGCATGAGTACCTTTGTTAACAACTGTAGCGTGTTTGATGTTAACTTGTCGAAAGGTCAACTCAAAAGTAGATTGAAAACTAATGTATGATTAGATCTATGTAAACGCATGGTTAGTTGTTATGTCTTGTGTTGTCCCTGAGCCCAACCCATATTATGGTGGGTAAATTTTTCTCCCTTTTGGTTTTTTATTGGACCACTTTTATCGATATCTTTGAGTTATTTCAATGATATTGGATTGGTTCTTAAAATGATCTATTGCGGAGAAAGTGTGAAAAAACTGTAGTAGCTGAACTCTATTGTTATTGCATGTAAAATCATCAGCAAAGATTAGGCTTTCAACGCTCAATAGGATTTATGCAAAAACATTTGATGTGTTACTGACACGGTGGCCATTTTAAAATAGCAGTGAATGGGGAGATGTGAGGCACGCCAAATATAACAGATGTCAACCTGAAATCGTATTTTACATGCGTTTACGCATTATTTGTTAAAAATTCGTATGTTTAGTGCAATTCTAATGATTTTTTACAATAAATTTCGTTATTTTTCGGTATTTTCCCTTAAAAAAAAAATATAGTTTTCAACTTGAGGAGTTGACAAATATTAAAAATATAATGAAATTAGGAGATCTATTAAGAAACTCTGAAAACTAGAGGAAACCAATGAGAAACCTTTGAAAACTATGAAAACTATGAAAATCATGGGGAAAACTACGAGAAAACTACTAAAACCTAAAAATTTAGGTTTTTTTCATATTCTTAACTCTGATACATAACAATCATTATAACCCAGCAAAATTTTTGATTCAAATGTGACATGCATTCTTAAGGACACTGCTTCCAGAAGACATTCTATAGATCCAATTGTGCTTCTTCTTAGCTTTATCAAGAAGTGATTTCAAGAGGCATTCTCATAAACTACTTCTGAAAGACATTCAATTCAAATAGCATTTAAATTCAATTTAAATTCAAACAATAAAAATTGTATATAATTGTAATATATGTTTAAGATATTTTCCGTTTTTTTTAAATGCCGTGAAAATAGGGAAAAGAGATGTTTTTGGTGATATTTTTGTAAACACTCAACAAAACCCAAACATTTCTCATTTCCAACACCAAAATCGCGAGAAAGTCATGAAAAAGGATATTTTCCATGGAATTTTTTAATCCTCCCATAGCCACACAAACCATTTCATTCCATTGAATGCCTTCTTAAAGCTTTCCTGGAAAACACCTACGAGAATCCTTTCATTGAAGTGCTCAAATAAATCTTCCATTGAAAAAATTCTGGAAGCACTTCTAGAGAAAACTAAGGAAAGCATTCCTCCCAATGACATGCATATGGTAAAAGAAAGCCTTCTGGGTATGGAAGTGGAAGGGATGGAATTCAATACTTCCCTTCCACTTTACTTTCTTTCGGAAGCACTTTTTGCTGGGATTTAGTCATGTTCTCCGATCCCAATAAAGAATTTTCACCAAAAAATGGCTTTTTTGCGATTCTTACTCGTGCTTCACATCTCCCCAAGCTTTTTGCAAGCTCCAAAAACCAGTCTTTTGGGCCAACAGGCAAAAAATGTCGAAAATTTTGGATTTTATGCAAATCCTTCAACTAGGAAGTGTATTTTAAGATGCTCTAGAGATTCGATTGGAAAAAATGTGAAAAAAGTATTTTTGTGGTAGTTTTAACCACCAAACAAAGCGTGCTTCAAAACTCCCCACTCTCCCCTACTATTTCATATAAAGTACGTATTGCGCTAGAACTGAACTAGTTGATTTTTCTAATTGACTCCAAAATAGCAGCTGGGCATGTATAATAATGATGATAATAATGTATAATAAGAATATAATAATAGGAGTATAATATAAAAGTATTGTTTTACAACCTTATCAATGCTTGTGGACTAATCTTAATTTACAATTTTTGATAATGACATAAAAATGAAAATAAAATAACTATTCTGTAGGCAACTAATTAAAACGTTTCCCGATTATAGTCAGTATTTTAGTATAAAAGACGAAAGTAACAAAATGTTCACATACCGGGATAAAGAAAATGAAGCCAGTGTCACGCGTCAACTGGTTCCAATGATAGAAATTGCTGCTACACATGATCAGCTACCGCTCAAGGATGAAAACTGGGCAGAACGTTTTTGTACGCTACCCAAGGGATTTGAAAAGATATTTGAACGTCTGTTAGATTTTGAAGTGCGTGAAGATGATGTGTACGTTGAGGGTTTTATGAAAAGTGGCACAACGTGGATGCATGAAGCTGTCTGGCAACTGATGAATGGACTTGATTTTAATTATACAACAACAAAGGATGAATTACGCAGACATTTTCTAGAGTAAGGAAAATTTAGAGCAAGGCTATTTTTTAAAAAATAGTTACTAGAATATGTTATGAAATTGCTGCAGATTCAACGGTATGTTTGTGGGCTGTGAAGATAGAATTTCAAAGTTTGAAAAACTGCCAGGTCCACGCCTATTCCAGACGCATTTACCTGTTAATCTGTTGCCCAAACAGTTTTGGCAGAAGAAACCAAAAGTAGGTGCTTTGAACAGCAGTTGCATGAATATGTATTCTTTCATGGTTTTTCATTTTCAGACTGTTTATGTGGCGCGCAATGTCAAGGACGTTCTCGTCTCGGCTTTTCCTTTCCTGCAATGGATGAGTTTGTGGCGTGGTACTATAGATGAATTCGTGCAGGATTTTATGAATGATGCTACAGTAAACACGCCCTTCTGGGCACACGTTGTGGATTTTTGGAAGTTACGTCACGAGCCGCATATCTTTTTTGTTACCTTTGAAGAGATGAAACGTGACTTGCCAGGCATTCTTAAAAAGTTGTGTGTATTTTTGGAGAGACCAGCGCTCTCTGAGTTAGAATTATCTACACTGGTAGAACATTTGTCGTTCGACAAGATGAAGTGTTAGTTTTAAATATTTTTACAACAGCTTTAAAAGTTAGAAAATAAACAAAAAACAATTATTTCAGCTAACGATAGAGCGAATCCCACTTTGAGTATTAAAAAAGGTGCACCTGAACAAGTCGATCCAAACTTTGAGTAAGTTTTAAGTTAAAATTTTAATTTACCAAATTTATGTATTTGTAATTATTTCACAGGTTCATGCGTCGCGGTATTGTGGGTTCTTTTAAAGATGAGCTTAGTGTCGTAAATCAAAATCTGCTTAATGAATGGTCTCGCAGCTTCCTGGCAAAACATGATATAAAAGAAGAGGATATTTTCGGCAAATTGTAACGCGAAAATATATCTTTTTATTATTTGAAAAACTCAATAAAGTATGTGCAAAAGCAAAACACTACACAAAGCCAAAACAACCTAATAAAATAGAAGAAAATCAATAAGATTTCTCTAGGGTTTTCATCCAAGAAGATTGTCTTAGAGAACCATAGAGAAAATATTGGTAAAACTATGAGCTTTTTTATTAGGCAAACCACATAATTTTAAGAAGAATCTTATTGTTTTTTATAACAACACTTTTAAAAACAATTTGAAAGTCTTATCAAAACTTCTTGGTTTCTAAGAAGTTAAAATTTAAATTTAATAAGAAGAAGATTTAATAAGATTTATTTTTGAAATTTAATAAGGACATATTTTTGATTTTATAGGATTTCTTTTTAAATTTTAATAAGGAAATAAGGAAAACAAGTTCGGAAACATAAGTATCATTATCCATTATCACATATTTTTATTTTACTTTAAATAAATTAAATCCATAAAATGCACATAAACTTCATGAATTCACTTCACAATTACTACTGAAAGCTAAAGCAGAGAATAAGCAGCATTTTCACCGTTATTAACTTCTTACAAGTGTGTTTAATAAGAAAATCTCATAAAAGCAGATCAAAAAGATTTTCTTATTAATTTAAGGTGGTCTCTTCTCAAACTTTGGAGAGTGAAAAATAGATTTTCTTATTAATATAAAGTACTAGCTGAACCCGGTGTGCTTCGCTACCCCCCTCGTATAAAATAAAATTAAAAGTATTTATATATTTACAAAAATTTATTTATTTAATTTAATTATTGCAATGCTTCGCCTCTTTTTTTGTTGTAAACCAACTAGAATTCAGCACTGAATCGCATGTAATTTGCTTCATGCTCCCCCTTTTTATTTTTAGACCAATCAAAAAGCAGCAATTACACAATCAGCTGTTTTGCAGTCAGTTGTGAAAGAATAAGAATGGGGTAACACCACTATCTATTTTAATTAACACGTATTATAAAATCAGCTGTTTTGAAGACAGTGGTGGAAGAAAGAGAATGGGCTACCCCACTATTTTAATTAATATGTATTTTAAATTTGTGGTAAAGCCGTTAATAAACGTAGTAAAAAAGTAGGTGCAGAAGTGTGCATTGTCGAAAAATATTATCTATATAAATAAAAATCAAATGTCGTTCGTTGGTAATTGCATCAGTTGAGAACGGCTGAACCGATTTGGATAATTTTTTTTTAAATGTTCGTAATAGTCCAACTTAGGTTTTTACGGAAAGAAAAATTGACCACGCCCACTTTTACGCCCACTTTTTTAATTTATCTAAAATCGGAAAACGGCTACACCGATTTGGCTAATTTGTTTTTTAATGTTCGTAGTAGTCCATATTAAGTTTTTACTAAAGAAAAATTGACTATGCCCACTTTTCCGCCCACTTTTTAGATATGTATCTAAGATAGCAGAACGCCTTCGCCAATTGGGCTAACTTTTTTTAAAATGTTTGTAATAGTCTACAAAGTTTTTACAGAAAGAAAAATTGTCCACGCCCACTTTTATTAAATCGTCGGGTAGTTTTATGTTCAAGTTTAACTGTATACGGTCACGAATAAGGTTTTTAGGTAAAGAAAAATAGTTATGGTATTGAAGAAGTTTTGAATTTTAACAGTTTGCAAAAATATTATTTTTTTTATGCACTCTCCATGATAACGGACAATAGGAACTACATACTTTGTTAATTATATTTTCTTTTGTTCGATATACTCTCAACATGTAAACAACTTATTTGGTATTACTTTTGTATTGCTTCGCGATTTGTCTAAAAATACCGTTATTTTACTTACATTCCAAATTATTTTGCCACATGTGCAAATGTTGATTGACTGGCTTAGTGTCAAACTGTGGGTCAAAGTAATCGTGTGACAAAAATCAAATAATATTAATTGTAAATTGTAAACTAAAAAATATTGTGAATAAAAGTGTTTCTAAAAAAGCTAACTTTTTAAACGGTGATAAGTTTTTCTTTGAATTAAGATTCCATTGTAAGTACATTGCAATCGTTTCATGAATTGAAATAAGTTACATCGTTTTACATCAAACAAATTTATAGATTAACCTACAATAGACTGTGGGTCTTGAAGTTATAAACGGTTGAAAGGTACGAGTAAAGTGAACAAATTCTCTCGCATTGTTATGCCGCCAATAAGAAGGAGCAATTTAGGTCGCAGAACTCGCAATGCTTCAAACCAAGTATATTTTCGATCTAATCAAACTGCGGAGCAACTCGAAGAGCGAAATGAAATTGAACGGAATCGATTATCACAAACACGTTCAGCACTTACACGAGAAGAACGAGAATGTGCAAACGAAGTAGATATGCATCGAATGAGACACAATCGTTCAATAGAATCCATCCGAGTGGTAATAAATTTGAATGTTCGTGCAAGAAGACAAACAAATGTTGCGTTAACTACTCATCGAGCTTCATTCCATTACAATAGGACAATTGATTACAGTGCAGACCATTCCGTTGCTATTGGTTCGATGAGTGTTGTGTGCCCACATTGTAAGGCATCCAAATATAGGAATGAAACTCCTGGAATGTGTTGCGCAAGTGGCAAAGTGAAATTGACACCGTTGATTCCACCACCAGAGCCATTGCGCTCATTGCTTTCTGGAACAGGACCACATTCCAAGCATTTCCTGACACAAATCCAGAACTACAACAATTGCTTCCAAATGACTTCATTTGGCGCAACAAATGTCGTATGGGATAATTTCATGCCTACTTTCAAGGTAATTGCAATACAATCTCTTACAGCATTTGTAAATTAAACATTACAGATTCAAGGCCAAATATATCATCGAGCAGGTTCGCTTTTGCCAGTTCCGGGTGCTGACTATAAATTTCTGCGGATTTATTTCATGGGAAATGCACCACAAGAAGTAGATCAGCGTTGTCCATACAACAGTTCGGTAAAAAGACCAATTGTTGAACAACTACAAAACTTTTTTCATCAACACAATCAATTGATTGCATTGTTCAAAACCGCACTAGACCGCATGCCCTCTGACAATCACAAAATTGTTATCAGAGCCGATAAGGCTCCTGCGGGAGAACACGCAAGACGTTTCAATGCACCAACAATTGATGATGTCGCCATTGTCGTCGTTGGTGAAAATTTGGAATCCCGTGATATCGTTCTACATCGACGAAATAATCAGCGGCAGCGTGTGTACGAAACGCACCGATCGATCATATGATGCGTTGCAATATCCCATCATATTTTGGCAAGGTGAAGACGGTTATCATTTCTCGATCAAAATGATAAATCCGCTTACAGGTGAATAGCAAATCCATATTTTCTCTAATATAAGATTAATTAATTTTATTGACACGAAATTTAATTTACAGGCACTGAAACGAACAAAAAAGTAAGTTCAATGAACTTCTATTCATATCGTCTGATGGTTCGTGAAAATGAGGACAATCACATATTGAAATGTCGTCGTCTTTTCCACCAATATGCTGTCGATATGTATGTAAAAATTGAAACAGAACGATTGACATTCATCAGATTGAATCAGAAAAAACTCCGTTCCGAAGAATATATTCACCTTCGAGATGCCATAAATGCGGAAGGAAATGCACAGAATGTCGGCCGGACGACGATTCTCCCAGCAACGTACGTCGGAAGTCCGCGACATATGCATGAATATGCTCAAGATGCCATGTCGTACGTTCGACACTACGGCACAGCAGATTTATTCATTACTTTTACTTGCAATCCCCAGTGGATAGAGATTCGGCAAGAGCTATTCCCTGGCCAATCACACATTAAAATCAAAAATTAAAATCACTGATGGATTTCATTGTGAAGTATCGCGTGTTCGGCGAGACGCACTGCTGGATGTATTCAGTGGAATGGCAAAAACGCGGATTGCCACACGCACATATTCTCATTTGGTTAATTGAGAATATAAGACCGAATGAAATCGATGATGTAATATCAGCTGAAATTCCTGATGAAGTAGAAGATCTAGGCTTACATGAGGTTGTTACTAAGAACATGATTCATGGCCCATGTGGAACATTAAATATCAATTCTCCGTGCATGGTCGACGGCAAATGTTCGAAGCGTTTCCCACGGCCATTAGTTGCAGAAACAATTACCGGAAACGACGGTTACCCACTGTATCGTCGTCGTTCCACTGCGGACAATGGAAGATCAACAATGGTGAAAGTGAATCAGCAGGACATTGAAATTGATAACCGTTGGATTGTTCCGTATTCGCCACTACTCTCCAAAACATTCAAAGCACATATCAACGTCGAATCTTGCCATTCGGTGAAATCCATCAAATACATATGCAAATATGTGACCAAAGGCAGCGATATGGCTATAATTGGAGTTAATGCGGCGAATTCCAACGATGAAATCACTCAGTTTCAAATGGGTCGCTATGTTAGCAGTAACGAAGCAATTTGGCGCATTTTTTCATTTGCCATTCACGAAAGACATCCAACTGTTGTTCATTTAGCCGTACATCTGGAAAATGGTCAAAGAGTGTACTTTACTGAGCAGAATGTATTGCAACGAGTTGATCGACCGCCATCTACAACATTGACCAGATTTTTTGAAATGTGCCAGAATGATGAATTTGCCCTAACGCTTCTATACTCCGAAATGCCAAGATATTATATTTGGAATCAATCGTCAAAGAATTTTCAACGGCGGAAACAAGGAAATCCAGTTCCAGATTACCCCAACTTATTTTCCACCGACTCATTAGGTCGTATTTACACGGTGCATCCAAAAAACGATGAGTGCTTCTATTTGCGTTTGCTGTTAGTCAACGTTCGTGGCCCAAAATCATTCCAAGATTTGCGAACTATAAATGGTGAACTGTGTGACACATATAGAGAAGCGTGTCAACGTTTACGATTGTTAGAAAATGACACTCATTGGGAATACACCCTCGGAGATGCTGTGCTTTCGTCAAATGCTCATCAAATACGAACATTGTTTTCGATAATTATCTCGACATGCTTCCCATCCAAACCAACTGATTTATGGAGCAAATATAAAGATGCCATGTGTGATGATATTTTGCATCAGATGCGTATTAGAACATCAAATCCAAATTTGCAACTGACCGAGGAAATTTACAACGTGGCTTTGATATATATTGAGGACATGTGCTTGATGATGTCGAACAAAGTATTATCTGACTTAGGCATGACAGCTCCCAATCGTCCGATGCACGACGCATTCAATCAAGAGTTACGACGCGAAAAACAATTTGATTGCGATGCCTTGAGGGAATTAGTTCGAACGAACGTTCCACTGTTGAATCGACAACAAAAATATGCTTACAACACTCTTATGAAAGTTGTGAACGATGGAACTGGAGGGATTTTTTTCTTGGACGCTCCCGGTGGAACTGGAAAAACTTTTTTGATCGCGTTGATTTTGGCAACAATACGCTCGCAGAATGATATTGCACTTGCTTCATCAGGAATTGCAGCTACGTTATTGGAAGGCGGTCGAACTGCTCATTCAGCACTCAAGTTGCCATTGAATATGCAAATCAATGAAAATCCAACATGCAACATTTCCAGGAACAGTGCGATGGCCAAAGTTTTGCAGCAAAGCAAACTGATCTTTTGGGATGAGTGCACAATGGCGTATAAAAAGTCTTTGGAGGCATTAAACAAAACGATGCAAGATTTACGAAACAATCAAAACCGGTTTGGTGGTGCGATGATTCTGTTGGCAGGTGATTTTCGCCAAACATTGCCAGTGATTCCACGGTCAACGCCAGCCGATGAACTGAATGCATGTTTGAAATCGTCCGTTTTGTGGAAACACGTCAAAAAACTCAAATTGACTGTGAACATGCGTGTCGAGCTCGAGAACGATAAATCTGGAAAAGTATTTCAAACCAATTGCTGGACATTGGCAACGGCAAAATCGCGGTTGACATTTCAACCGGCTGCATTCAATTTCCCGTCGCTTTCTGCCAGTTCACCGAATCAAAATCTGAGCTCATCCGAAAGGTATTTCCAAATATTGCACAAAATTACAAAAATCATGATTGGTAGAGCGAACGTGCTATATTGGCTGCGAAAAACATTGATGTCGACGAATTGAACTTTACGATTCAAAGTGAATTTGCTGACGAATTGATGACGTACAAATCGGTGGATACTGTTACTTCACAAGATGATGTCGTCAACTATCCAACTGAGTTTTTAAACTCCCTGGAATTACCCGGATTACCGCCTCACAATCTCCAACTGAAAGTCGGATCGGTAATCATAATGTTACGAAACATAAACCAACCACGTCTTTGCAATGGCACCCGGCTTGCGGTAAAAAACCTGAAGAATAACGTCATCGAAGCAACAATACTTAAAGGAAAGTACAAAGGTGAAGACGTTTTGATACCACGGATCCCAATGATTCCGACCGACATGCCATTCGATTTTAAGCGCTTGCAGTTTCCGGTAAGGCTTGCATTTGCAATGACAATTAACAAATCTCAAGGGCAGTCATTGCGTGTTTGCGGCATTAACCTTGAAAATCCATGCTTCTCGCATGGTCAATTGTATGTCGCCTGTTCCCGTGTCGGAACACCATCAGCATTATTTGTTTACGTGCCAGGTAACAAAACAAAAAATGTCGTGTATCATAGAGCATTGCAGTGAACCAAACTTGGATATAACAGTAAATCAATCGAAAAAATTTTTTTACCTGAATATCAATATTTCAATCAAAATGTAAATAAAACACCATAAGATTCATTGTACATATTTTCAAATCAAATGTAAATCAAACATATCCCCCAACCTATATGAATAAAAATAATTATTCAAAAATACGTTTTCCCCCTTCTTTAACTATTTCTTCACATTTGCAACAGCTTTTCACAAATTCACCAAATTAAAACAAAATTTCTTTTATTTAGGACAGGACAACGTCTGTCGGGTCAGCTAGTCATGTAATAAGTATTCCTGAGTCAAAGCTGAACGCTGTGAAAATTTAAGATCGGTTATCAGGTCCAGCCTCCAATATATCGCAAACAAAGGGGCGTGCTCCGCGCACTTTTCTTTTGGTACGTATTTCTATTCATGCCAATACCATATATAGCAAATACTGCCGCCTTTGGTCAAAAAATGCCCAAGATATGACGATTTTAAATTTTGGGTTATATGGGCGAGGCCACGCCCCTTCGTCCACTCACAACTTTATATAGTCAAGAATTTATTATTTCGTAAGAATATCCTATTGTGAAAATTTAATGACGATCGGTCCAGTAGTTAAGACTATATTGCGATTTTTAATTTTCCTAAAAAGGGGCGTGGTCCCACCCACTTTTCTCCTGGTACGTATTCCTAATTATGCCAATACCATATGTACCAAATAGCATCAACGTAGGTCAAAAAATGCCCAAAATATGGCGTTTTAAATTTTTGGGTTATATGGGCAGTGCCACGCCCCTTTGTCCAATAAAAACTTCATATAGCCTTTTATTCTTTCCAGAGTCATAGTAAAATGCTGTGAAAGTTTCAGGAAGATCGGTCTAAGGGTTTGGCCTCCTATAAAGCACAAACAATCAAACAAACAGACAGACAGACATTCATTTTTATATATATAGATTGAAAGCAGATTAATTATAATTAAAGTAAAATGGGGCGAAAAAGGGGGATTTGGTAATAAAAAAATCTTTGGCTACCTTACCTGTAGATAAAAAGTATATAAAACTTTAGGTAAATACATATTACAAAAAAAGTATTTTGTATAGCAAACATTGTTAGTGGTATAAGTAAGTATCTGAATTTAAAAAAAGGGCGGTGAAGTGGGCGTGGTTCATAGTAATATGGCGACGTTAACAGTATTAAGAGCAATAAAAAAATAATCCGTTGGAAGGAACAAATTTGTACGGAGAACAAAAAGTTTAAAACTTAAATTTGGCGTGAAAAGGGGCGTGGCGTAAGAAATGTTTATTTCTACTTCGCCTGGAGTATAATGTGTATACAATTTGAAGTAAATCTGTTAAAAACTATATGGGAGCAATTACATAATTTTAAAAAAGTGGGCGTAAAAGTGGACGTGGTCGAAAAAAGTACCCTATTAATCATGCCAGAGTCCCAGTTAAATGCTGTGAAAATTTCAGGAAGATCGGTCCAGAGGTTTGGTCTCCTATAAGGTACAAACAAACAAATAAACAAACACACATTCCATTTTATATATATAGATTAATTACCACATCATTTTATTCATTTAAAAATAAATCTTACTAAAAAATGTTTGATAGTAGTTCTAAATTTTTAATAAGATTTTCTCTATGGATTTAAAAATTTTTCTCTATGGAAAATTCTTATTATTTGAGAGTATTAATAAGAAAACCTAATAAAATAGCTCAATTTGGTGATCTTATTGATGTTATTTGGTGGTTTTTAGCTCTGCGTACACACTTTATGACCGGCCGCCACTTTAATCTAACCTAACCATCTCAAGGCATGAGCTATCTTGTATACCTGTATTTGAAAGGAATTATTCAACATTAATAAAAAGTACTCTTGCGTCTGAAAAAGTACTTTCTGAAGAGTAAAAAAAGTATCCTCCAAAATTATCAAATATCATCATGAACCAAAAAGAGAAGATCACGCAAAGAGCAGTGCGAGAAAAAAGTATTTTTTCGTGCAGCGTCATCGGTCACAAGCAAGCTATGAAACTGTCAACTTGCATACGTTTTGCATGCAAAACATGTGAAAACTCGGATAAAAGTGAAAAATTATAAAATTAATAAGTTTATTTCGCGAAAAAAGTGTTTGAATACTTTGTTTGTTTATATTTCCATGCAGTTACTAAATGAAAAGAATGCTGTAAAAAGAAAAACTGCAAATAAATAGAATACAAAATTGGATCACTTTGTTTTTATTATTAAACTGTTTTGTTAAATTTTCTTTTCCTATGCAGTGTTCAGGATTTCTTTATTTAATTATCTTATTTTAAAAAACATTCGTGCTCGGAAAACCTATTTTTTTATTTTGTTTTCACACATAACATGCTCTGCACTTGTAATGTGCGTCTGCAAATAATTTTTGCTTCTTAGCAGCCCGTCGCCATTTACGTCGTTGAACACTTTTCCAACGCCCTCATATGCGCCATGAGCTCTTTCGTTGGCTTGGACAACCGCCTTCGCTTAAATGATCTACCCAACTAAGTCATGCTGCCGCTTCTTCTTCCAGCCTTATGTTCGGAACGTCTTTGTGCAATTTGTGGCAGATGTATCACGCGAGGTTTTCCAAACCGCTGTTCACTCCAAGAAAAAGATTAAAAATATTGAATTCATAAAATTGTTAAATTTTACTTACACTTGCGAATCTTTTCGCTTGAAGTAACTTCTCTGAAGAGCGGTTAGAAATAGAAGCGTTCCTGTTTTCTTTTTCTATTTCCTCTAAAGGAAAAAACTTCTTCTTCGCGCCGCTGCACTTTCTCCATGACCAACGACTCCTGAAGCAGAGCACTAACAATTTTTTTGTTTTCGCGCTTTAAAAATTCGCTGACATCATTCTGCATTTGCTGGCTGCACCTCCTTGGTCATAACTGATGGGACAGCGCCCGGCTGTAAGCGCATAGCTTTGCCAAAACCTATCGTAACATTTTTAAAAAAATATTTACGTGGAAACTTGAGCCTTCTTTTGAAGTCTTCAGGCAGAAAATGATCTACACAGATTCTTGCCGTTGCAGCAATTTTTTCCTTGGGGAAACGGTAGAAACCAACGTATTTTTTTTTGCTGTTGCAATTAATGCATGTCGCTACAGCACACTTTTTAATATAAAAACACATTATAATTATATGATAATTCTTTAAAATTTTAACAAATAACATTCAACATCCAATCACTAAGCGTAAACAAAAGATTTTGTGACCGATGACGTCAGACCTATCAGCTGTTTTTGTTTACAATATGGCGGCTCTTTTCTTTGCATGATCTTTATTTCTTGGTTCATGAAATATCATCACTGAACAGCATGCTCTCGCTCTCACGGGTTATGTACATCTACGCTCTTCATCCTACCCATGGAGTAAGAAAACCAGGTGTTAGTGAGTTTTTGACAACATGAATTTCTTCGCTTCTGTCAAAAAATGGTGAGCGAAAGAGCGGAACTGTTGATAGTTGTCAAATTGTGTTATTTGTTTGAGTTGCTAGATGATGTGTTATAGTTTTTATTGTGCGAATTAAGTATAAATAAATATTAAATGCAATTAATTGTGCTGTGTTGTGTTGACAAAAAGTTATTGCAGTAGTGTTCGCCGATTTGCCAAGTTTGTCATTGAATGTTTTGGCCATTTTATCAGAAACGTGCGCTGGAAGGTGCCGCCGACATGAAGCTTTGGCCAGCATGCAAATTGTTTGGCATTCACATCGTTGTTTTTTTTGCATAACGCACAGCGTCTCATATATTTTTTATTGTTTTCCATATCACTTTATTCTGACTTTGATCTCAGTAAATATCTTATAAACTTGCAGAAAGACACGAATTTAACCAAATTTGTTTTCATTGCAATTGACCATCAGTTGTTTTTGACAAGAGCGGGGAAACATAATTTTATCATTTTGAGAGAGAAGTGTCAAACTCACTTGCACCTCTATTTCTTACATCATGATCCTATCAAAATGTTCCGCTTCACCCCCGAATTTATCCAGCAGACGAGAAAGTACACTGCCAGCCTTCTGTCGACGCACGGGGTAAGAATTTTTGACTGCCCTACTTTAAGCAAAGTGATAATAGAATGAATGCACGAATGTTTAAATAGCTTATCTTCACTACGGGGCTTAGTAGCCTCTTCCAAAGTAAAAACTGCCGCGGAACTCATTCTGGACCTGTCTAAGAAACTCAATATTGAGGTTGGAAAAAGGGACATAGCCCATGCATATTGGCGTAGCAAGCGGGGTAAAAGGGGCAGTTGCCCCCACTTTTTTAGCTATATAAACAATTTAAAAAGAAAAGTTATTCAAAATATCAGTTTTTTTACAACGATAATATTTTTGTATTATATATTTTCCTCTTCTTTCTCTCTTCTTTATGTTTCATGTAAAGAAATTTTGGTGAACTTTTTTGCACCACCATTTGTACTGTCCCCCCAGATGAAATTCGCTTCCAACGCGCTTGCCCATGCAAGTTTTTACAGAGTTGCAAACAATCAGAGAGTAGCAACCATTAGCAGCAGCAACAGTAGCAGCATCAGCAATATCAGGAGCAACAACAACCAAAATACAATTCTTGTATAGTTCAGCAAAAGTGAGGCTAAACTTTCTTTTATGGAGGCGAAAAAAATTGTAAGGAATGACCTTACTATGAAAAACACAGTGTAAATCAACGATGATCTCAATAGAGAAACACTGCAACTATTTGGCCATGCAAAGGTGCTTAAGAAATATGGCTACAATATCTAAATATTGGTGTTTTATGTTCTAAATATTTACCCTCCAACTCAGGCTAGACTTAATGAAATTGTTAAAGGCTTTGAAAGTCTTGGTTTCTCGCAGTGCTTTGGTGCAGTTGATGGTTGCCACATCGAAGTCCATCCACCTAAGGACGAAGCTGTAGATTACTACAGTTATAAAGGATGGCACTCAATCGCATTGTTGGCAGCTGTAGATTATAGGTATCTATCTATTCGTTTAAATCTTTAAGGATTTCGATAAGTTAGGATAATTACTCAATTAATTTCAAAAATATATCACAGGATTTTTTTGGATCACAAAGGTCTTTAGTGTTTCTGTTTATGAAACCTAACATAGCATTAGCTTTTGCTACAATATAGTCTATATGCTTTGAGAACCTTAGTTTATTATCAAGTATAACTCCAAGATCTTTCTTTTCAGTTATTCTAGACAATGTCATAATTCTGAGCTTATATGTGTAAACTACGGGCGATAAAATTCGATTGAAAGTCAAACTTTGGCATTTAGATACATTCAGCAGCAGTAAATTGTCGCTGCACCAAACAGATAATTGGAGCAAATCTCTTTCAAGATTCAAACAATCGTTAGTGGTTTTTATTATAGAAAAAAATCTTTACGTCATCAGCATACATTAAACACTGAGAAAATGTTATTTTTTAGGAATGTCATTTACGAATAAAATAAACAGAAGTGGCCCCAAGTGACTGCCCTGCGGAACTCCTGAAGAAACCGATATAGCATCTGACAGTATATTGTTAATACGAACAAATTGTATGACTCGAACCATTTTAAAAAGTTAGAGTGAAAGCCAATGAATTCGAGTTTTTCTATGAGTTTCTTATGACTCATGATGAACTCTATCAAAGGCTTTTGAAAAATCTGTAAATATAACATCACATTGATGTCCTTCTTCAAAACAATTCAAAATATATTTAGCAAATATTGCCAAATTTGTAGTTGTTGACTTTCCCGTGATAAAACCGTGTTGATACGGTCATATAACCTCTTTTATTAAAAAAATGAGTCTGTTATATACTAATTTTTCTAAAAGTTTAGGGATCTTGGATATTCTACATATTGAATGATAATTAGAGACCTCGTTTTTAGAACCGGATTTATGGATCGGTGTAATGTAATTTTCCAATCCGTTAGAAATTCGCCTTTTCTTAATGATTGATTAAAAATTGTCGTTAATGGTAAACATAACGCGTCTGCGAACTTTTTAATAGAATGGGTGGAAAACCAGCCCACCCGGGTTGTTTAACAAGGGTTAATTGCTTTAACCCTTTCCAAACTTCTATTGAGCTAAGTTCTAGGTCACTTATATTAAGTAAACAACAGGATGAGTCTGTGTAGGTATTTGTATTTGTGATGTTGTTTGAAGAAACATATACTGATCGAAAGAATTTCGCGAAAATATTGCAAATTGAAAGAGAGTCAGGGTGTATTGCCCATGTATTGTATAGTATTAGGAATGCATGCCCGTATTGGTCTTCAGTTGACATTCTATCTAAAAAATAAAATTTTTATATAAAAATTTGTTCAGTTTATCACATTTCCTTTGAAGAAAGGGATAATTATTTAATAGAATTTGATTATTTGATTTTCTGTAAAGTTTATATGCTTTATTTTTTTTTATTATTTAAATTAATTAGCTCTTTATTGAACCATATTGGTTTTGATAACTTTTTTAAAGAAGCTCTAGGAATGTAAAGGCTTATAGCTTATTAAAGCTTGTTTGAAAAAATATTGTAATTTGTTAAAAAGTAATCATTATTTTAAACTGACAACCAATTAACATTTCTTAAGAAAAGCGAAATATTGGTATAATCACCTTTGGCAAAATCAAAATTTAAACTATTTTCGTTTACAGGTTTTAAATATTTATAGAATTTAACACTAAGACATAAGGTTGTGTGATGACTTGAATTAAGTAAGGATGCCGAGCTAAAGCTATTTACATCGGCATTGATTTCACTATCCACAAAATTTAAATCAAGTAAACGATTGGAGTTGTTATATATACCATTAATTTGGTGGAGATCAAACTCTGCCAGCCTATCAACAACCTCGCATTCACTATTATTAGCAACATTCTATGGTAACCAATAATGCATATCCTCATCAAAAAGCCAATCTATGTTGGGGAGATTAAAATCACCCATAACTGCAGCATTCTGATTATCTTTGAGATTATTCAATATGCTAATTCAATTATCCATATGTAATTTTATCTACATAAATGTAGGAAGCCCTGGAAAATGCAACGATTCAACCATATTTAACAGTTCAATGCTCAAGAAGCAGCATGAGAATAATTGGATATTTCACAAATAATGCTAAAAATACATTCAACGTGTCAATGTACCTGTTCTTCTTATTGGTGATTCCGCGTTTCGACTATTGAAAATAATGATCAAAGCATTTCCTTACTCTATATGTCAAGACGAAAAAGAAAGAAAATATAATTTCCAACTTAGTAAATGTCGATGAGTAGTTGAAAATGCTTTTGGACATTTAAAAGCTTGGTTTAGACGCATAGGCAAAGGTTTGGAAGTAAACTTTGAAAATGCATCGATAATTATAAAAGCTTGCTGCATAATGCATAATGTATCCAACAATAAAAATGACCATATAAACATGATAGCAGTCAGGTGTTAACAGTCGAAGGCAACCTAATTTTTCGTCAAGAGCAGCTGATATGGACGAAAATTCAATAAGAAACGCAATAATGGAATACTTTCGTAATTCTTTGTTTTTAAAAAAGGGTTTTTATTCATTCAATCAGTTTTTACATACATATGCAAATTAAACAACAAAAATCAGTGCAATAATATAAAATTAACACAAAACAAGAAACTCAACAAAGGCATAATTACAATGTTTATATTAAAAAATAGAAAAACAATTACTTTTTATTTAAAAAATAATTAAGCATTTGCCTTTGAAACTCAATGTTTTGTTCCAACAACTCATTCCGCTTTTCCTCATTCTGAAGCATTTTGACAAACTGCTTGAAGATATTTTTTTCTTCAATTTCTATTTTTAAAATTTCCTCATTAATTTCAGCTCTCTTTTTTTAGTTTTTGATGATCGATTTGTTTCTGAGAGATTTCGTTTTGTTGCTGTCGATGTCGAGGCACCCAATTCCTCTTCAGGTTCTGGCGAATAACATAAAATATCCAGATCTTCTGTTTCCGAAGAATCTTGCGTTTCTATAAAATCTTTTATTAAATAAAAAAATAAATACTTGTATATTTGTATGTTATATTTCGAGATATTATTTTACACACCAATACTTTCTGTAAGAAGCTCGTTAGCTCGATTTGATTTAAAGTTACCAATAAATTTAATGAGAACTTCATAGAACTCCCATTCACTTGGAGATCCACCGGATACTCCCATATTCAATTTTTCCTTCCTGAAATATAGAAAAATGCATGCATGTTTATATATTACAAATATATATCTGCTCTTATATCTTACAACATCAGGTTTTTTTATTATGAGGTTCAGGTCAAAGTGCATGATAGATTGAGGGCGATCAAAGCTGATTGCATAGTGTTGAAGGTTTCGCGGTCGCACTTGTACCATGAATGAAAGAATTAGAGGATTACATCAGCATGTTTACCGCTAGATGACGTAATTGAAGCCAACTGTTTCTATTGCCTAAAAAGAGATGGCGAATAACGAAAAACATAGAGATGGCAAAATTCATTAGGCTCCAGCGACGTCGATGTCGTAATCTTGTTACTATCATTCTTGACTTGTACTATCCTCTGCTAGCAAGAGAAAGAAAGCAGCCGCGTCAAAAGTTAAGCATACTTATTTTTGCAGCACTTTGATAGTCTTACTGGAGAAAATCGCGATAAATCTTTCGATTTGACATGGGGCTATCAAATTAAATGTTTGAAGTCTGCTTACCTATATCTCTTCGTCAGATTATTAACCCTAGTTCTAACTTCTTCCACTGTTAAGTTGATTCCGTAAGATGTAACAAGGTCATTCACCATTTCTTTAAATATGTGGCTATTTTTTCGTTGGCCACGCAAATCACATATTTTGTTGTGCCACACATCTATGAATTTGTGGGTCTCTCCACTTGACAACACTTTTCTGACTTTCTTATTGCATTCTTGTTTTTTCCATTTTTTCAGCCGTTACTAATTTTGAATTAAATTTGTTTTCAAATGAAAATTTTAAATTTTTTGACTTTTATGCAGTTGGATTTTTTGTCACTATCATAAAAAGGCGCTGATATCAGTTGAACTATAGTAATATCAGGGTTGCAAGTCAAAACAAGGTATGTTAGTGTGGCCATGAAAAACCATGAAAAATTGTTGTGTTTCGTAAACCGTGAATGAGATGCAATACTAGCTTCGTGAGCTGGTTTATAGCTAGTATACAGTGACATACATATGGTATACCCATAATGGTTTCAATACTATGGTATCGATACCATATGTGTGTCCATAGTAATACGTAGTGAATTACCATGTTCAAGGAAATTGCTAAAATTTAGATGCTTTATTGATAAAGCAACATTTAAATAATTGACATTTATTAAGGATATAAGGGTGTTTTTTTATAGAGTAATACAAGTTTAAATCATAATAAAACATAGTAATATATTTTTAATGTCAATGAAACGGACTTTATTGGATAGAAAATTTTATGACATTAATGTTTAAATAAAATTTTTAAAATAATGCCGGCCGCTACGGCTGGCGCGTACAAGGCGCAATCTAGAACACCAATTTTCACAAACTTTTCGCAGCATGTGCGGCCGTATCTCGCCGATAACACTTCGAATGTTGATTTCCAGGTGTTCAATTGTTTGTGGTTTATCGACGTAGTCAAGTGACTTTACATAACCCCAAAGAAAATAGTCCAATGGGGTTAAATCACACGATCTTGGGGGCCAATTAATTGGGCCATTTCGTGAAATTATTTTTTCGTCAAAAGTTTCCTTGAGTAAATCAATTATAGCGCCCGCTGTGTGGCATGTGGCTCCGTCCTGTTGGAACCATATATCAGCAAGATTAATGCCAGCTAATTGAGGTACGAAAAAACTTCGAATCATGTTCCTATACCGTTCACCATTGACAGTAACATTCTGACCATCATCGTTTTTGAAGACATATGGGCCAATGACTCCGCCAGCCCATAAGCGCACCAAACAGTAATTTTCTGTGGATGTAATGGTGTTTCGACAAAAGCTTGTGGATTCTCCTCACTCCACATACGACAATTCTGTTTATTTAAGTACCCATTCAACAAAAAATAGGCTTCATCGGAAAATAAAATTTTCCATGGAAATCCAAAATCAATATCAATTTGTGCTTTAGCCCACTCGCCGAATTGGAGGCGCATACGATGGTCGTATGGCTTTAATTCCTGCAAAAGTTGACTCTTGAAAGGTTTTAAGCCAAGATCTTTCCGTAAAATCTTCCATAAAGTGGAAGGACACAACCTCAGTTGCTGAGAACGGCGATGAATTGATTGATTAGGATCATCTTCAATGCTTTCCTGCACAGCGGCTACAGACTCTTTAGCGCGCTGTTCGGAGTCTCACGGGATGCACATTGTCAGTAACAGTAAATGTGGTCCGAAAACGATCTATTGCTCTTCGAATTAGCAGCTCTGAAGGACGATTATGTACGCCATAAAAACGACGAAGTGCACGATAAGTTTGACGAACAAAACCATTATTTTGATTAAAAATTTTCACAATTTGCACACGTTGCTCTGATGTAAGTTGATCCATGATAAAATGTCAAAGCAAACTAAACAAAAAACAACTATCAGCTGTTAAATGGGTGGTCAAATAAGCCAGTGATGCCAGCTAAAAGTTGTATCACTCTATAAAAAACACCCTTTATGTTATCTGAATTTAAAAATGTCATATTTTGTTGTACAACTCTTAGCATGCTTTTATTCTCATATTTATATTTTTTTATAGCTCCAATAGTTCTATAAAATAACTTAAATTTTCTAAATTTTGCCAAATATATCTTCCTCTTTGATGCCATGTTTCGCGAAAAATTCATTTGACCATTCATTCAGAGTGCGTTGATGTTCCTCAGTCAATTCATCTTTGAAAGAGCCAACAATACCGCGACGCATAAATCTGCAAAAATTATTTATATTAGTGCTGTAAGTATAAAACCACGGGGCTCATTTTATCCAACTTACTGAAAGTTTTCATCAATATGAGTTGGTGCTACCTCCTTTATGATATAGGTCAGATTCGTACGCTTATTTTCTATATTTTTTTTTTTTTGTTATATTTTTATACAAAGTTTCAAAAATATAATGCTCTGTCTTACCCCGCATCTTGTTGAAGGACAAGTGCTCTAAAATTTCGTTTAGTTCCAGTGCCGTAAGTTGTGGTCTTTCCAAAAATGTGCACAGTTTTGCAATGACCTTAGCTAAATCCCGCTTCATATCCTCATAGGTGATAAAAAAGATGTGCGGTTCATGGCGCAGCTTCCAGAAGTCCACTAAATGCTCCAAATAGGGCGAGTACATTATATCCTTGTTCATAAAGTCATGCAAAAAGTCATCCATATTGCCAGTCCATACGCCTAGACCCTTGACGAAATGATATGACGAGACAACGACGTCCTTGACATTACGCGCCACATAAATGACCTTAATTTTGCTTACAAACTATTTAAATTATCAAATCCTTTAAAATAACTGTACCTTCTGATTCTTTTGCCACAACTGTTTGGGCAACAGATTGACCGGTAGATGCAATTTGATAAGACGTGGGCTCTGTTGTTGATCGCACTTCTCGATGGTGTTATCTACTTCATTGAATACACCCGAAAGGCTGTAGGTATATAAACAAATAGCTTAATTGTCTTAGGGCCAGTTTCACGACCATTAGTTAACCACTGATCAAATGTTAACTAACAGATTTGAATTTTACAATCAAACCATCACCACTGGTGGCTTAAACCATTAGTTAAGTAACAGCTGATTTCTGTAATGAAGAAAAAAAAAAGCAAAAAATTAAACGTTAAACATTGATACGTCCGTTCCGCATTCTGACAATTGTATTCTGCTTCAATTTTTAGCCATGTGTTTTCTCCTTCTCATCCGCATGATAGTTATCGAATTTTTTGCATTCAATTATGTGTTTGTATTTGTTCACTATTTCCGAAAGAAAATCAATTCCATTTGATGAGAATTTAGCACATCTCGCATTTTCACTTTGTATCGCCTCCATTGTTTTTTCAATTGTGCAAAAGAAAAGCATTTAAAGAAAATGTCACAAACATATGTTTTATACAGTGCTGCCATATTTTTTTAACACAATTTCTATTAGTTAACTAAAGCATTGTGAAACCCAAATCATGAAAAGTTATAGTTAACTAACAGCCTTTAGTTAGTTAACTAATGGTCGTGAAACTGGCCCTTAAAGTTGGCTCATCATAACTTACTCCAAGAAAATACTACGATGTTGCAGTTCTTCAGCCTTGGCACGCTTGAAATTGAGCTCATTCATCAGTAGCCAGCATGTCTCCTGCATCCATGTGGTGCCACATTTTATAAAGGTAACTACGAAAACATCATCATCGCGAACTTTGAAGTTATGAATTTGTTCGAAAACCTTCTCAAAGTCTTTAGGTAACGTGCACCAACGCTCAGCCCAGTTCTCGTATTTTAACGGTAGATATTCATGTGCAGCTACTATTTCTGTCATTGGACGCAGTTGACGCACTGCAGCATTGGTTTTTCTTTCCCGAAAGATAAACATTTTGACTATTTTAGCTCTTAATTGAGCGTAAAAAATTAAAAAATAATTTTAGTTTTTCAATGTTCACTCCAGCTGTTGAAGTAACTATCTGACTTTTGTGATCCATTCAGCGTACAATAATTTTAGTTTTTCAATGTTCAATCTAGCTGTTGAAGTTACTTTTTGACTTTTGTGATCAATTCAGCGTTTTTTTTTAAGATTAGAACGTTTGTTATAAGTGCAGATAAGCTATTTACACATTCGTGCATTCATTCTATTATTATCAGTTTGTTTAAAGTAGGGCAGTCCAAAATTCTTGCCCGTGCGTCGACAGAGAGCAGGCAGTGCACTTTGTCGTCTGCTGGATGAATTCTCTAAATGAAGCTGGGTGAAGCGCCAATAGGAGCGGAAAATTTTGAGAGGATGAAGGGCGAGATGTAAAGCATAAGAACTCTACTGTACAGCACAAATACAATACAGATTTAACGGAATTTGTGCTTTCCTTACTAAGTTTACCGTTTAGCAACGTTCAGGTTAAGCAAATATTTAGCTGTATGAAACTTGTAAACAAAAATACAGAACAAAATTAAAGATTAACTGATAAATAATTTGTTAAATGTTTAAACTAGGCTACATGTTAAAAAAAAGTGTTGTGATCATACTTTGGCTTTAAGTACACTTTAAAACATTTAGAATACACTTATAATCTGACTATGATGATGCCTTTAAATTTCAATAACAAAAAGCTATCAACTCCCAAAATTTAATATCTTAAGGGTAAACCATTCTTAAGATAGATCCATCATCAATCAAGTCTTCATGTATTCTACTGTTAATGCTATTAAAAGAAGATAAATGCTTTTGCTGTAAAATTTTGTTTTTGCTGCTAACATTATTTCGGCGGTTAGAATTTTGAGAAAGTAGTAGAAAATAGTATTAGCTCTGTATAGTCAATATAAACTATGTATAGTAAAAAAGTCAATATAATCTAGGAACAATGTCTATAGCATATTTGGCTTGTTTATTTTTGCATCTGGTTATTAGTAAATGCTGTTGCTTTTGCTCATTTGCATATTCCTTTAATTTTGCTTTTGCTTTTACTCATTTGTCTTTTCTTTATCTTATTTGATTTGATTTTTTTTGCTTTTATCGCTTTTGGTTTTGCTTTCGATTATGCTTTTGCTCATTTGTTTTTTCTATAGCTCTTTTGTTTTTGTTCATTGACAACTTGCTTGTTTTTTTTTTAAGTGAATACTTCTTTAGGCGCGTTGAGCGATTTTTGGTAGTGGGTAAATCTTTGGTTTGCGTCATCATTAGAAAGCGAGAAGCTTTCTTCATCAAGACAGCGAGTAGCTTTCGTCATCATGACAGCGAGTAGCATTCGTCATCAATAAGCTTGACACTGATTATTACAGTGCTTCTACAACGTAGATTGTGTAATTACTCCAGTGCTTTTCAAACTTTTTGGATTCGATTTATTCCAGTGCTTGTCAAACTGTTACTCCAGTTAATTTCAAACTGTTACTCTAGTAACTTCTGAACGCTTTGTTGAAGTAACTCTCAAACTGATGGAATTTTCACTTTTTGAAGGGTGTCACGGCCTAATTGACGCACTTACGTTTCTGAAGTGTGTAGGAATTTTTGGTGCTGGCCTTTCACTTTGTGCAGGGTGAGTACAATATGACGCCTAAAGGCGACCCCGGCAATTGTCCAGGCAAGGCTCTTCCTGCTTCAGGAAAACATTTCATTAATATTGGTATGGGAATAAAAGGGCCTGACTTAGTGGTTTTTGATGGTAAATGTGGACCCGGGCTTCGCACAGGTGTGGCAGAGTCCGGCATTCGTACCGGCCTAAAAGTAGAAGGTGTTGGTGTTTGTGTTAGTGCTGGTAGTTTTCCAGCAAAGGGTGCCTCTTTAAGGTTACTTAGTGGTGGTGAGTAGCTTATGGAGATAGAACTGAGAAATTTAAAGGCTCTAAAGCTGGATAAGTCCAATATTTCGGTTGGAAAGGGAAAGGCTGTAAAAGGAGTTCCTTGATTGGGCAGTCTAACTCTCTGCCCAAAAAAACAAAAACCATTTAATATATGTTACATGTTTTTTGCTTTGTACGTTTTTTTGAATTTTCCATGCTTTGTTTCATAATAATACTCTCGTCCCTTTTTCATTACATGTGTGTGGCGTCTTGTTTCGAAATTAGAATATATTAACATTTATACCTAACTGCAGCAAAATTAAGAAATGCAATGCAAAAACCGTTAATCGCCATTACACGTTTTTTACTCATACATATTCAAAGTTGAAATCAATGAGAGCACAAAATTATGCAAAGCAAAATTCATCTTAAAGTTGAAGCAAAACACAAACGTCTAATTATATCAAAACTAGAAAAAGGCAGTTAACTGTTTTTTGCTTTGCACGGCAGCTCTGCTGGTTCAAGGGTTGGTAGGACTCCAAAAGCAGAAGACTATGTGAAATCTTTGTCAAAGCTTCCAGAATCGGCGGAGAAGGCTAAGAACAAGAAAGGCAAGAAAGGCGGTTCTGGCATGGATAATGTCAGAAAAATTCAATTAATTCCGGGTGACCTATTTAAAGTAGCACTCGAATGTGGAATGAGAGGTGAGCATTTCCATGCGTTTACTAGGGTTGCTAGCCGCTATGAAGAAATGATCTCAGAGGTCTTTCTCGAAAATGAGAGCCTGCATGAACGCCTGGAGCTTTTTCAGGTAATGAGAGATAGTTCGTCTCCTGTTGTAGGCAATCAGAGAAGCGTATTGGCGACCTATCTTCCGGTGGCAAAGGCTGTTTGTTCTACCTGTGTCCTTGCCAGCTGCTCAGCAGGCAAAGTCGGTTGAGACATGGTCCTTTGTCGTGCGCCGCAAGACAGCTGGTGCAAAATCAAAGGAGATTGTTGACGCGGTTGTTAAGGAGGTTGGCCCCACTCTTAGAGTAACATGGTGAGACTAAATGCAAAAATGTATTACATTGCCCATATTGTTCTTTCAAGGGATTGCCATCAACGCATTTATTTTTATCTATGGATTGTTCAATTTATAGAAGCATAGTTGAGCCTCAGAGCTCTAAACATTAATGAGAAATAAAATGATGCAATAAAATTGTCAGGGCGCATATGCAGTCATGTGTGACCTTGGACACTTATAGGAGCCATATGCAACCCAAGGTTGTATTAGAGGCCTCCCTGTTGGCATGCGGGTGTTCTCTGATCTCAAAGCGAACTCTGCCGTTTTTTTGTGTTAGGTTAGTTAAATCTTCCTAGGTGGCGGTGGGGTGAAGATATCTACTAAAACGTAGTGATCCCTGTACTTTATTTTTACATCAACAATATTAAATTTAAATGTAGTAATAAAGTTTGGTATAATTAAAAAATAAAAACACCATCTTGATATAAAATATTTTCAAAAAAATAATCAAACGGGAAGAGAATATATAAAAAAAAAATTTCCGATTAGCATGAAAACTCGTAAAAATCAGTAAGGCGGTTGCATTTGCATTTGCATTTGCTTATTTGTTTTTTTTCGTTTGTTTGTTTTTCCTTCTGCTAATTTTTTTTTGCCCTCGCTTTTGCTGTTTTTTATTTGCATATTGTTTTTGGTTTTACTTTTACTTTGAATTTTACTTTTGATTTAACTTGTGCTTATTTGCATTTTTTTTTGCTCATTTGCTGTTATTTTTGTTTTGTTTTGTGTTTGTTTTTGCTCATTTGCATATGCTTTTGTGTTTGCTCATATAGTTTGGCTTTTTCTTCTGCCTTAGCTTTTCCGATTGCACTTGGTTTTTCTTTTATTTTTAATTTTGTTTTTGTCTTTGTTTTTTTTCTGTCTTTGATTTTTTACTCCCGAGGCCTTATTATCAACCTTTACTGCGGTAAACTTATATTAAACTAATTGCCATGCAATGTTTTCATGCGTTTACGTTACATTTAGATGTTGCATTAGTGGCCTGATGACGTATTAATAGTTTTTTTGCAATTGAGGCCTTTATTGTCGCACCACAACACTTACCATGCCTTTGATGCATTCACCGATTGCATTCACCGGACACTTATGACGGCATATATTTTTTAATTTTTGTCAGAAAGACAAAGAACCAGTGATTACTGTCGTACAATAATACTTACCGAAGCACCTTTACTCAGTGAGTAATAAGTTATTAGTAATAACTCCGTTGTATTAGTAATGAAAGGGAAACCGGGGGCGAACCTTTACAGGGTAACATGTCTGACTGTCTCAATTTGGCGAGGCCAGCATAATCTTTGTGAAATCGCCTCAAGTCGACTCAAAACTCCACGTCAAAACTGGCAACCGTTAGTTTGGCGGCTAATCTGAGCGGCGGGCCCCCCTAGGCTTAAAAAAGGTTGTGCGTCGGGTTTGAAGACAACCCGTAAAAGCCCATTTCAATGAAAACAACTAAGAAAAGAAAAAATTGATCCCCAAATCTGATGACGACTACCGCAAACGAAAAACTGATAATGATTTACGGATATGCACCTGGGATGTCCGAACCCTTAATTGGAAAAGTGCCTCTTTCCAACTGACTGATATCTTGGAAAGATACAAAGCTGATATCACTGCTATCCAAGAAATGCGATGGAAGGGACAGGGTTGCATTCGGCATGCAACCTGTGATATCTACTACAGCGGCCATGCGGAGAAGCACGAGTTAGGATGCGGATTTGTAGTTGGCAAGAGACTACGGCCCCACGTCCTGCGATTCACACTTGTGAACGAACGAACGAACTTGTGAACGATCCGCATCAAGGTTAAATTTTTCAATATAAGCCTAATATGTGCGCATGCTCCGACAGAAGACAAGTACGATGAGATCAAGGAAATTTTCTACGAGCGCCTTGAAAATGCTTACGAGCGCTGCCCCCGTCACGACGTAAAAATCGTGCTTGGTGACTTCAACGCTAAGGTGGGCAATGAAAATATTTTTGGTCCAACAGTCGGAAAGTTCAGCCTCCACGACAACACCTCCGATAACGGAATGAGGTGTAAGTAGCACTAGTAGGTTATAAGTAGCACTAGATTCAAGCATCTCAATATTCATAAAGTCACCTGGATGTCCCCTGATCAAAAAACCAAAAATCAAATTGATCACGTTTTGATCGACGGAAGGCAGTCTTCCAGTGTATTGGATGTAAGCAAGATCCGTGGTGCAAACATTGACTCGGATCACTATCTTGTTGCAGCCAAGATCCGTTCACGTCTGTGCGCAGCTTAAAATGCACGCAACCCTACACAGAGAAAGCTAGACGTCGACAAGCTGCAATCGAAACAGACAGCCGAAGCTTTCGCCACTCAACTTTCACTCCTGCTTTAAAGCACTTCTCCAATCGATGATATATGTGCGCTGTGGACACACATTTCCAACTCCATGCGTGCGGCTGCTGAAGAGGTGATTGGCTACCACTGCCCTCGCCGAAACCAGTGTTACGACCAGAAGTGTCGCGACGCCAGTGCGGAGAAAAACGCCGCCTACAAAGCCACCCTGCAGTCGGTTGTAACGCGCGCTGCTTAAGAGCGATACAACGAAGAGAGGAGAGAAGAGAGACGTATTTTCAGGCGGAAAAAAAGAGAGGCAAAAAAGCGCGAGCAGGAGAAGATTGAGATGTATGGTGACAGGAATGAGGCCCGAAAATTTTTCGAAAAAATAAGACGCCTTGCCGATGGTTTTAAAACCAGGGCCTCTTCCTGCAAGGATGAAAACGGGAATCTAGTGACAGATGTCTGTCACTGTAAGCTTTTAAATGGCGACGCTGACAACATTCCCGCCAACAGATATGATATTTCGGAAACCCCAATTACGGATGACATCGTCGAAGTTCCGCAGCCCGACTATGATGAATTTCTGACAGCTATAGCTCGGCTTAAAAATAACAAAGCCACGGGAGCTGATGGCTTACCTCCTGAGCTGTTTAAGAACTGAGGCAAAGCTCTATTTAAATGCATTCACGCGCTTCTTTGCAGAATATGGTCGGAAGAATGCATTCCGAACGATTGGAATCTCAGTGTGCTCTGCCCAATCCACAAGAAAGGCGATCCCACTATATGTGCCAATTATCGTGGGATAAGCCTTCTTAATATCGCATATAAGGTCTTGTCGAGCATTTTATGTGAAACATTGAAGCCCATTGTAAACAAACTGATCGGACCTTATCAGTGTGGCTTCAGAACTGGAAAGTACACAATCGATCAGATTTTCACGCTACGACAAATCTTGGAGAAGACTCAAGAAAAAAAAGTCGACATCCACCATCTTTTTGTCGACTACAAAGCCGCCTTCGACAGCCCAATAAGGAAGCACCTGTACTCCACCATGTCTGAATTTGGTATTCCTTGAAAACTAATACGACTTTGCAGGATGACACTGAGCAACACCAGCAGCGCAGTTAAAATCGGGAAGGACCTCTCTCCAATATTTGTTACCAAACGAGTTTTCAGACAAGGTGATTCCTTATCGTGCGACTTTTTCAACCTAATGATGGAAAAGAATATCCGAGCTGCTGATCTGAGACGTAGTGGCACAATATTCTACAAGAGTGTTATGCTGCTTGTGTATGCTGGTGGCATTGATATCATTGGCCATAATACGCGCGAAATCAGTGCAGCATTTTCCAGATTAGAAAGAGAGTCAAGTCGAATGGGTCTGGCAGTGAATGCAGATAAGACGAAATACTTGGTGTCAACTAACAAACAGTCCCAGCGTGGAGCTGGAGCTTTAGCAGCATTCGAGAGAAAGATTCTTCGTAAGATCTACGGAAAAATCTGCGTCAATGGTGAGTACTGAATACGGTGGAATGATACAGTTGAGCTGTACGCTGACATCGACATAGTCAAGTGCATTAAAATCGAGCGGCTTCGCTGGCTTAGTCATGTTCAGCGCATGAAAGACGATGCTCCAGTGAAGAAAACATTCGATTCGGTACCCAGCGGTGGTCAACGCAGAAGAGGACGACCGCATCTTCGTTGGAAAGACCAAGTAGAGGACAACCTGACGAAGCTTGGAATTTCCAACTGGCACCAGCAAGCGAAAGACAGAAATGGCTGGCGCCAATTCTTAGATGAGGCCAAGACCGACATACGACTGTAGCGCCAACTAAGTAAGTAAGTAGTATCTAATAACTCCGTGTAACGATACTGCATTTTCGTTGCAAAAGCTGTCTCCGCAACCACATAGCCATTTCCTTTGATAAAATTTACCGCGGCACTAATAATCACCGAGTAATTTTTCCATGAAACGATGTGATGAGCTAATTGCATCTTCGATATAGAAGCGGCTTTCTCAGCTGTCATGTCACAAATTTTTGTTTATTCTTATAAAGAGGTCACAGAAATAGACTTTACTGGCGCATAATAATTTCCACCCTAGCACCTATAACTACTTGCGACAATTTTTTAATTTTTGTTACATGATGCAAAATAACTCAACTAATATAACCAATATAACCAATACTCATATAAACAACAGCCTAGAACAGAACAGAAACAACTCATATAAATGAAAAAAAAAAAACAATATTAAAAGAAAATATACTTTTTATTTGGACAAAAATTTTGTAAATCAAATTTTAGAGTAACAATATAAGCTCACTCCTCTATAAAGCAAACCTCCAATGCTTTCAACTGTTAAAGTGTCGCACTTCAAATAGTTCCAAAAATATCCTCCTCTTTGATGCCATGTTTTGCCAAAAAATTACGTGACCATTCATTCAACAGGTTTTGATTTTCGATGCTTAGTTCATCTTTATAGGAACCCACAATACCACGACGCATAAACCTATAAAAAAATTAATAAGAAAAAACAAAAAAATTGTTTTACTTCACACTCACTGTGCATTCTGTTCACATTCCTTAGGAAGGATCTTTTTAATTATTTCGGTGGGGTTTGCCACGTTGTTGTCTAAAATAGGTGTTATGTTATTTGTGTAGGGCTTAAGAATGTAGTCTGTTGCCCCGGCCTTATTTTTAAGGTTTATTTCTTAAATTTTTTTCATAAGCTAATAAAATAAAATCGTTTCAACATTTCATGTTATTATTAACATCTGAAACTGTGAAAAATTTTTTGATTTATTTGACTTTTTTTCTTTTCTAATTTTTTACTTTCAAAATGGATACGAAAAAAAAGGTGTTTTGTTGGTCCAGGTGATAACGGCACTCGAAGTCATCTGAATCAAAAAATTTAAATAGATTATTATTCTGTAGGCTTGTCATTCTGGCAGGCAGTAGATTCAAAGATTTTCATGAAAAGATTACAAATAGAAGACTCATGTATATAAATTTTCAAAAGTCGCGTCTATTTCTGTGGAAAATCGGGTTGGTGGTGGGGGGTGGTAGGAAAAACGAAAAAATTATGAAAAATATAGAACTCTTCTAACTGCGAGAGCCATAAGCGTGCAGAATAACGTATTTAAATTTCAGTCCAATCGGCTCGATACGAAACGTTCGAGACGATCAAAGAAACGTTGTTTCAACGAGAGACAAACCAAGGCGAAAACGTGCTCATGACTTTGGCTAATCGATACGCCAACTGATAACTTCTTTACATTATTAGACGCAGCTAAACGTCTTTCGTCGATTGGACTAGCATACGTTGGCACCATTAGATCCAACAAAAGGTGTCTGCCCAAAGAAGTGAAAAAAGACAGCAAACGGCCAGTGCTTTCATCTGTGTTCGGTTTCTATGATAACCTTGTATAACTGTGCAGCTACGTTCCAAAGAAGAACAAAGCAGTAAATCTACTATCCACTGTGCACTACACCGAGAAAGTTGAAGGCGAAGCTAGAAAACCGGAAGCTATATTATTTTACAATTCAACAAAGGCCGGCGTTGATACAATGGACCAAATGGTAACGCATTACTCCACAAACTTTTTTACTGCACCAAATCCTGTGTGCCAACAACATTCTAAAGTTAATTATACTTGTTTTTCATGCATTCCACAAAATGAATAAAATTTTTTTTTACATTTAGGTCAAATGTATATGTAACATATATCAACAAATCAAAAAAAAAAAGTCTAAAGACAAAAATAATAAACGAGCATAGTTAGAAATTCAAAGTTACGGTACCCTTTTTGCCATACAAATGCATTAAAACGTATAGGGGTCCGGCCAGGCATATGTGTTTGTTCGAAGGTTGCAGAATATGTGTTTGACGGGGGGTTAAAGATTATTATTCCTTAGCTAACAAGCATCACATTGCTATATTCAAATATCGAATCGACTTATTCTTTCCAACTGACTTTGAATAAAAATTTAAAAAATAACTGTTATTTTCGGTCCCTGATTTAGTGTTAAATATACAAAAATAGGTCCAATAAGTATGCAAAGACAGGCATTTTTTGCAAAATATAAAAACCATGCATTTATTTCAAAATATGCTTTAACGATTGCCATTTTAAAGACAAATTCATAGTTCGTAAGGATAACTTTCCATTTTAAGGTACCCAGTACAAACATGCATTTCCATGATATTCCTAATCCTAGTGTAATATGAAAGCATTTTAAAAATGTTTGAATTAGTTTTTTTATCATATGCAAATATGCGATCGCTCTCACATTATTCTGCATATCATATCTAGCTGAACGTCATCCGAATGGTCATTATCCCTGCGTCAATATATACTGAAATATAGCGTTTCATTAATTTTTAAATACCCTATCTTCCCCACTGTACACTTTCCAATAGCAACTACTTAATTTTATTACTTCATGATTAATTCTTACCCAGGCATTGTATTTTTTACAATGAAAACGATACCCCATATACAAATATATATATTCACAGAACGACAACGCATCTGCATAAAACAACAAATTAAATAAAAGCACAAAAACCAAACAAAATCCCTAACGCAATAACAACAGAAAAAAAGTCACACAAAAAATCACACAAAAAGTCCGCATCATAAATGAAGTCGCGTAGAGTCGAAAACAGAGTTGAAAAGTAGACAACTTGATTTTTTTCTGCCAACTCTTGTAGGGTTGAAACAAAATTGAATCAAGTCAGACATACATGATTTCAGAAGCAAGTCGCGAATCGTATGGAAAAAACAAATCAAGTTCCTGCAATTCAACTCAAAGCTTGATGTGTTTTCAAGTAGCTTGATTTTCAATTTACTTGTTGCAGATCTCTGAAGCAAAAGCAAAAAATGATCGCTGCGAAGCACTTCAGAAGTCGACAGATTCTGAAGTTTTCATTTTGATTGAGTAAAACTGTGAACAAATTTAAAAGTCCAAGCAGCATCAGTTTTCAACGGTCGTAGCAGACTGTTTTGCTTTTATGCTAACATTTGTTTGAGCGCTTTCGTGCTAATTTTATTTTGCTTTGCGATAGCAAATCGCTTTTCGATAAGACACTAGGGTGGACCCTAAAAGTGTAATTCTTGTTTTATACTCTTTGTGTATGTGCTGGCAGTATTAAAGATGTCGCTGATTTCAAATCTGATGTACGAGTTTTTTAACACAAGGGTGGGCTCTAAAATGTTTTTTTTAGCTTTATACTTTCGACTATTTCGACTTTCGATTTTTATCACAACTTCAGTCAATCAAAACAAAAACTGCCGAAGCTATCGACTGCTGAAGTGCTTTGCAGCAAAACCGCGATCGGTTTTGCTTTTGCTTTTGCTTTTGCTCTTGCTTTGACTGCGACTGTTTGATTTTTCTTAAGCACAAGCTTAAGCAGTAGTAAGTTTTGAAATTATGGAAACAGTGAGTGCTTTAAAAAGCAATAATGTTATGACTTTTTCTGATTTGACTGCAGCAATTTAATTACTGTTTCGAAATATATTAAATCGATTATTTTAAACACGAGCACCAGACTACATCCTTAAATATTTCTATCCTTGATAAAGGACAATATGACGACGTACCCGTCATGCGCTCAAACGACAAATGGTCCAGAAGTGCATGTAATTCAGACTCAGTTAACGATGGTTTTTCCAAAAAAACACACATCTTCTTAATAACTCCAGCCAAGTCACGCTTCATCTCTTCATAGGTGATGAAAAGGATATATGGCTCATGACGCAACTTCCAAAAGTCCACGATATGAGCCCAGTAGGGTGTGTACAAAATATCGTTGTTCATAAAGTCCTGTACGAATTCATCCATGGTACCGCGCCATATGTCCAACCACTGGACGAAAGGAAAGGCCGAGACGACAACATCCTTGACATTACGCGCCACATATACAGACTTTAAGTGAAAGTATGTTCGGATACGACATTGAAAATTTCTTTAAAAAAGTATTGAACTTTAAAACTCTTTGCTTTGCACACCTTTGGCTTCTTATCCCAAAATTGTTTAGGCAGCAGATTGACGGGTAAATGTGAAGTGAGTAGACGTGGTCCTGGCAGTTTGTCAAATAAAGATATTCTATCATCGTGTCCAAGAAACACTCCGTTTATTCTGCCGTTGAATATTTAAAAATTTTCAGCATCAGCTTAGAGTAATTTCAAAACTTACTCTAGAAAATTTCTAACTAGCAGCTTATCCTCTATATTAGTGTAATTAAAATCAAGCCCATGCATTAGCTGCCACAGCGCTACATTCGTCCAGGTGTTGCCACTTTTCATATAGCCCAATACGAAAACATCATCATCACGCACTTCAAAATTGAACAGCTGCTCGTATATCGTCTCCATACCTGCCGTCACAGTGCACCAGCGTTCTGCCCAGTTTTCTTCTTGGAGCGGCAGTCGATCGTGATTAGCGGCGATTTCAAACAATTGCCGTGGTAGACGTGAAATGGCATTTTTTCTTTCGCGAATTTTGAACATTTTGGTTATTTAGTCTGTTAAACAAAAATCTGACTAAATTGCAATCTGACATGAATGCAGTTATTATACTCATTTCGGAAAATAGGGCTCTATAGAGATCAGTGTATGCACTTTAATCCTTTTTACAACATTTCTTAAGATAATAAGCTTTGCGACAAAATAACAATTGATAAGATTGCTAAAAAAAGCTTTGGGGTTAAAATTTTTAGGTGAACTTATGTGTATGATATGGTAAAATATGGTTTGTTTCAGGCGCGTACGCAGGGGAATTTTGGGGGTTAGAACCCCATGCCCTCCGAAATGAAAGAATTTTAACGAGCTTCAAGAGAAACACTCAGCACAATATGGAAAAAAAAAATAAAATGATTCAATTTAAAATATTTGTTGTGAAAAGACTACATAGTATGTAGACTTAGAATTTTTTTAAAGTACACTGAAGCAATATGTGTTTAAATTTAATGGAACTGTGTTCATAATAAATGAATTTGTTTTTTAAATAGAGTTTGAAAAAAGTTCATTTAACTTAAACTCAAATGTATGAACAGTTCAATTAAAAACAAAAGTTTTTTTCAAAACATTGTTTTTAAATATACTTTCATAGTAAACATTTACAGTTTTAAAACATTTGTTTAAACATTTTTTAAAACAAAAACTTTAGTGTTAAAAACAAATATAATTTTAAAATCGAGTAGCGCAACTCGACTCGAATTTCGATTCGAGTAACTCGGTATTTCAATTTACTCGAAATTACGAGTTATTCGAGAAATTATCGAGTAACTCGTGATATTTTCGAGTTACTCATACAATTTTAAGTATTTTTCTACTCAATGCTTGTTTTTTTTATTCCATGTTCTCAATTTCACTCTAAACAGAGTTGCCACTTCTCTTAGAATACTTATGATTTTGTAAAGATACGTTGTGTTGAAGGAAACTATTTTTTCCCTAGAAGTCTATCAAGTCAAGCAGTCATAAAAATAAGAGAGAGAGAGAGAGAGAAAGAGAGAAAAAGATAAATACAACTGCATTTGTGCATATGAATTTTATCATGATTCTTCATTGCTGAATTGACCATACAAATGAAGTAACAATCTATAAACTTTGTTTGTCCTATAAGAGATGACCGTTTCTCATTCACAATATCCAATTGATCGTTTCAATTGACATAGGACTCATTGGTGTTTTATAAATTCAACAATTAAATCTCACTTCCATTATTACACTTTATAAAAATACTAGCTGAACCCGGTGTGCTTCGCTTCCCTCTCGTATAAAATAAAATTAAAAGTATTTATATATTTACAAAAATTTATTTATTTAATTTAATTATTGCAATGCTTCGCCGCTTTTTTGTTGTAAACCAATAAGAATTCAGCACTGAATCGCATGTAATTTGCTTCATGCTCCCCCTTTTTATTTTTAGACCAATCAAAAAGCAGCAATTACACAATCAGCTGTTTCGCAGTCAGTTGTGAAAGAATGAGAATGGGGTTACCCCACTCTCTATTTTAATTAACACGTATTATAAAATCAGCTGTTTTGAAGACAGTGGTGGAAGAAAGAGAATGGGGCTACCCCACTATTTTAATTAATATGTATTTTAAATTTGTGGCAAAGCCGTTAACAAACGTAGTAAAAAAGTAGGTGCAGAAGTGTGCATGGTCGAAAAATATTATCATATAATAAGTATTCCTGAGTCAAAACTGAACGCTGTGAAAATTTAAGATCGGTTATCAGGTCCAGCCTCCAATATATCGCAAACAAAGGGGCGTGCTCCGCGCACTTTTCTTTTGGTACGTATTTCTATTCATGCCAATACCATATATAGTAAATACTGCCGCCGTTGGTCAAAAAATGCCCAAGAGATGACGATTTGAAATTTTGGGTTATATGGGCGAGGCCACGCCCCTTCGTCCACTCACAACTTTATATAGTCAAGAATTTATTATTTCGTAAGAATATCCTATTGTGAAAATTTAATGACGATCGGTCCAGTAGTTAAGACTATATTGCGATTTTTAATTTTCCTAAAAAGGGGCGTGGTCCCACCCACTTTTCTCCTGGTACGTATTCCTAATTATGCCAATACCATATGTACCAAATAGCATCAATGTAGGTCAAAAAATGCCCAAAATATGGCGAGTTAAATTTTTGGGTTATATGGGGAGTGTCACGCCCCTTTGTCCAATAAAAACTTCATATAGCCTATTATTCTTTCCAGAGTCAAAGTAAAATGCTGTGTAAGTTTCAGGAAGATCGGTCCAAGGGTTTGGCCTCCTATAAAGCACAAACAAACAAACAAACAGACAGACAGACATTCATTTTTATATGTATAGATTGAAAGCAGATTAATTATAATTAAAGTGAAATGGGGCGAAAAAGGGGGATTTGGTAATAACAAAATCTATGGCTACCTTACATGTAGATAAAAAGTATATACAACTTTAGGTAAATACATATTACAAAAAAAGTATTTTGTATAGGAAACATTGTTAGTGGTACAAGTAAGTATCTGACTTAAAAAAGGGGGCGGTGAAGTGGGCGTGGTTCATAGTAATATGGCGACGTTAACAGTATTAAGAGCAATAAAAAAATAATCCGTTGGAAGGAACAAATTTGTACAGAGAACAAAAAGTTTAAAACTTAAATTTGGCGTGAAAAGGGGCGTGAAAGGGGGCGTGTCTACCTCGCCTGGAGTATAATGTGTATACAATTTGAAGTAAATCTGTTAAAAACTATATGGGAGCAAATACATATTTTTAAAAAAGTGGGCGTGGTCGAAAAAAGTACCCTATTAATCATGCCAGAGTCCCAGTTAAATGCTGTGAAAATTTCAGGAAGATCGGTCCAGAGGTTTGGTCTCCTATAAGGTACAAACAAACAAATAAACAAACACACATTCCATTTTATATATATAATAATAAGATATTAAAATTAACTTGAACAACATTCACCTTGTGTCACTTTTACTGAAATGAAATCTTTGAAAATTTCAAGTTCCCAAAATATCGAATGAAGGAAAAAGTTTAAAGAATGAAATCTGAATATATTCGTAAGTTAAAAACAGTGCTTCAAATGAAACATGGCAACTCTGTTCAGAAAGAACTGAGTACCGTTTCATTCAATGAGTCGAACGACTCGTTTTATTTAATGAGTCGTTTTATAGTTAACCTTGAACGCACCAACAGTGTGTCAAACATGCAGATACGAGACGATAAATTAAAAACGCGTATATAATATAAAGGTTATTTGAATTGAAAGTTAATTTTACTTCGACGTTTTTAACGTTAATTCAATAGGGAAAACTTAACCCAAAATGTTCATGCTCTTCATTATATGTCTATTACTTTGAAACACTTTGAAGGTTCCTATATGTATATAAAAACTGAGAGTGTAGCTATCTATGTTGTTTATATTCGATGAAATTTAATTATTTGTAACAACTCCTAAAATATTGGTATTAACATTGCTCTAAATTTTATTTATTTTATTAGAACTACTCCACACAATAAATATATGCGATTATTTAAAAAGCCATTCCACTGTAATCAGCTATGAGTCAAAACTCACGAGTGTTTTAAGCATTGAAACCCAATTGGAAATGGAAGCATGTTCCCAAAACATGCAATATTGAAATCTATGCATTGGAAAGGGTTCAGATGAAACAAAAAATGCAAGTCTATATTCTTAGGCTCAATACAAAAGTATACAGTGAACCGATAAACTATT
Organism: Dichetophora obliterata; assembly: GCA_963920525.1. NCBI lineage: Eukaryota > Metazoa > Arthropoda > Insecta > Diptera > Sciomyzidae > Dichetophora > Dichetophora obliterata. The sequence continues at coordinate 29,651,930 of OY986438.1, forward strand.
CGTCTCATTAACCCTACTGATAAGTATAAATTTCTGTAGCAAGGCTTGATAACCAAAACTCTTCAAATTGTTTTTTTTTTCTTTAGTTTTAACTCTCTTCTTTATTTAACAAACAACAGAACACCAGTTTTATTAATACATTTTTTGATTTTGTTTTAAATGCAAATGAAGCCAGTATTTACTCACAGCAAAAGTATTCGTCTTCATTCGATAAGCACAAGGCAACAAAAACAAGAAACAGCAATAATAATTTCTCTCATGATTGGTTTAAATTTTTTTGTTGTAATATTAACCTATCATAGTTTTTCAATGGCATTTGCATTGATAGTGTTAACTTTTTTAAGAAACAATTATTAACGTTTAAAACATTGGGCGAATAGGACGCGAAACTACTCCCGAAGAGCGAAAAATCATAATAAATTAGTTTGGAAAAGGCAAATGCTACAAAGAAATTAGTGAAATTGTTAAAAGAGCTGTAACAACTGTAAAGAGTATTGTATACAGGTTTAATGAAACTAAAACAGTGAAAAACGTACCAAGGACAGGTCGTCCTCAAAAGTTGACTGAAAGAGAAAAAATAGTATAATTACAAAAATTAAAAAAAATCCCCGCTTAAGTGCACCGAAAATTGCTGCTGAAGTTCTTAGTGAGACAGGCAAGTCCATATCAGACGACACAGTGCGTAACGTGCTGCATTAGCGTGGTTACAATGGTCGGGTAGCCCGTAGAAAGCCATTTATTGGTAAAATAAATAAGAACAAGCGACTGGACTATGCCCAAAAGTACAAAAATAATGGAATGGAGTTCTGGAAAAAAGTAATTTTTACTGACGAAAGTAAATTCAACATTTTTCAATCTGATGGTAAGGTTATGGTCTGGAGAAAACCGAATTGCGAAATGCTTGAAAAAAACTTACTCGCGACAGTAAAACACGGCGGTGGTGGAGTAATGGTTTGGGGCTGTATGAGTACAAAAGAGGTCGGTAACTTATGTGTTTTTGAAGGCACCATGGACCATAAGTTTTATATAAACATTTTAAAAGACCATCTGCACACTAGCATCGAAAAAATGGGCTTGTCTGATGATTATATATTCACCCAAGATAATGACCCAAAACATACTGCTCAAAATACAAAGTTATGGTTACTATACAATACACGCTCTTGGATGGAAACGCCACCACAGTCGCCGGATATTAACCCGATTGAACATCTTTGGGATGTTTTGGAAAAAAAATCCGAACAAGGCATATTTCTAATAAAAACGAATTAAGATCAGCTTTGCTAGAAGAGTGGCAGTTAATAACCAAAAACGAAACGGAAAACCTTGTTAATTCCATGCTTCGAAGACTTGAAGCAATAATAAAAAGCAAAGGAGGGCCTACAAAATATTAAAATAAAAAAAAAAAAATAATACTTACATTCCTCCTTATTTATTCACTATAAATATTCACTAAATAAATTCAAAGTTATCTAGACGAATATTTTTTCGGTATGAATTAGACATACTATTTTCATTTAAAAAATAATTGTATGTGTTGGAAAAAAATACAATGTTTTTTGTTTAATAAAGAAGATAAATGAAACTAAAGAAAAAACAATTTAAAGAGTTTTGGTAATCAAGCCCTGCTATTGAAATTTTTACTTTTTATCAGTAGGGGCAACGCGACGAATAGTTTATCGGGTCACTGTATTTAAGTGCAGTTTAGTTTCGTGAAAAAAAAGTTGTTCATGTAGCATTATTTAAATAAAATTGATATAATTACAAATATTTTTAAGAAAATTTATTAAAAATAAAAGATTGGATTCGCTAAACGCCACATTTTGTATTTTTCAGATTTACTTTTACACAATCATATTCTAAGTTCAATTCTACTGAGTATTTATGGACGTTGTTTTCCATTTTTATAAAGGGAGTATTCCTGGTTGGAAGCTTGCTTTTGAACCCTTTTTGAAAAACTTCTTTTTTGAAAACGCAAAGAGTTATTAAAATTCTGTTTTTTATCGTATTAAGAACACATTAAATTAAATAAAAACTTTTTTCCTTTGCACAAGGGCTGTTCGAAAAGTATTCGACCTTCAAAGCTGGGCGTCAAAAAAAAGTATGCTGCTTGCGGGCCGGATAACTCAACTTCGGATCATCTGAAATGGAAAAAATAAACGGCGTTAGATTCAGTACGGATGTAATTCTAGTCCCTACTTCAATCATAATTTTGCAATTATTTTTTACAAAACGGTGGTCATTAAAAAATGAAAAATCTATTTTGGATCTTTTTTTTTTAATTTAGTGTAAAAAAAATAGTAAACAATTGTTTAAAATTGCGATTGAGGTAGGGACTGGAATGGTGAAAATTCTGCGTCGATTGCATTATGTTTTATCAAAATAAGTTCAGAGGTACGGGCGCAATCTGGGCCTCAAGCTCGAAAAACGTGGTTTCGAGATAAACGCTTTTAGCTCATTTCCAGCTTTTGGTGCATTTTTGCACCAGTAACTTTAGAATTTTCTCCAGGTGAGCGCAAAAGTGATATTACCTGGCACTGTAGGGATTATGTTAGTATGGACCTTTGGCAATATACATTATTTTTGGTTTGAGGCGATTCGGTCGTTTACTTGGATTTGATGCCCACGGCGCATCGCAATATTTGGGTTTTTTTTTATTTTTGAAAATTCCGGAAAAAATTTCAAATCGCAATATCGAAAATTGCTCTTCAATAGTAACTATTATAAGTTTTAAATTTTATGTTAAAATAAATTAAGAGCCCGTTTGCTGTTTTAAAATGGAAAGGTTCGGCTGTGAAGGTATGTGATGCAGCTAGTGGTGCAAAAAATGCATTTACCTGGTAAATTTAGTCAGATAAAGTTTATGGCAATATATAGACTCTGGACGAAGTTTCATCGATTTTGGTCCGGTAGTTAAGGAGCCACCGGAAATGGATTAAGTTTGAAGTTATTTTTTTTCATAAAAAAAATTGAAATGAAAAATCTGAGCATGCAGAAATTCAACAATTCTGCGTCGATTGCAGTTGGCTTCATCAAAATCGGTTAAGTAGAACCGGAGAAAAGTGACTTCGAAGTTAAAAAACGTGATTTTGAAAAAACTCAAAGAAAATTTAAGGCAATAAAACATTTTTTTTTTGTGAAATTTTCCTATATTTAAGAATTATGGAAAACTAAAAATCCACAAATAAATTTTGGAAAATGTGGAATTAAAAGAATGGAACAACTAAGGGCTGGAAATGCTTGCCGAGGTTAAGGCATAACACTAGCTTCGGTTAAAAGCAATTCCAATTGTCTTTCACGGTTGTTTCGCCTAATCTATAATTCACGTATTGTTCCAATCAATTCCTCTAAATAAATCTATCCCTTTCCTTTCAGGTCAAAGACCAAACCTTGTTTGTATAAGGCGCATGCCTTGGTTTTTTGATCTTTAAAAAAAAACAAAATACTTACATATATCAATCTGCAATACCAGCCCCATAAAGAACTCCTTCCTCTTCTTCAAAAAATGAGGACTCAGCGGCTCTTCGGGCAGTTCTACCTTCTTTTGATGCGGCCAGAGCTCTGGCTTCGGACATTTTCAAACGTTCTTCGTTCCGAGACATGGCGAAATCATATGTGACGTTGCCAATCGGAATGCCCATTAGGTTCATTATTTGAAGTATTGGCAAAAATCCTTCGTTAAATATGACAGTTGCAATATAATTGGCAATCTTAATAGCGCATGCGCCGGTGTGCATATGCTTCGGTGCAAATGACCACAGCACTGCGTTGAAAGATTCGTTGCTGTTTTGAGTTTTGGAGCCAAGGCATCTGTTCAACAAATCATCGGCTGAAAGTGCTTCGTAAATAGGTTTGATAGCTTCCTGAACTCTCTGATTTAGTGGTGCATACGTATGCTTGAAGCTGTCGATTGTCCCTTCTGCTACTGCTTTTTGCCAGGCGTACCAGCACGACGCACCGGTTGGACAGTTTTGGTGCTGTGGAGCCTTATCAGTCGAGATTTTGTGCAAAAACGTTGCCCAAACAGCCTTTTTCATGTCAGCAACCGACTCTGGATGACGACGAATAGCGAGGCCATAATATGTTGTTAGTTGAGAGATGACTTTATCTGTGAGTTTGCTTGCACCCTTGCCGCCAATGCCTCTGTTCTCTTTTTTGGCCTTGCGGAGTCTGGTGCCCATTCTTTTTTGCCCGTGCGATATACATTCTTTTTTTCGACGATTGGGTCTCCATCATACGGATCGTCGTCTATAATAGCTTTGAATGTTTTTTAGTCGCCATCGCAGTTATACTTGCAGTATTTTACGCCATGCTTTTGGACTGATATGGTGAACATTTCCTTTATCGCATCCACCTCCATCTTCCCAGAGCTTCCCTGATGGTTGGCATGAAATTCCTCTTCGAGGTCTTCAATCCAAATTTAATATGCCAGTAGGTTTTCTTCTTTCTTAGCTTCCCAATATTTGCAACTGCTGCATACGCTGGACTTTACAACAGAGTCTACTATTTTTTTTACTGCAGATTAGCAATCGCCGCGAAAACTGTATAAAACTCCAAAATGCAACTCTCCGTTTTTTGTCAATGCTTATGTCTTCGTTTTCATTATTTATAAATTTTTTTGCTGATGTACTTGTGAATTCGGTGTCCTCAGCTCTTTCGTGTTGGTTACCACGAAACTGGCGTTTCAAGGAACGAGTTTTTCGATTGCTACCGGTGTTTCTTTTATTTTTATTTCTATTACTTTTTCTATCCATTGTCTTTAGGACAAACAAAAATTTTTATCAAAACTGATTATCAAAACGCGCGTTCGTCCGGTTTATAACTCAATTCAAAGTGAACTAAATGCTGCCAACATTCGAATACCTAAGCTCTAAAATGTGTATTCATTTATTTTTCAAATGAGTATACAAACAAGTTATTACTTACTAAAGAACGCGTTGATCAAAATTCGGTGGTTGCTTCAAACCGTTGCAATAAAACAGTAGCCAAATTAGCAAATCGCATTTTGGCGAAAACATTGTTGGACAAAAAAGGCCATATCTCCTAAAGTATTTCGAATTTTTAAAAACCCTTTTAGGACGATATTCACAAATATCCAAGCTATAAACATGTCAGCGCTTAAAAATTCGAACACATAAATTTTAAAAATTACCTAAAGTTTTGACGGCATTGAGAGGTCAGACGAAGTGCGATGGACTGTAATTTTTTGAGAATTTTTACGAATGGTTTTTGTAACTTTAACTTTTTCGTTGCATTGTGATATTAGATTACTGTCCAAAAATCAAAACTGAACCAACAAAGCTCCATTTTTTCTTGCTTTCTTAATTTTTAGTAACACGAAAGTTATACAACCGTCACATCCGCCACTGTGGAAATGCCCATATCGCATACATATTTGGTTTGATCCCCAAGCCTAAAACTTTGGCTGTTTTATCTTTACATTTGGACAAATCAAGGCTTTTAACAAAAACACCGCTTCTGTTTTATTTTCTACTGGGTGTTTCCACTGATGAGTGAAAGCACTCACATACATTGCGATCAGTGTTGTGACTGTAACACTGATAATAATATTATAGCAAAGTAATATAATATGTTAGGCAATATTGTTTCTTTGTCCCTAAAGCCGTAATATAACTTATTACTTTTAGCGGGAGGTAATAACATCCAGTAATGTTATTAATTTTTGGGTAATAAAGTAAAGTATAAAGTAACTAATTAACTATCGTGTTTTTATCTTTGTTACAATTTTATTCAAAAGGTAATAAAAATAAGTAACTATTTACTTTCATATTAAAGTTATATGCAATGTAATATTATCATTTTTATAATTTATCACATCGGTAAAATGTAATAAGTAACATATTACTTTCAAAAATAATATGTCACTACACTGATTGAGATCAACATCATTAACGGGAACTGAAAAAAACTCAAAATACTCGAAAACCATCGAGTTACTCGAAAAATCGAGTTTTTCGATACGAGTTTCGATTTGAGTTACTCGACTCGAATCGTGCCGAGTTACTCGAAGATCGAGCTACTCGCACAGGCCCAAATCCAGATTTAGCAATGGTTTTAATGGAATAAAAGAGACCTCACATTATTAAATTTACTAAATTACTAAGAACATTTGTTGAGAAAAATTTTTTGAAATTATATGAAAAAAATATTAAATTTGAAAATATTTCGAGTATGATACGAGAAAGCTTTTTACCCCATCTTTGAAATATATTAATTTTCTTGTGTATACAAGCGTGTGTCAATCGGCGTATCATGATAACAAATTTGGTACCCAAAATCTCAGAAAATAGAATTATATAGGTTAAATTTACTTTATATGCATTCTTGACTCCTTTCTGCCCGCCCCCTAGAACAAATCGTGCGGACGCCCTTATTGGTATTTATAATGTTATATTCGACATATTCAAAAATAAAATGCGCAAATTGGTTTGCTAAAAATAATTGCAACTAAGTCAATTCTTACAAGCTTGGGTAAAAAGTATATTTTCCCCGGGTTTTAAAGCTTAAAAATTCTAGTAGATATTTAAGTATACGTATAAAATATTTATTTTTTTTGCTACGTTAATTATTGTCAGCTGCTGTATGCTTAAGGTGACTACCCATAAATGAAAAGGCATAAATGTTCTGTATTGTAAGGAAAATTCTGTATTTCTCATCATAAAAGTTATTGATGTTAATTAATGCAAGGAATGTCTTAAGTCAATTTTAAATATTTTTTAGTATAAAATATTAATTTCATATAATAATTTTCTATTGCACAAATTAAAATGTTTACAAAAATTTAAGTGAAACAATTTCATCATGTTTATAAAAGTTTCATTAGAACCGGCAAAGAATATGTCAGTTTTTCCATAAACACTGAGTGAATATTTATCTGTAAGAAAAAATTTCACCGTCGATTTTCAAACTTTTTGGGATGGTACGTTTTTCAAAAATCTTACTAAGCACATTTTCCTTAATGTCAAAAATAACTTATTTTATTAATTCATTTCATTTGAGTTTGCGATAAATGATTTTTAGTGCTCGGTTATAGAAAGCTTCTATAAAATGTTAATATATTTCCGTTTCAGCAAGAATGAAAAAACTACTTTATAAACCATGGGCTTATTCAATGGCTAAAATAGCATTGAAAAAAAAAATTTTAAAAGAAAGAAAATTGCCAAAAATTTGGGAAAATTATATTTTAAAGGCAGAAATTAAATTACTTTTGAAAAGCGTAAACAACAGAGTAAATTGAAGTAAACAACTAAAAGTCACAAAATTTCATTTTCGCATTAAATTTTTTTAAGGCCGGTAGTGCACACTGTCACTGCCAGCAGATTTTCTCTCTTTTCTGGAGAGGCTTAAAGCTATACCGCACAAGAGTATTTTTTTTTAACTTTGTTGTAAAATTTCAAACTAATGCCCTTATTTTGTATGCCTATCCGAACACTCGTTTCGTGCAAAACACTGTTCGTTAGCGGTTTTGAAATTTGCAATTCGAACAGATAACAGCTGTTGAACTGGCGAACGACGCCGTAACAGAGTAACATTTGTGCAGTTTGCATCCCTAACGATCAATGAAATGGCGAATTCAAACGTCAAAATCACACGAATACTCAAATGCTATCGTTGTGTTGTGTTCGTTGAATTAGATTGTTCAAAAAATGGATAGTTCTGCAAAAAAAATTCGCAAAAAATCTCGCATCCTGCGCCTGTGCACTCTCAATTCGCGTTCACCAGCCTGCTCAAATCAAAAAATGCTAAAGCTGCATTCATTTTTTTTAAACACTTAACACTTCAATGTCACTTTATTATTGAACACTTGCTCAATAGTTATAGTTTATTTAAAACACAATCACGATGAAAACAAATAACCAAATTACTTCATTGTTCAAAATAAATTGACTGAATAAGAACAAAACAGCTGTTCGCATAAATAAACCAAACAACGGCGTTGCCAGCAAACAATAAACGAAGCAAAATTCTTAAAAAATCTTTAAATTAAGTAGACAAAAACAGAAAACTTCTGAAATGTTTGATCTGGCATTGCCGCATTTGACAACTGCTTCTGTATAACAGTTTGAATTACATAAGAAACGTAAGCATGTCGTAAGAGTTACCGAGTAGCTTCGTTATGGATACAAATTTTCATTTGCTTACAGCATCGTTCGCATAGCATTCGATTGTTGAATGCTTCGTTAGGCATACAAAATAAGGCCATAAATTTAGAGTTTTGCGTTATCTCTCGGCGGCTGTGGAATTTTTAACTATCATTTATTAGAGTATATGTACGGATGCAGTAAATGTGATAAGTTTAAGAGAAGTCCCACTGAAAACTGATAAAATTAAATGAAAAAGTGTGCGTGTCAGCTCCGGACACACCTTTTCAGTTTGCTACATTAGATCGATTAAAAAACTTAAATAACGTAAATACTAAGGTGGTCCTTAAATTCAAGTGTCTTTTTTTAAATCGATCCCCCTCAAAATATTCGAATAGATGAGAAATGATAAAATATAAAATTTCAGATCAGTCCAAAGTGATTTAGAGGTCACTAAAGTTATGCGATTATTACGTTAAATAACCTGGTCATTATGAAAGTTTTTCCTAGAAGTGTACCGTTTTAAAAATTTCGAGTTTGAGTTTTTTACGAAAAACATTCCTAAAAATCCAAGAATGCAAAATTTTAAAAAATAACATCACAGGTGGTGGTGGATTTATTTTGAGTAATTTAGTACAAAAATTTAACTTGACTTTTTTTTCAATAATTCTCAAAGTGCCTGTTTTAAGCATATCAAACACAAAAAAAAAATCATAAAAAATCGAAAAAATATGTTTTTCAGTTAAAATAACTTCAGTAATTTAAAAAAATATTTCTAATTTATATTCAGAAAAATTATTAGGTTCCAGGGTTACCAAGATAACTGATATCAAAGTTAACATAGTTAGGTAGTGGGCTTATACATTTTCGTCGATGCTTTTTTTGTTCCTTAAGATCTGTGAAACTAGCAGTTTTTACTTTTTTTAAAGTATTAAAAGATTATCCATTTTTAGAAGTTGTGGTCTAGTTGTTTTAACCTAAGCCGTAGGGTGAAAATTGTGTTGTTTTTAGCTAAAAATCTTATTTAATCAGTGGTTCTATCTCATGTCTATTTTTTTTATATTAATGCAATTTCTTAGCATTTCTTTTAAATTTTATAAAATACTAAATAATAACATATGAGTAGAGTATTTATATTGTTTGCAGGTTTTTAATATCATAAAATCATTGCAGGAAGTCGGTAAGTTTTAATTGCATATTTTGTTAACATTCATATTTCTGCATTTGCCTTTTTTAGATCTCTTTTTGTTCAGAAATGATCAAAGCAGCTACGTGGTCGCACTAGTTGAAATGCTCTTCTAAAAAATTTTCTGAAAAACACATAATCATTTTTTTGGCACAGCGACGATAAGTAGATTAGTCTTAACTCAATTTCGTTGCTAATGAAGAAAATAGTACAAAAAATAGAAAAGAACTTTTAAAAAGCTTTTTAGTTATTAAGGTATGTTAGTAACAGAGATTTTTTTCTGTTAAGTTTCCTATTACAGAGATTTGTTGTGAAAATATGTTGTTAACAGAATTATGTTAACAGACCTATGTTAAGTTTTTTTTCGCCGGATGCTGCATTTCGCCGGATGCTAACTTCACACAAGTTCAATTAATAGCAAATCAATATGAAATTCACTCAAACTAAGGATATAATAACAATGAATATTTCTGTATATTAAACTCAAAAAGTCCAAATTTTGAGTTGTGACGGTCTTGCACGAAATGAGCGATATGATCTTGACACATTACTCATTGTCTCGGGGGTGAAACAAACCAATCTCAAACGATAGTATTTTACATCAATAACAAAAGCGAAAGTCCCTTTTTGCTCCACTACGTCACAAATATGTTTACAGTGGTTTTAAATTTAACTTTTTTGGTCAAAAATGGAATGAAACAATATGAAAAATTATATGTTAAACTTAATTTAGGGTGGTTCTTGTTTTGGAAGCCTAAAACTCAAATTAAAATTTTCCGGGGAACAATTTTTCAGAACACTTTAACCCCCTAGCTCTTTCCATTATGGGTCAATTTGACCCTTTTTTTGGAAAAGACCCTACAATTCAATTTTGCAGGGAGATCAAAGGTTAAAACCGACCAAAAATATTTTCCAGAAAATTTCACTAGGGGTCACCCAAGACAAGCAACCTCTACGAGTTAAAGGTTACACATAAAATACGGACCGAAAAGATAATACATTTATTTTCATGTTAGGTAACTTTATTGTTTTTTTTAAATATTATCCATATCATTATCACTGTTATGGCATGAAATATCATATTCTTTATAGAGGCTTATATGATACTAGCTGAACCCGGTGTGCTTCGCTCTTTATAAAATAAAATTAAAAGTATTTATATATTTACAAAAATTTATGTTTTTAATTTTAATTTAATTATTGCAATACTTCTCCCCTTTTTATTTTTAGACCAATCAAAAAGCAGCAATTACACAATCAGCTGTTTCGCAGTCAGTTGTGGGAGAATGAGAATGGGGTTACTCCACTCTCTAATTTAATTAACAAATATTACAAAATCAGCTGTTTTTGAGAAAGTTGTGTGAGAAAGAGAATGGGGCTACCCCACTATTTTAATTATTATGTATTTTAAATTTGAGGTAAAGGCGTTAATAAACGTAGTAAAAAAGTAGGTGCAGAAGTGTGCATGGTTGAAAAATATTATCATGTTATTAGTATTCCTGAGTCAAAGCTGCACGCTGTGAAAATTTAAGATCGGTTAACAGGTCCAGCCTCCAATATATCGCAAACAAAAGGGCGTGCTCCGCCCACTTTTCTTTTGGTACGTATTTCTTCTATTCATGCCAATACCATATATAGTAAATACTGCCGCCGTTGGTCAAAAAATGCCCAAGATATGACGATTTTAAATTTTGGGTTATATGGGCGAGGCCATGCCCCTTTGTCCACTCACAACTTTATATAGTTAAGAATTTATTATTTCGTAAGAATATTCTATTGTGAAAATTTAATGAAGATCGGTCCAGTAGTTAAGACTATATTGCGATTTTTAATTTTCCTGAAAAGAGGCGTGGTCCCACCCAATTTTCTCCTGGTACGTATTCCTAATTATGTCAATACCATATGTTCCAAATATCATCGACGTAGGTCAAAAAATGCCCCAAATATGGCGATTTAAATTTTTGGGTTATATGATCGGTGCCACGCCCCTTTGTCCAATAAAAACTTCATATATCCTATTATTCCTTATAGAGTCATAGTAACATGCTGTGAAAGTTTCAGCTTTAATGGCTGCAAACATAGCTCCCGTTTGGTGAAATAGTATTTATTCTTACGGCAGCCAATCAGAAGCGTTCTAATGAAAAAAAAATAATGAAAAAAAAAATTATTTCAGAATGTTTTTGTGCATCAACACTTTTTAAAGACACCAAATATAGACCATATTGAAAGCAAATTAATTATAATTAAAGTAAAATGGGGCGAAAAAGGGGGATTTGGTAATAAAAAAATCTATGGCTACCTTACCTGTAGATAAAAAGTATATAAAACTTTAGGTAATTACATATTACAAAAAAGTATTTTGTATAGCAAACATTGTTAGTGGTATAAGTAAGTATCTGAATTTAAAAAAGGGGCGGTAAAGTGGGCGTGGTTCATAGTAATATGGCGACGTTAACAGTATTAAGAGCAATATACTGCCAAATAAAAAATAATCCGTTGGAAGTAACAAATTTGTACAGAGAACAAAAAGAGTCCCAGTTAAATGCTGTGAAAATTTCAGGAAGATCGGTCCAGAGGTTTGGTCTCCTATAAGGTACAAACAAACAAATAAACAAACACACATTCCATTTTATATATATAGATTTATTTCTTGAATTTCGTAAATTATTTGTTTGCTTAGTTTCTCAACATTTACTACATTTCCGTAGCGAGTTAAACCGGAGTTAACTAGGTATTAACTCCCCACGGAAACGCGAGTTGTGTTGAATTTCGTTAAATCCACGAAACTTGTTAGATTTAACTGAGTTAGATTGAATGCGTTCAGAAAGTACTTTTTATTTTATTTTATTTCTGCTACTGCGCTGACATAAAGTGTAACATTCCGTTCAGCAGGCACGCAAAGTAGCGGAAGCTGATACTGATTAAGCAGTCAACATGTTTAGTAAATTTGCACCTGCGGAACGCACATGTTTATACTAAAACAAATTGCCGAATGGAATGGCCGAAGTCCAACTCGACTCTATGTTGTGCATGGAAACACTTTCGAGCTAGAAATGCCATTTTGTCAACTTGACGAAAACCCCAACTCAGACTCAACTCGCCATGGAAAGTTATTTTTTCACTCGCACCTGACAATGGCAGCATTCTGCGAACTCAACTGTTGTGAACTGTAATGGTAGCGATACCTTAGTGAGCGATGTTTTTCTCCGAATGTATTTTTATTCTAAACGTCAGAAAAGTTAGTAATTATGTAATTTCATTATTATTATTAAGTAATTATATAATTCATTTAATTGCAAAGGTTTCTCACTCAAATTTTAGCACAACAGTTGCCAACTGTTGTCTCTGCTGAATGTGCCCAATATGTTGTTTTATTGTCAGATGATAAAAACTATCAATAATTTTTTCACGACTGCAAGTGTTGCCACATTATCATTGGCGTAGCAAGCGGGGGCAAGGGGGGCAGTTGCGATTTGAAAAAATTCGGATACACTGAAAAAACTATTGAATGAAGTTGAAAAACTTGTAGCTTTGGTTTTGACTGTGCCTGCATCAGCAGCTTCATCTGAGCGTTCTTTTAGTGCACTAAGATGACTTAAAACGTATCTTCGAGCAACTATGACACAGAAACGACTCACTCATGCGGCACTTATACACATTTACAAAGATAAAACCGAAGAATTTGATTCGATGGAGGTGGTGAAAGAGTTTGTTTCTCGCAAGGACAGAAAGAAACATTTTGGAATAATTTAAATTGATATAACTTTTTGTACCTTATTGCATTTAAACCATGTAAAGATATACCTAGTCTTGCTTTATAAAAGCAACCATTATTTCTTATAGTTTCATATTTCCATATGAAGATCCTTTAAAAAATTATCTCTAATATCGAAATTGGAAACACGGTTGCCACTTTGGTACAATTGAGCCAAAATTGGTACATTTATTTTAACTTGGTACCTTGGTTCATTATTTTTCGAGTTGGTACATTTTGTAAAAGATTTACAATTTAACAACTTGTTACAAAAAGCGAAATTTGGTAGCACTGGAGAAATGTTCAGACTTATGTTTAGTGGAACTTTCATTGCAATAGGTTCTAAAAGTTGATGCTTTTCTTGTCATATAAATTAAAAATCACATCTTTTGAGACATTTTTTGAGAGTTGAGGATTTTTTGTGAGAATTTCCACAAAAGCAGAAAAATATCATCAATCAGAAAATTTTTCTCTTCTTACCAAAGATATTCTAAAACAAATTAAAGACAAGTTCGATGTAGGTAAAGAAGATCTAAATGTTTTGAATTTAAAAACATCTTCACAAGTTATGTCAGAAAACAAAATTTCTTTATTGCCATAATTCAATAATTCATATTAAAATATCATCTCATTGAATGCTAACCTGACGTTATTGTGACTCAGAGGAATCTTGTTCTGGGGCCTTACTCTGTAATGCGATTCGAAAATCAAATGCGATTCGAAAACAAAATCACACCATGTAAATACATTAATTAAGATTACTAAATGGCAGTAACTTTTATCTCTGCTTTAAAATTCTGTTTTTGTCTGCATTGAATTTGAATTAATAAAAAATTTGTCAAAACACCATGTAAATACATGGTGTGATTTTGTTTTCGAATCGCATTTGCTTTTCGAATCGCTTTACGGAGTAAGGCCCCAGGTTTCAAATATTAGTTTTTAAAATTGTTATGACGTTGAGAAAAAATTTGGATATTTTGAGAAAAAGTCTGGGTCATGAAGAATGGATTGGGGGAAATTTGTTTTAATGATTTTATGAATTTTGTTAATAGTCTGATGTGCCTTCCACACAGCTCAGCAGCTGCTGATCCAATATTTTTTTTATTTTAGCCTGATTAAAACTAAGCTTCGAAATAAATTGGAATATAAAACACTTAACAACATAAAGCTCTCTAAAAAATTGTGTGTCGAACGCAATGAATCTAATTATATTTGGCCAACAAAAGAACTATTTTGATGTATTTATTATTTTGTTAATAGCGTATAGCATAACTTAATATTTTTGTTATGTTTGGTAAGTAAACAAATATACTCCAGTGAATTATTATAATAAATCTTATCAAATTATTATATTAAAAAAAATTGGTACAGTTTTTCCTATTGGGTTCATTTTTTCGGAGAATTTGGTACAACAAAAAATAAGCAAGTGGCAACCGTGACTGGAAAACTTTTAAAAATAATGAAATTTTAATATTTTTTATTTAGTCCTTTATTTTTTTTTATTTTGAAACTAAAATAAAAAATTTGTTTATTCATATTTATTTTTCTTTTAAGAAATTTTGGTGTTGTTTTTTTTGCGCCCCCATTTGTACTGCCCCCCAGATAAAATTAGCTTCCGACGCGTTTGCACATTATTTACCCTAATCTGCATGTTTTTAAATCAGCACTCAAAAATTGATTCCTTAGTTAAACTCAGATCAATTTTAAATTACGTTTAACTAATCTCAAGTTAAGCAAGGTTTCAACCAGCTCTGTAATAGTTGCCCTTATTCAGCATATGTTGTTGCAATCGCTAACTATTGATTACAAGGTGCGGTCAAGAACTGTTGATCACTATTTTTCTCCTTTTATTTATTTTAATATTAAGTAATATTAAGCGATTTCCTCATAACCCCCAAAACTTTAAATTTTTGTTTTAAGAAAAAAAAAGTTCATAAAAACTTTTGTGAAGATAGTTTTTAATTTCATTCATAGGGAAAAAGTTACAGCGAATTTTCATTTCGGTTTAGCGTGTTTCCGCTTTAGGTCTTTAGCCTTTGGTTTATCTTCGTGTGGCGTCGTTTGGTTTCGATTAGGTCAATTTCTTTCTTTTTTAGGTGCGAGGTAAAATTCATCAGTTTTGAAAAAATCATAAAATTCTGTATGACTAAAATATTCATAATTTTTTTCTATAATCAGTTTCGAAATTTTAAAAAAACTCAATTTCTTTCTTTTCTGCAATATTGAATGAGGTAGAAAATAGCATAGTTTATCGAAATTCAAAAATGTACAACTATTTAAAAACTCTATCCATTTTCCATCAACTTGTTTCTTTTTGCACTCATTTTGAAACAATTTTCAACGAAACAAACTCTCCAAACATTAAATCCTTATCAACATTTTTGATAACAAAAACTTTATAGCATCGGTAAGATTGTAGAATGATATATTGGAATTTAAATTTAAGACACTTAGTTTTAAAATCTATTGCTTCTAATATCAAAAGACACTTAGTTTTGAAAAACTATTTATTTTAAAACCAAAAACGTACTTTTGATTTCTGGCCTAAGTTTCAAAGTGGTTTATAGTTAACAGTTATAAAGTTTACAATTTCTGTGTCATTAAGAAACTTTATCTTCTCACTAGTCGTAAGCAATAAAAATACAAAATACAGTTTTCTTCCCGATAGCGAATTCGAAAACGAGTCTTCAACAAAAAATAATCCGATAATGCGGACTTGTTTCGTGTTCGAAAAATTTTACTTATTAGGCCTCTTGTAAACAGTTCCTAAGAAAAAAGAGATTATAATGGAATGAATGGGCGAATTTATAAATAGCTTATCTACATTAAAAGATAATGGATCTTCTTATATAAAACACACGGTTAACTCATATTAAAAGCCAGATAGTTACATTAACACTGGAGAGAACATTCAAAAACTAAAACTATTTTCAATTGTACGCTCAATCACTAGCGGAAATAGTCGAAATGTTTGTCTTTCGAGAAAGAAATACCAATGCCGCAGTGCGTCAGCTGCGTCCAATGACGGAAATAGTAGCCACACATGAATATCTACCGCTGAAGGATGAGAACTGGGCTGAGCGTTGGTGCACGCTACCCAAAGACTTCGAGAAGGTTTTCGAACAACTTCACGACTTTAAAGTTCGCGATGATGATGTTTTCTTGGTGACATTTATGAAATGTGGCACCACATGGACACAGGAGACTTGCTGGCTGCTGATGAATGAGCTAAATTTAAAGCGTGCCAAGGCTGAGGAACTGCTGCATCGCAGTATTTTCATAGAGTAAGTTGGGATGAGCCCCGTGGCCAACTCCAAGACACTTAAGTCTTTTGTTTGTATACCTACAGCTTTTCGGGTCTATTTAATGAAGTAGATAACACCGTCGAGAAGTGCGATCAACAACAGAGTCCACGTCTTATTAAGACGCATCTTCCGGTCAATCTGTTGCCTAAACAGTTGTGGCAGAAAAAGCAAAAGGTACATTTATTTTGAAAGTTTTGATAATTTAAATAGTTTGTTAACAAAATTGTAGGTCATTTATGTGGCGCGTAATGTCAAGGACGTAGTTGTATCGTCATATCATTTCGTCAAGGGTCTAGGCGTCTGGACTGGCAATATTGATGAATTTTTGCAGGACTTTATGAACAACGATATAATGTACACGCCCTATTTGGAGCATTTAGTGGACTTCTGGAAGTTACGCCATGAACCGCACATATGTTTTATCACCTATGAGGATATGAAGCGGGATTTAGCTGCGGTCATTGTAAAACTGTGCACATTTTTAGAAAGGCCACAACTTACGGAAACGGAAATGAACGAGACTTTAGAGCACTTATCATTCAACAAGATGCGGGGTAAGACAGAGCATAACATTTTTGAAATTTTGTATAAATATATATAAAAAAAAAAAAAATTACAGAAAATAAGCGCACGAATCTGACACATTTGATAAGGGACGTTGTAACAACTAATATTGGTGAAAATTTTCAGTAAGTTGAATAAAAATAACCCATTTGTTTTATATTTATAGTGCCTGACTAAATAATTTTTGCAGATTTATGCGTCGCGGTATTGTTGGCTCCTATAAAGATGAATTGACTGAGAAACATCGATGCATTCTGGACGAATGGTCAAGTGCATTTTTCGCAAAGCATGGCATCAAAGAGGAGGACATATTTGGCCAAACTTAGATTATTTAGGTTATTTTTTGAAACTATTAAAGCTGTAAGAAAATATAAATATGAGAATAAAACATGCTAAGACTTGTGATGACTTGTTAGTAATGGCATGTTTTCTATAACCATTCTGTATTTTATAAAGCTACAAAAAAAGACATTTTTTAGAATTATGTATGTGCTTTAAGCCAAATAAGTTCATTGACCAAGAGGTTGCAACAACAAAAAGTTCTTTACAGTATAAACCACCAAGCAGACTAGACAGATGTTTCACGAAAATGCATACCAACGATAAGCAAGACACGAGAATGCATACCAACGACAAGCAAGACACGAGAAGCAATCGAATTTCATATAAGAAAATAAAACTATTGCTTCTCGCAGGGCCGTAGGCAGAATTTACCCGTGGGAGAGTTTTGACGAAATTTTTTTTTATTAAAAATTAAAAAATTTTAATATACAAGGATCATTACACGGTCACGTACAGACAAATTCAACTATTTTTTTGAGTTTATTGTACAGTCAATTCTAAATTTACACATTGAAAATGAAGTCCTTTTGTCTAATTAAATATATTGCATTCTGTTTCTTCATTTTACGTTCAAACTTTCTTTAAATTTTATTAAATGCAAGAGAAAAAATGAGACATCTACTGTCACGTGTCGGACGAGTTCAGTCAACCAGCATTGCAAATCGTTGTGTTCGTTTAGAAATTTTAACGAAAGTAACTTACATGGGGAAGCGGTATTTGAGAGCCAAATTATTATTACTCATAAACATACTTTCGGCGTAAAAAGATTTTAAATATGGACCACACTTTTTTTTTTAATAATTTATTTACATATCGTCATGTGGAGACAAATCATGTCACGTGCCTGACAGACTGACAATGTTGTAGTTTAATTGGGTCATTAAGTAATAAGGTAGTTAAGTAATTATTTAATGTAGTAATTAAAAAACAAATTTAATATATTTTTCTTTCATTATCCTTAGCCAATGTCTTCCATTTTTACTAAACCAAAAAAGTTAACAAAACATTTACTAAACATTTACGTAAAAGAAAAAATACATTTGTGAAACATTGCAGACGATTTGATCATCACGGTAGATGAATTTATATATAACTTGCTTAAATGAATAAAATCAAAATATTTCCCTTAGATAATATCATAAAATAATAAGTTTTTCATGAGTTTTAATTTTTTGGTCACGGTTGACTTTTCTGTGGAATGCCCCACAAGTATTTGTTTCATTTCATTTTTAAGTGAAGTTTTTATCTATCTTCTATATATACTACTAGTATGTCCCGGCAGACGTTGTTCTGCCACAGACCGCCTTAAAAAATAGTAAAAATACCCGAGTAAAAATTAAAACTATTTTAGCTGAGGCCAAACAGTGGCCGTACAAGGCCTAATTTTTAATATCTCGGCCGAACGAGGGTCGTACAAGGGTCGTTTGCAGGACTTTTTGACTAAACAGCGGCCGTACAATGGGCGATCAGTGGCCGTACAGAGGCCGTTTTTAAATAATCTGGGCTGTACAGCGACCGTACAAAGGCCCTTTTTAAATAATCTCGGCTGTACAACAGGAGTACAGCGGCCGTACAAAGGCCATTTTTAAATAATCTCGGTTGTACAACGGCCGTACATCGGCTGACCAGTGCTAATTCTACAATGAAAAGTAGATTTTTCAATTGCAACTTCATGCGGAAATAAATTAATGTTAAACTAATTAAGAAACTTTTTGATTTAATTTTTTGTATTTAATAAATCTTTTTTCATTACCATTAATTGTAATCAGTTAAAAAAATTACACTGTTTAAATTGAAAATTAAAAGGGGCATTGCATTCAAACAAATAACTTTATATACAAAAAATGTTTTGCGCCACACAAGTGGCGATAATATTAACATCGCCAAGTGAGGCTTGCTTCTGTTGTTGCGCATACATTTGTTGAATAACAGCTTTGAAAATTTGGTGGCATTCAACGGGAGTGCAGCGGCCGTTTTGTGGTCGTTCAGTGGCCATACAACTTAATTTAGGCCTTGTATGGCCGTTGTTTGACCCAACTTTCGACCGCTAGGCTTTTTGGATTATTTTTGGTCCATTTTTGACTCTTATACGGCCGCGCGGCTCATGATCGACCGCTGTTCACCTGCTCATATTTTTACTCGGGTAGCTGCCGAAAGTAACCATATGAACTAAGTTACCAAATTTTAGTCTAATACTATCAAAACCGTGCGAAATATAGTATTTTTGAAATATAGCATAAGCGGTAAAAATGGGTGTGGCAAAATTATTTCCCTAAACCATCTCGTAATCGAAACAAATCGACTGCCAAAATTTCAGCTCAATTTAGCTTAAGCCTGGCGCACTTTGCTTTACTCCACAAAAGTGAGAAGTGAAAAGTGAGTTTAACTAAAGTGGGACAGGCCTCTTTTTAGTGCACTTGCCGAGAGGTCCCAAATGAACTAAATTACAAAGTTTTTGTCTTATATGACACAAACCGTTGAAATAAAACATTTTCATTGGTTTGTGGGCGGTAGAAGGGGGGCGTGAAAACCTATTTTTAGCACAGATACTGGCAGTAGCCATACAAACTAAGCCAAAATTGTAGCTTAATCGACACAGTAGTCAATTTTAATGATTTCTCAAAAAGCGATAACGCCCATTTTTAGTACAGTTGCCGAAAGTAACCATACAAACTTTAGTATAAAATGTTAGTCTTATATGACCAAAACAGCTTGAAATATAGCATTTTCACTGATTTGTGGGCGGAAAAGGGGGCGTGAAAACCAATTTTTCGTACAGTTTCTGACAGTAACCCCACAAACCAAATTACTAAATTTAAGTCTTATACAATTAAAACCGTATTAAGTAAAGCATTTTCATTGGTTTGTGGGCGGTAAAAGGGGGCGTGGACACACTTTTAATACAGTTGTCGACAGTAACCGTACAAACTAAATTACTGCATTAAAGCCTTATACGACCCAAACCGACTGAAATATAGCTTTTTTATTGATTTGGGGGCGGTAAAAGGGGGGTGTGGCAACTTTTTTCCTCAACCATCTCTTACCTGAAACAAATCGTCTGCCAAAATTTCAGGTCAATCAGTACAGTAGTTTTGGAGTCTATAGGCATCAGACACACATCGTTTTGCTTTATATATATATATATATAGATATTGATTTGTGGGTGGTAAAATGGGGCGTTAAACTTTGGGGCACCTACACAGCAAGTTTCACTATAAAAATGTGTAGAACTCCAAAATTGCCATGATGAAAAAGTGGGCGTATATATATTGCAACAACGCCCATTTTTTGTACAGTTATCGACAGTAACCATCTGAACAAAATTTTTTACAATTATATTGTAATAGTAACTATGTATTAGTTTTTTTCGATCAAAACCGCCTGATATATATCCTTTTTTTGGTTTGTGGTCGATAGCGCAAATTTGGCTTTTATGGGAGGTACCACGCCCCCTTGTCCAATCTTTACCAAACCCACAGGAACACTCTCAAGAAGTGGCTTCAGTTTCTCTATAAATTTCATAAAGATCGGTTCAGCGGATGTGGAGTCTATACGTGATATAGCCACATACCCACATACATACATCCATTTTTATATATATACACTGAAAAAAATGTGCGGAGTTTACCCAAGTTTTTTCATGAGTCAAAAGAGTTTTTGAGAAGTTAAAAACGTTTTGTCGCCGTAAAACGCAAAATTAATTGCATCAATATTTTTTTTGTTAATATAAAACTTTTTTTGCTTGATACAACTCATTTTCAAAGCTTGGAGTAAATTAAAAGCAGTTTCAAATTAACTCTGAATCTTCTCCGAACATTTGTCCTTTTGACTCCATTAAAACTTATTGCAACCATCTATGAAGAACGTCTTTGTATTTTAAAGCTGAAACGGAGTTATGTTTAGCACGAAACAAAGTCTGCTCGAAAAAATATTTCCGTTTGCTCATTTCACTTTGAATGAAGATAAAGTACTCAAATATTTTAACAAGCAAATCAAGTGTGCTGTAAGAATTAAATGTTAAAAAAGGGCCGTTTTTACTATTGCGAGTTTTATGTTTTCGTATATCTATATCGAAGTGAAACTTCTTATGCGGTTATTTGATATAGAGGGTAAAATTTTTCGAGTCTCGTCACAAAAGTTTTTTTTAATCTCGTCACGAAAAATTGTGTGCACATGCAATGATATTTTTATATGGGGACCCCTAGAAGGGTGGCAGATAGAGTGTATGTGTGTTTAGAAGAAATGTTTAATAAAAAAAAACAAAAGGACCAGCTCATACATTTGACCTCCCTAGGGGTTATCGATTTTTTGATATGAACTATAATAAACAATTTCTTCTTTTTTTTGTGTTTTTTTGTATCGGGACCCCCAGAAGGGTGGTAGATAGAGTGCTGGTGTGCTTAGAAGAAATGTTTAATGAAAAAATCAGTAGGACAAGACATGAGACCCTCTTATGGTCATAGATTGGA
The DNA here is from genome assembly GCA_963920525.1 of Dichetophora obliterata. Lineage (NCBI taxonomy): Eukaryota > Metazoa > Arthropoda > Insecta > Diptera > Sciomyzidae > Dichetophora > Dichetophora obliterata. Next base: position 29,673,652 of record OY986438.1, read on the forward strand.
TCCCCAGAAGGGTGGCATAAAAGAAAAAAGGTAAGTTCAAAAGGAGTGTTAAGGGGGAAAAATTAATAGAACCAGCTCATATATTTATCCCCCTAGGGGTTATAGATGTTTTGATATAAATTTTAAAAGCCATTTTTTTATTTTTTTTTTTGTATGGAGACTGCCACAATAGATCCCCATAGATTAATTTTTTCGCGTTATCTCGTAAATATCAAATCACGGATATATTCCGCATATATCGCAAACCATTAAGACTAGTATTACTAAATGAAGCACCAAACAATGGCATGAAAATATTAAATAAACAGAATATTTTTTATGAAAATTTTGCATTGTATATCGTTTGAGGTGCTATCTCTTTTTTTCTCTCTGTTTTTTTTACAAAAATCTATCTTATTCTTTATATTAAGAAGTTTCCCTTCTCGGCTGTATACACTCTATACTGTAATTTTTTTTAACCTGCGATATATTTTTTATAGAAAATTTTGGGAAACTAAACAATTTTATTAAATTTGGTATACATCTGTTGTTTTAATAAGATACATACATTTTTTAAAGGAATTTATGAGTTTTTGGAACATACTAAAGTCACATACAACCATATTTTATTAACGAAATTACATTAAACACTAATGAACAAATTTTTAATGTATGTATCACGACATTTAGGTAACCTTGCTCACTTAACACAAATCTCCTTAAGAATATTCTACTTATTTTTGTACCAAATTTAATTATTCTAGCATCAATATGTATTGGAGTTAAGCATATTAAATTAAATGCCAGCGTTTACCCTGTTGTTTAATCCTTACAGCATTTTGATAAATGCTTAAAAAATATCTTTTCCCTCATTCAACGAACAAAACTCAATCAAAAACGAAATCAATTGTAAAATAAATGCAAATATTTATCCCTTTTTTCAAATATGTTAAATACAAAAATCCCTTTTTTTTAAAAATTCACCTTAAAATCAAAGAAATGAAACACCGTTCAAACAAATTTTCAGAGTTGAACGCAATTTAAGCTCAAAAGTAAAAAAAAGTTTTGTTTTATAAGAAACTAGCTGAACCCGGTGTACTTCGCTACCCCCCTCTTTATAAAATAAAATTAAAAGTATTAATATATTTACAAAAATTTATGTATTTAATTTTAATTTAATTATTGCAATGCTACTCCCCTTTTTTTGTTGTAAACCAATTAGAATTCAGCACTGGACCGCATGTAATTTGCTTCATGCTCCCCCTTTTTATTTTTAGACCAATCAAAAAGCAGCAATTACGCAATCAGCTGTTTCGCAGTCAGTTGTGGGAAAATGAGAATGGGGTTACTATACTCTCTATTTTAATTAAAACATCTTACAAAATCAGCTGTTTTGCAGAAAGTTGTGGAAGAAAGAGAATGGGGCTACCCCACTATTTTAATTATTATGTATTTTAAATTTGAGGTAAAGGCGTTAATAAACGTAGTAAAAAAGTAGGTGCAGAAGTGTGCATGGTTGAAAAATATTATCATGTTATTAGTATTCCTGAGTCAAAGCTGCACGCTGTGAAAATTTAAGATCGGTTAACAGGTCCAGCCTCCAATATATCGCAAACAAAGGGGCGTGCTCCGCCCACTTTTCTTTTGGTACGTATTTCTTCTATTCATGCCAATACCAAATATAGCAAATACTGCCGCCGTTGGTCAAAAAATGCCCAAGATATGACGATTTTAAATTTTGGGTTATATGGGCGAGGCCATGCCCCTTTGTCCAATCACAACTTTATATAGTTAAGAATTTATTATTTCGTAAGAATATCCTATTGTGAAAATTTAATGAAGATCGGTCCAGTAGTTAAGACTATATTGCGATTTTAATTTTCCTGAAAAGAGGCGTGGTCCCACCCAATTTTCTCCTGGTACGTATTTCTAATTATGCCAATACCATATGTACCAAATATCATCGACGTAGGTCAAAAAATGCCCCAAATATGGCGATTTAAATTTTTGGGTTATATGATCGGTGCCACGCCCCTTTGTCCAATAAAAACTTCATATAGCCTATTATTCCTTCCAGAGTCATAGTAACATGCTGTGAAAGTTTCAGCTTTAATGGCTGCAAACATAGCTCCCGTTTGGTGAAATAGTATTTATTCTTACGGCAGCCAATCAGAAGCGTTCTTAATTAGTGAAATGAATTGCCATATACATAATTTTAATTGTAAGTATGTCAATGATATGGTAAGCGTTATAACACGCGTTGGCAATCGCACCTCATGTTACACTTGAAGGAAAAGTAGTGCAATATTAATATTCAAATTTAATTGTGTTGATAATATTTAAAAAAAAAATAATAATAAAAAAATTATTTCAGAATGTTTTTGTGCATCAACACTTTTTAAAGACACCAAATATATACCATATTGAAAGCAAATTAATTATAATTAAAGTAAAATGGGGCGAAAAAAGGGGGATTTGGTAATAAAAAAAATCTATCGCTACCTTACCTGTAGATAAAAAGTATATAAAACTTTAGGTAAATACATATTACAAAAAAAGTATTTTGTATAGCAAACATTGTTAGTGATATAAGTAAGTATCTGAATTAAAAAAGGGAGCGGTGAAGTGGGCGTGGTTCATAGTAATATGGCGACGTTAACAGTATTAAGAGCAATATACTACCAAATAAAGAATAATCCGTTGGAAGGAACAAATTTGTACAGAGAACAAAAAGTTTAAAACTTAAATTTGGCGTGAAAAGGGGCGTGAAAGGGGGCGTGGCGTAAGAAATGTTTATTTCTACCTCACCTGGAGTATAATGTGTATACAATTTGAAGTAAATCTGTTCAAAACTATATGGGAGCAATTGCATAATTTAAAAAAGGGGGCGTAAAAGTGGGTGTGGTCGAAAAAAGTACCCTATTAATCATGCCAGAGTCCCAGTTAAATGCTGTGAAAATTTCAGGAAGATCGGTCCAGAGGTTTGGTCTCCTATAAGGTACAAACTAACAAATAAACAAACACACATTCCATTTTATATATATAGATGATATAAATAAAATATTCTGCAACTCAAAATATTTGATTTATGCTGATGACCTTAAATTATTTAATAGTGTCAGTAGTATATCTGATGCTATTTCATTGCAATCTGATTTAGATAATTTACTTAAATGGAGTAAGATTAACGTTCTTCCATTATTGAATATTTCTAAATGCTTTCATATAACATATTCTAAATGCAATCATTTTTTGAAATTTCAGTACAATATTTCTGAATTTCCACTTAAGTGTGTTGAATCTATAAAAGATCTATCATATTTGACTGTCAGTTTACTTTTAATGAACATATTAATTTTATTGTTCCCAAAGCTTACTCGAGGAACGAGCTAGCTTTTATACGCAGAAATAGTTCAGAGTTTTCTGACCCACATACTGTTAAGTCACTTTATAATGCTTTTGTTCGCTGGAATACGATTTATGCCGTCCATACCTTTAGGTTGGAACAAGTTCAGAAAAGATTTACAAAGTTTGGTCTTCGTTTGTTATATGGTCGTGAAGATATCCCTCCATATAATGTAAGATGCTTACTCTTAGGTATATGTAAAATCGTTAGAATCGCTAAGGAAAGTTCAGTCCCTTGTCGTTACATATGATATAATTTCAGGCAACATTGACTGTCCTTCTCTTTTGGCTCTTATAAATTTTTATATACCGTCAAGGCAGTTGCGGCATTTTAACTTGTTCTATATTAAATTCCATAGGTCTAATTATGCACGAAATGAACCTTTGCATCGAGCTTTGTCTTTGTATAATGATTTGTCGATACATGTTTTGTTTGATTTCTCATTGTCGAAAATGTGTTTTAAATCAATATTAAATACTTTATTTTTAGTTTAATTACATTTCTTATATTTATCACCTTTGGTTAAGCTTAGTCTGTAAGGATTTAATCCATAGACTCGAATAAATAAATCAATAAATAAATGAAAATATATTGGGCTTACGAAATAATAAGAACCTGCTCGTGCATGTGAACCTTCTAGGAGGAACCCCTGAAGAGCTATGAGCTTCCAAGCGATTTTTACAAAAAACTGAAATTTATAGGGGAGCCCCTAGAAATATGACATATAGGGCAAATACATGTTCAAAGATAATTTTGTTTTTATTTTATTTATTTAGTTTCTTCAGTCTATGAACAATAATTTTTACAGACTAGGCAATAGCTATTAACAAAAAATATATATTACAAAATGTTATTTAACAGAGATCGCATTTGATTTTTAGATACAGAAAAATCTAGATTATGATTTGCGTTAATAATATTAAACATATGAAGAGCTTTAAAAATAGGAGCATTAGCAGCGTAGTTAGTGCGACACATTACTAAATAAAAAGGATCCCGATTTCTGAGAATCCTATTAGGAGCATTAAAATTAATCATTTCTAATAGTGTAGGGCTGTCAACCAGGCCAGAAATAATATCATGTACGAAAAGGAGAGACAAAATGTTTCTCCTACTCTCAAGAGTTTTAAGACCAATAAGCAAACAACGAGCACTATATGGGGGAAAAGAATCTTCAAAATTAAGCGAGCGTAAGGCAAAGCTAGTAAACGATTTCTGGACTCGTTCAAGCCTCGTCTTATGCGTCACATAAAATGGGTCCCAAATAACCGAAGCATATTCAAGCCTTGAGCGAACCAGGCTAGTAAATAACACTTTTAAAGTGTAGGGATCAGAAAAACAAGAATCATTACGGCGAATGGAAGCAAGCATAGCATACGCCTTAGGAATAATGTAATCTAAATGCGAGACGAATGAAAATTTCAGATCAAAAACAACTCCTAGATCTTTTACCACCTTAACAGGTAGCAGAGGTGTATTAGCAATATGGTATGCAGACAAATGGAGATTATCTGACTTAGAGAAAGACATGAAAACGCATTTCTTTAGATTTAAAAAAATATGGTTATTACAGCACCATTTACGAAGTTTATCAATTTCACTTTGAAGAAGTCTAATATCAGATGAATCTTTTATTTTAAGAAAAATTTTAAGATCATCTGCATACAACAGACAATTACTATGTGAAAAAAGAGATGTCACATCATTTATAAAAATAATAAACAGCAATGGCCCCAAAATACTCCCTTGGGGAACTCCAGAGGTAGCCACAAATGGATAGGATTTTACATTGTCAAAAGCTACAACACACTGTCTATTTGATAAATAGGTCCTCAACCAGCTCAGAAAACTGGAATGAAATCCCAACTTTTTTAATTTACTAATTAAAATATAATGATTTACTTTATCGAATGCTTTCGAAAAATCTGTATATATCGCATCAACTTGAAAACCTTCTAGAAACGATGATATACAGTATTCAGAAAAAATAACAATGTTGGACATAGTTGAGCGACCAGGCATAAAGCCATGCTGAGAAAGAGAAATAAAATTCTTAACTGTAAAGAAAAGTTTTTCCTTTACAATTGATTCAAACAATTTAGATACCGTTGTAAGCTTTGAAATAGGTCTGTAGTTAGAAATGTTGCTCTTAGATCCAGATTTATGTACAGGATTAACAAATGAAACCTTCCAACTATCAATAAAAATCCTACACCTTAATGAGTTATTAAAAATTAACATTAAAGCATAAGCTACACTAGAAGCACAGTTTTTTAGAAAAAAGGAGCAAATTCCATCAGCATCTAACTTAAATGAAGATTTAAGCTCTTTTATGCCATTGACAACATCGCATTCAGTCAAAGAGAGAGAACTAAACCCCAAATCCGGTACACATTAATTAGAAAAATCGATGTCAACATTATAAGTAGGTTCATAGTTTGAACGAAAAAAATCCGCAAAAAGATCAGCAGTAGACTGAGCATTATCAGATACAGAATCATTTAAAAACATTGAAGAAGGAATATTTGATGAACATTTTTTTTGACTTAACAAAGCGCCAAAAGGATTTTGGGTTAGATTTAATGTTGTATTCAAATTTTAAAATATATTGCCTATACAAATATATATCGAGAAAATTATATTCCCGCATATAGTGCCTATATAAAGAAAAATAACAAAATTGGTTTGTAATAAAAAATTTTTTATAAAATTTAGAACGAAGGTTTTTTAATATTTTTAAACCTCGAGTGTGCCATGGCACTTTATAAACATTAGGTTTAAATTTTGGAATGTTATTATAACACACTTCAGAAACTATAGCCTTAAAGTTATTAAAACAAGGCGCCGTGTCCAAAAAGTGAAACTCATTGTCCCAGTTTATTGTGGAAAGAGCCGATTTAACAACTTCAAAATTACACGCTTTAAAATTAAAATTGGAATCTTCACAATGATTCCTCAATGGAAGATATTTATAAAATGAAACTAGGATCTCTAACGGAACGTGGTGTGCACTAACTACTGAAATAGGAAAATCTGATTCAATTAATCTAAAATTAATATTACTAGTACAAAAAACTAAATCTAATAGTCTATTTAATAAGTTAAAGCAAAAATTAATTTGAAATAATCCAAGACCTAAAAGGTTTTCTATGAGATACATTTCAACAGTACTTGAGATATTAGATAATGTTGGGAGTAAAAAAAAAATAAGTCCTCTTGATACATTTGACGCCACTAGGAGCGAGCTGTGAATTATTTTCTTTACACTTTTGCAAAAGTCCCCCATTTAGGGCCGATGAGGCAGGTGTTCCCCTATCAAATTGTAAAAAATTTTTGATTAATATTTTTTTTTGGGTAACCTCACAAAATTAGCCCGTACAAGCTATAATTTTCACTTTATTTTTTTTTTCATACAAAACTTATTCCATGCTTATCTTCACTAATAACATAAGATCGAATATAAAACAAACGTTGACTTGACAACAAAAATCAGATAGTAACTTAAATAGCTAGAGTTAACATTGAAGAACTAAAACTATTTTAAATTTGTTCGCTCAATCACTAGTTTAAATAGTCGAAATGTTTGTATTTCGGGAAAGAAAAACTAATGCTGCAGTGCGTCAGCTGCGTCCAATGACGGAAATAGTAGCCACACATGAATATCTACCGTTGAAGGATGAGAACTGGGCTGAGCGTTGGTGCACGTTACCCAAAGACTTTGAGAAGGTTTTCGAACAACTTCACCATTTCAAAGTTCGCGATGATGATGTTTTCGTGGTGACATTTATGAAATGTGGCACCACATGGATGCAGGAGACTTGCTGGCTACTGATGAATGAGCTAAATTTCAAACGTGCCAAGGCTGAAGAACTGCTGCATCGCAGTATTTTCATAGAGTAAGTTACGATGAGCACTTTTGACCTACTCCAAGACATTTAAGCCTTTTGTTTATATACAGCTATTCGGGATTATTCAATGAAATAGATAACACCATCGAGAAGTGCGATCAACAACAGAGCCCACGTCTTATTAAGTCGCATCTACCGGCCAATCTGTTGCCCAAGCAGTTGTGGCAGAAAAAGCAAAAGGTACATTTATTTTGAAAGTTTTGATAATTTAAATAGTTTGTAAACAAAATTGTAGGTCATTTATGTGGCACGTAATGTCAAAGACGTAGTTGTCTCGTCATATCATTTCGTTAAGGGTCTAGGCTTATGGACTGGCAATATGGATGAATTTTTGCAGGAATTTATGAACAACGATAGGTATAATGTACACGCCCTATTTGGAGCATTTAGTGGACTTCTGGAAGTTGCGCCATGAACCGCACATATGTTTTATCACCTATGAGGATATGAAGCGGGATTTAGCTGCGGTCATTGTAAAACTGTGCACTTTTCTAGAAAGGCCACAACTTACGAAAATGGAAATGAACGAAATTTTAGAGCACTTGTCCTTCAACAAGATGCGGGGTAAGACAGGACATTGTATTTTTGAAACTTTGTATAAAAATATAACAAAAAAATTATAGAAAATAAGTGCACGAATCTGACCTATATCATAAAGGAGGAAACACCAGCTCATGTTGATGAAAAGTTTCAGTAAGTTGGATAAAATGAGTCCCGTGATTTTATACTTACAGCACTAATCTAAATATTTTTGCAGATTTATGCGTCGCGGTATTATTGGCTCTCACAAAGATGAATTGACTGAGGAACATCAACGCATTCTAAACGAATGGTCAAATGCATTTTTTGCAAAACATGGCATCAAAGAGGAGGATATATTTGGCAAAATTTAGAAAATCCAAGTTATTTTATGAAATTATTGGAGCTTTAAGAAAATATAAATATGAGAAGAAAAACATGCTACGACTTGTGAGCACATGTTAGTCATAGGATTTTTTTTTATAAACATATTGTATTTTATAATTGGGACATTCTTTGTCGAATCGGTCAACAAAAAGATCGACGACCTCTAAACGTGCTGATTCATGAAATTATTGACTTCATGTTACCGGGTTTCAATTTTTACGCGTGTTGCAACGACTCGTATCCTGCTGGTGGTGTTGGAATTTTCTCAAGAAATAATATTAATTGCAAGTCAGTTTGCTGCAGTGCTAGTGGTGCAGATATTTTAAAAGTAACATTAAAGATAAACAATGAAAATTATTCAATTTGGTGCATATACAGACTTAACTCTTACCCAGTACAAGACTTTCTTGTTGATTTTAATAGTTTACTAAGCAAGGAAAAATGCCAAAATTTAATTGTTATGGGGGACTTGAATCTTGATACATTGTTGAATAATGACTCTGTTGGTCGTTACAAAACTCACGGTCTTTACTCTTTTATTAATGATTGTACTAGGCCAAGTTCTGGTTCTTGCATTGATCATTTATTGAGTCGTTTTTCAAGTAGTCAGGAATTATATACTTGTATAAATATAGACTTGAATATAACTGACCATTGCATGACAGGCATAGTTCTTAAAAATAATGTCGCTACTTGCGTGAAGAAAAATGAAACAAAAACTATTTATACTATTGACTATACATGTCTTAACAATTTCCTTTTAAAAGAGTCATGGTCTGATGTTTGTAATTCAATGTTTGCATAGCTTACAATAAATTTTTAAGTAAATTCAAATTTTATATAGATCTAGCCACTTCTTCTAAGTGCGTAAATAACAAAAAAAAAATGTAAAACTAAAACCGTGGATTACAAATAATATCCTACGTAAACTAAAACTAAAAAATAACTTCAGATGAAATCGTTAAAACATCCTTATAATAATTCATTAAAAATCGCTTAAACAAACTGGTAAAAGAATTAAAAAATGATATTCCTCTAGCTCGTGACAGTTTTTTCCAAAATGCATTTCATAAGTCCAGAGGCAATTTGAAAAAAGAATGGCAATTAGCAAACAAAATTACTAGTAATTATAAGAAATGTGACTCATAAATAAACTTGAAAATCAATGGTGCTCCTTCTTCTGACGAAAATTTAATAGCCAACTCTTTTAATGATTTCTTCGTATCAATAGCTAAAGCTGCTGCTCATAGCCATACAAGCTCAGAGCATTACGATTTATTACCTGATCCGCCTGCAATGCATAGCTTCTTTTTCGAAAGTATTTCTGCAATAGAAATTATTAAACTAATAAATTCTCTCGATAACAGCAATTCTTGTGGTGTTGACAACATTCCTAACGCTCTGCTTAAGTAAGTTGCTTTCAATATATCCGATATATTAGCTTATCTCTTTAATTTTAGTATGGTGACTTTCCACCTGAACTCAAAAGCGCTGTGGTCATTCCTTTAAAAAAGGCGATCAAAGAAATATGCAAAACTACCGACCTATCTCTCTGCTTCCATTAATTGCTAAAGTTTTTGAAAAAGCGTATTTCTTAATTTTCTTTTTAAGAACTCTTTTCTTAGTCATAGTCAGTTCGGCTTCAGAGAAGGTAAATCAACGGAGGATGCTCTACTTGACTTTCTCACCTTCGTGAATAAAGCAATAGATGATAAAATGTTGACTGCATCACTTTTTGTAGATATCACTAAAGCGTTCGACATGGTGGATCATTCAATTCTTCTAGATAAGCTGAATTCCATTGGGTTTAGAGGGGCAATTCACAAATGGTTTTCTCAATATCTAAGTAACCGTATTCAAAGGGTAAAAATTGGTAACACTATTAGTAACCCAGCCACTACTAATATTGGTGTTCCACAAGGTTCTGTCCTTGGCCCAATTTTGTTTCTTATTTATCTGAATTCAATTTTTCTGCAAAATTGGAGCGGTCGTATTACAGCGTTTGCGGATGACTTGGGCATTTCATATAAAACATCTTCTATGCTTGAACTTACGGCAATGATAAACGCTGATATAGAATTGCTGAGAAAATGGTTTAGCTGGCAGAAACTAATTATAAGTAACAAAACTAAATTGTTGTTTTTTAAACTAGCCACTCAAGATCTCTTAGAAATAAGTTTTAAATACCACGATCCCTCTTGTAAAAAGTTTGTCCTCTATTCCAATGATCCAAATTCATATAATCCAGTATGTAACTGCGACATGAACTGCTTTGAGATTGAAATTGTCAATAACTTTAAATATTTAGGCATAATAATAGACAATAAATTGAGCTGGAATGAATATTCAAACTCTCTAAAGACTTATTTTCAATCTGTTGTAAGAAAATTTTATAGCCTGCGTAACTTATGTTCATTTGAAGTCCTAAAAATGCTTTACTTTGGTCTGTTGCACTCTAAACTCAGTTATGGTATCTGTTGTTGGGGTGGAGCTTACAATGTCAAATTGAAACCATTGCTAACTTTACAAAAATGCATCATTAAAAAAAATTTTAATGAAAGTCGACTGTCGCTAAGGTTGTATCGTGTTTATAAATATTAATAATCTAAAGTAATAAAACTCATTTTCTGTTTGTTTGTTTGTTTGTTTGTTTGGCCTTTATACAAATCTAAACGGCTCAATGGATTTCTCTCAAACTAGGTACACATATTAAGTTTATCCCAACTTAAAATGTTACATACTTAGTTTTTGCCACGCCCCCTCTGAAATTTTTCAACTAACAGTAATTTTGTTATTATAAAACTTTTTAGTATCGGAGATTTTTGTGTATTCAATTTTAAAATTTTTTTGTTATTTTGACGTCAAAAACACTCACATATCTTCAAAATTGGAGAAATTTTCAGTACCACGACTTTTTCATAAAACATCGTTACCTAAGAATGAGAAAAAAACGACATGAAAATCAAAGTTTGGTCTTTCGATGCAAATATCTCCGCTGTCCATTAATATATTTCATTCAAATTTTTTTTGTTCAAAAGTTCAATAAAATCACTTCACAAAAATAGGTTGAACTGTACCGTTAAGTCAGTATATATATGTTTTATGATTATGTCAAAAAAGGTCCAAAATATTGACTTTTTACTCAAAAAATGACTCAAAAATTGTTGTTGTTGTAAAAATGAAATCAATTAAAAATTGCACATCTGGCTACCTTTCATATGACATAGCATTTATTTGCAAAAGTTCTTCCAGCTAAGCGCAAAAATTATTTTACTGTTTTTGTCATCAAAACAACAAGAGTTTGATTTAATTTTTTTCGCGAAATTTATTTTTTCCAAAATGTTGTTTTTATATTTTTTACAAAAAAGTCAAGTCTCAAAAATAATTTATGTGAAAAAATTACCCCAATATCTCTTCCAATCAAAAGTTATGGCTAAAATTCTACTTTTTCATACAACTGACTATTTGTTTGTTTGTTTGTTTGTTTGTTTGTTTGTTTGTTTGTTTGTTTGTTTGTTTGTTTGTTTGTTTGTTTGTTTGTTTGTTTGTTTGTTTGTTTGTTTGTTTGTTTGTTTGTTTGTTTGTTTGTTTGTTTGTTTGTTTGTTTGTTTGTTTGTTTGTTTGTTTGTTTGTTTGTTTGTTTGTTTGTTTGTTTGTTTGTTTGTTTGTTTGTTTGTTTGTTTGTTTGTTTGTTTGTTTGTTTGTTTGTTTGTTTGTTTGTTTGTTTGTTTGTTTGTTTGTTTGTTTGTTTGTTTGTTTGTTTGTTTGTTTGTTTGTTTGTTTGTTTGTTTGTTTGTTTGTTTGTTTGTTTGTTTGTTTGTTTGTTTGTTTGTTTGTTTGTTTGTTTGTTTGTTTGTTTGTTTGTTTGTTTGTTTGTTTGTTTGTTTGTTTGTTTGTTTGTTTGTTTGTTTGTTTGTTTGTTTGTTTGTTTGTTTGTTTGTTTGTTTGTTTGTTTGTTTGTTTGTTTGTTTGTTTGTTTGTTTGTTTGTTTGTTTGTTTGTTTGTTTGTTTGTTTGTTTGTTTGTTTGTTTGTTTGTTTGTTTGTTTGTTTGTTTGTTTGTTTGTTTGTTTGTTTGTTTGTTTGTTTGTTTGTTTGTTTGTTTGTTTGTTTGTTTGTTTGTTTGTTTGTTTGTTTGTTTGTTTGTTTGTTTGTTTGTTTGTTTGTTTGTTTGTTTGTTTGTTTGTTTGTTTGTTTGTTTGTTTGTTTGTTTGTTTGTTTGTTTGTTTGTTTGTTTGTTTGTTTGTTTGTTTGTTTGTTTGTTTGTTTGTTTGTTTGTTTGTTTGTTTGTTTGTTTGTTTGTTTGTTTGTTTGTTTGTTTGTTTGTTTGTTTGTTTGTTTGTTTGTTTGTTTGTTTGTTTGTTTGTTTGTTTGTTTGTTTGTTTGTTTGTTTGTTTGTTTGTTTGTTTGTTTGTTTGTTTGTTTGTTTGTTTGTTTGTTTGTTTGTTTGTTTGTTTGTTTGTTTGTTTGTTTGTTTGTTTGTTTGTTTGTTTGTTTGTTTGTTTGTTTGTTTGTTTGTTTGTTTGTTTGTTTGTTTGTTTGTTTGTACTATCGAGATTTTTGTGTATTCAATTTTTTTTTTTTTTGTTATTTTGACGTCAAACACATTAATATATAATAAGTGTTAAATCTGTTTTATTGTGATTTGTCATTTTTCTCACTATTGTTTCACCCACACGTTGTCACACAGTTCTTTATCAATGGTACTTTAAATGTTCTATATATATCACTGTATCATCGAAAAGATGACTGTGAATTAGAATACTGTAAAAGTTAATTTTTTCATGTTTAATGTGTTATTTGAACTTTATTGTTGAAAGTCAAATTTCCACGCCAATTAAATGTACCGACATGGTTGTAAGCTTGGCTGCATTGAACAAATTTTTCGGTTCAATTGCGTACTAACCCAAAGTATGCTGAAAAGTATGCTGGAAAATATTATAAATTAGAACTAAGTACTGCATTACCGACACGATTCCAATATATTAGAAAAGTCGGTAACTGTTATCCAATTTAGTTCTTTTCGCACACAGCGTAAACTTGCAGCAAATAACATAATGGCACTTCTTGCACTGTTCCTGCAGATTTTTCAGCTGGATTTATGTCGATCTGTTAACGTCGATAATATTGCTACAGGTTGCTGTATATACTATAATAAAAATTAAAAAGCGACTGCTTTCTTAACTTACACCTTTTTGCTAATTTACATTAAAAAACGACTTTACAATTTTTCGTATAAAAGAGTACTTCAGAAGATTTAAGAAATTGCATCAACTATCAGACTCAATTTATATTAATTTTTTATTTAGAGACAATCCAATTGTTATTTTCCAACTGGAAAAACTACTAAAAAATTTTAGGAAGATTTTTATAAATTTGATTTTCATTAGCGAAGTGCAAGTAACATGCTTACCAGTAGCCAGTAAATTCAGTTTAGAACTACAAAACAGTTTTTGATTGTGAAAAAACAGTGATAAAATTATTTCTTCGTTAAAAAAGATTGGTAAATTTTTTAACTAATATTTTTATAGTGGTCTCAAACTTAAATTTAACACGCTCTTACAAAATTCCAAAATTTACAAAAACATTTAATCGAAAAGTGTATATTAAAATTTTTATATAAATGACTCTCGAGTAACACCGGGTATATCAGCTAGTGTACATATATTTTTGGTCTTTATGGTTTGAAGTTTTTATTTTATATTAAAAAAAATTATTTTTTTAATACAATTTTTTATCTTTGACTTTTTTTTATGATTATAAATATTAAACAGAATTTAACGTAAAGTATAAAAAATAAAACAAGTAAATATTTTAACAATTTGTGGACACTACAAATACTCCCCCTCCAATTGAACACTTATATAATATTAAAAGTAACTTTCTTTTTAAAAGAATTGTTTGAAGGAGTAGAATTGTGTATTTCTGTTTTTGAATTAGTGTATGCTGGTTTGAGATGATCAATAGAGACAGATTTTATTGTGTTACCGTACTGAATTTGAAATGTTTTCTCGTGCTTAGAAATTACTTTAAAAGGGTCCTTCAAACGGCTGTTGAAGTTCAGATAAACGATTAATTTTTACAAAAACATATTCACAAGTACTCAGCGATTTTGGAACATAACTTTTGTCATTATTATGATGAACAATTTTTGAACGAATGTGGGAAAAATGTTCTCTTAATTTTTAAAGAGTATGATCCGTGTTTATATTATCATTATTTGGAAAAACCAATTCCCCAAGCCAAGTTCGTAAGCCAAGAAGTATCCAAGGTAAAAGTTCTGACCAATGTACGGAATCTTCTGAACATACAATAGACGTCTTGAGTTGTCGATGAAAACGTTCTATCATCCCGTTTAATTGTGGATGTAATGACGAAGTGTGAATTTTGTGTGCACCTAGTAATTTTGTTAATTCACTGAATAATTTTGATGTAAATTGAGTACCCTGATCGACAGTAATAGTAAGAGGAACACCAAAACGTGGAACATAATTTTGAACGAAAGTATTTGCTACATTTTGTGCAAAGATATTTTTAAGAGGGTATACTTCTGGCCAACGCGTATGTCTATCTATAATTATTAACATATATCGAAAATCATTTGATATAGGTAGTGGTCCCACTAGATCCATATGAATATGTTCAAATCTGTCTGGTGAAATTTCGATTTTTTGGATAGGAGTTTTTGTGTATACATTAATTTTGGATTTTTGACAGTTAATGCAACTTGATGACCAATCGTTTATTTCTTTTCGCATATTAGGCCAAAAGTATTTTGATTGTATTAATCGTCTAGTGGCTCGTACGCCAGGATGAGATAATGAATGAATTTTGTCAAATATACTTTTTCGCATGGAAGTTGGAACGAAGGGTCGTATAGAGTGACTAGAAATGTTACACCAAATTTTAATATTTAAAATAGGAATTGAAACTTCTTTTAAATTGCATTTAGAATTTGGAGATTTAATTAGAAGTTGTAGAGTCTCGTCTGTTTGTTGTTCTTTGTGAAGTGTTTGAAAATTTATATCTTGTGAAGATATCGCGTCAATTTCTGGAATGCGAGAAAGTGTGTCTGCAACTATGTTTTGTTTTCCAGAAATGTATTGTATGTTGTTTGTGAATTGAGCTATGTATTCTAAATGTCGTGTTTGTCGGGATGATCTATCAGTTTTTGAATCTATATATATAAAAGAAAGTGTCCGAATGCGATGTAATCCCATAACTCGAGATCGGCCGAACCGATTTGGATAATTTTTTTTTTAAATGTTCGTTTAAGTCCAAGTTAGGTTTTTAAGCAAAGAAAAATTGACCACGCCCACTTTTGCGCCCACTTTTTTTGATTTATCTAAAATCATAAAAAGGCTGGACCGATTTGGATAATTTTTTTTCAAATGTTCGTAGTAATCCAATTTAAGTTTTGTCGGAAATAAAAATTGACCACGTCTACTTTTGCGCCCACTTTTTTCGATTTATATAAAATCGGAAAACGGCTGGACCGATTTGGATAATTTTTTTTTCAAATGTTCGTAGTAATCCAATTTAAATGTTTACTGAAAGAAAAATTGACCACGCCCACTTTTGCGCCCACTGTTTTGATATCTATATATATAAAATTAAGTAGCAAAACTTCCTGTTCGCATACTCCTCCTAGACGGCTTGCCCGATTTCAATGAAATTTTTACGGGTGATTGGGGTCTGTGTGGAGGGTGCACATAAGAAATTGCATGTGTGTATCTTTGCACGTTTTGTGCCACACCCCCTTTTGTCGCCCACAAATCAATAAAAATGCTGTATTTAAGACGGTTTTTGTCGTATTAAATTAAAATTTGGTAAATAAGTTCGTATGATAACTATAATTAACTTTGAAAAAAATGGGCGTGGTCACACTTCATCTACGCCTACTTTTAAGAAAATATCAAAATACTTCGAAACCATTTGTCCGATTGAGCTCAAATTTTGTAAGTACGCTTTGCTTTGAGTACGAGATGGTTTAAGGGCAATGCCACACCCCCTTTTACCTCCCATATATAAATAAAAAATTGTTGTTATCGAATAGCTTTAGAGTTATGGGTCGTACAGCTTAGAAATTCGGTATTCGACCAAATTTGCGATATCGTATTGCTTTGAAGTTATAGGTTGACAGCGTAAGAATTCGGTATTCGACCTAAATTTATACATGCATTTTCAATACTTACATTTTGTCGTCGTAGGGCAAAGGGGAGTGGCACTTCCCATACAACCCAACTTTGTGCTATCAAATAGTTTTAGAGTTATAAGTCGTACAACGCCGAAATTCAGTATTCGACCTCAATATACACATGCAGTTTCATTGATTCAATGTATGTTCATTGGTAAGAGGGGCGTGGCACCTCCCATTTAACGTAAATTTGCGATATTGAATATCAGCGTCAGAATTCAGTATTCGGCCCCAATTTATACATGCAGTTTCATTAATTACATTTTATGGGCGTACGACAAGGGGGCGTGAAACCTCCTATTTAACCCAAATTAGAGATATCAAATAGCATTGGGGTTATAGGTCTCACAGCTTTGGAATTCAGTATTGGACCTCAATGTACACATGCAGTTTCATTGATTACATTTTATGAGCGTTGATCAAGGGGGAGTGGCACCTCCCATACAACGAAAATTTGTGATATCGAATAGCTTTGGAGTTCAAGGTCGCACAGCGTCGGAACTCAGTATTCGACCAAAATTTACGCTTGCAGATTTACTGATAAAATTTTTTAGAGTTTGTCGGGGGGGCGTGACACCTCCAATTTAACCCAAATTTGCGATATCGAATAGATTTGGAGTTATAGGTAACTCAGCCTCAAAATTTAGTATTCGACCTCAATGTACTCATGCAGTTTCATTGCTAAAATTTTATGGGCGTAGGGAAAAGGAGAGTGGCACCTCCCATACAATCAAAATTTGTGCTATCGAATAGTTTTGGAGTTATATGTCGCACAGTTTTGGAATTCGGTATTCGACCGCCATGTAGACATCCAGTTTAATTGATTACATTGTATTAGCGGTGATGAAGAGGGAGTGGCCCTTCTATACAACCCAAATTTGTTATATCGAATAGCTTTGTGGATATAGGTCGCACAGTCTCAGAATTCAGTATTTGACCTCAATTTAGACATGCTGTTTAACTGATAACATTTTATGGGCGTTTGAATAGGGAGAGTGGCAGCAACGAGCCGGGTTTCAGCTAGTTAATAATAAATGTCAATGGTTTGTGATCAGTGTATATAATAAATTGTCTTCCTTCTAAAAAATGGACAGCGCGGTAAATTCCTAAAAGTTCTTTATCAAAGGTTGAATACTTTATTTCTGTGGGACTAAGTTTTTGAGAAAAATATGCTAGAGGCTCCCAACTATCTCTTGTGGATTGTTGTAGAACAGCTCCAATAGCGACGTTTGATGCATCCACTGCTAGAGATAATTTTGCATAGTTATTGAAATGTGTATGAAGAGTATTTTTAGCAAAAAGAGATCGAACTTTCTCAAATGCAATTATTGATTTTTCAGTCCAAGTTAATTGTTTAGTTTTATATTTGGATGCAGACCTTAGCATTCCGAGAACTTAGTTCTGCAGCTAACATCGGGATGTAACGATGGTAATAATTATCCATTCCAATAAATTTTTGAAGTTTATTTATAGAAGTTGGTCTGTCAAAATTCATAATTAAATTAACTCTATCTTTAGAGGGTTGTATTCCTTTAGAAGAAATTTCATAGCTAAGAAAATCTAGTGAAGGTACACCGAAAATACATTTTGAAGGTTTAATGTTAAGTCCATATTGTTGTAGTAGATTAAAAATAATTTTTAGATGTTCTAAATGTTGAATCTCATTCTCACTTGCAATTAAAATGTCAACCACGTATGCAAACACAAAATCTAAACCAAAAAATATTTCATTGATGAAACGTTTGAAGGTTTGAGCACTATTTCTCAAACCGAATGGCATGCGTACAAATTCAAACATTCCGTATGGAGTAGTTATTGCCGTTTTATAAACATCTTCTTCGGCCATTGGAATCTGGTGGTACGCACGAACAAGATCAATTTTCGAAAATACGGTTTTGTTCTTTAGTTCGATGCTTAGATCATGTATGTGTGGAAGAGTATAACGATCGGGTACGGTAATACAATTGAGCATTCTATAATCTCCACATGGTCGCCAATCATTTTGTTCTTTTTTAGAGACTAAAGAAGGGCAGATGCAATAGGAGAATTAGAAGGTCTGCAAATTCCGACTTTTACAAGGTATTCAAATTCCGTTTTAGCTATTTTCATTTTAATTGGATCTAAACGACATGGTTTTGTATATGGAAAAACTCCTTTTGTATCTATCCTATGAACCGACTATGTTTCACTGGTTTGGTGTAGTCTGGTTCAGAGGTGAGAGCAGGAAATTCTTTAAGAAGGGTGGAAAATTTGTTTTCATGGAGAGGTAATTTGAGAGAGTAAATATCGCAAAGCCAGAAGTTCCATTTACTTTTAGTTTAGTGGTTAAATCGATTATTTATTTATTTTTGATATCAACTATGATTCCAAACTTTTCTAAAAAATTTGCTCCAATAAAAGGAGTTGAAATATTAGCTAATAAAAATGGAAATTCGAAATCACGACGAAGACCTAAGTCAATTTTAAAGAGTTTTGAACCGAAAGTTTCTATTGATGAGCCATTAGCAGCTATTAAATTGATGTCAGAATGTCTTTTAATTGATTTGAATTTTGAAGATGATACAACTGAAACTGCCGCACCAGTATCTATTAAAAAATTTAGATTATTGCATTTATCTAAAACAAAAAGGTGGCGTGCTGGTTTAATTTGAGTTCCATTATCTGCCACCATCATAATGGAATTATTTAGTTTAAAATTTGGTTCAGTGTGCTGTTGTTTTCATTTTTATTAATAAAAGCGGATGGTTTTATACAATTTATTGCATTTTTATTAAATTTTCTATGATACCAACATATATTGTCACGTGAATTTGAATATCGTCGTCTGGAGTTGTTTCTAAATTTTGAATTTTTCCGGTCGTGAGATCTTGATCTTGTTTTAAGTTCTGCTATGTCAAGTGTAATTTAATTTAAATTTTGACAAAGTGTTGTAGTAATTTGGACTAAGTTCTGCATACATTGTTCCATAGAATTTTGATTGATGCTCGAAACTGAAGTTGAATTTTAAAATTTATTGGTGACTTCATAAATTTTGTCTGCCAAGTTTATTCTTTCATCGACACTTTTATCACTACAAGAAGTTAAATGAATTTGTAATTGTTGTGGTACTTTGCGTTGCCACAATTTATAAAGTAGTTCGCGACCGACGCACAGTGTTGCGAAAGCGGAATTTTTTGGAAGTCATATTGCCTAAACTGTAATTTTAATTGTATCGATGAGAAACTTCTACAGATTTGTCAGAATGAAATCCCAAACAGAATGAGTGAAAAAAAAATTTACACCGAAAAAAATTGTTGGGTCAAATTTTCAACAAAATTAAAAAAAAAAAATTGTTCGAAAAATTTACAAAAAAAATTTATTTTAATTCTTCTTTTATTTCTGATAAATACCCTATGATTAGTTTTTTAAATAAATTATAGGGTGGTCCGAACAAGAATTATAAACGTCAAATTTTCATAATTTTTCGATATTTGTTGAAAAACTCTGAAATTTTATATAAAACCAAAATCTATTTCATTTCTTATTTGAAAGGTGGCAATAAAAGCTTTAATTCGATACTGGTTTGAAGTCAATAGCTTCAGTTTTAAACTTGACTGTCAAAATTATAATTATATATTCTGATGTAATATTCGAACCATTAAAACACTTATATGAAAAACGCATCAGAAAGCAATAAAATGTAGTAAATGAAGGGAAACCACAAAATAAAAACAATACAAATAAGCGCGCAATAACGGATTATTTCACCCACCTACCTAGACGTAAAAACAAAGGGGGAGAGAGAGAGAGCAAAAGAGAGAGAATAAAATAGTAAAACAACAGAGAGGGAGAAAGGTACCACCACAAGCTAAAAGAAAACACTATATAAAGACGGACACACATGCGGACCATGATACAAAGAACTACAGATAAAGTATTGCGCATGTCCGCCATCTTTGCTGTGACGTGCAAGGTGCTCCTTGGTTAAAACGTAGTCACAATTTATTCATAGGGTATAAAGATTTTAAAATGCCTACATTTTCTTATGAAAACTTGTTTTACTGATATGAAATAAATATTGTTTTATAAAGCACATGTCCAAAATAAAGTAAATATATTTTTTAGTAATTTTTGTGAAGAAAAATTTGCATATTTTGTAGGGGTGCTTTTTCCCCTTTTTACCGATTTACACAAAAAGCGGCTACGTTGCTTGATGTGCTTGACAGAATTTTGACTGTTTGTTCGTTTTCATTTTGCTATCTTCGTCACTTTTCTACATTTTCTTTTGAATGTATTCATCAAGTGTCACATTTGACGAGCACCGATGACGAGGTGCGCAGTAAATTTTGTTTGTTGCGCCGGGAACGCCGGGAATACTTTACCTGTAGCTCTTTGTATCATGCATGCGGACTAATTAGTGACAAAAAAGAAAACACTGAAGATGGCGATTAGCCGAAACCGGTCTGAAAATAATAAAAATGTGACGTGGGATGTCGGAAAGTCACCCGAAAACCAATATGATTAAATTATTCAATAAGTGATTCCGAGAATTTCCGTTCTATTTCTATGGAATAAATACTGAGAGTGATATACTAAAATCGCTATAACTCCCAGGAGGGCAGGTATGGGCTGCTGATTTTTTCACAGTTCGTTGAAAACAAATTATGTAACATTTCTGTAGTGGTTTGGAACTGCGACTCTCTGGGACTTTTTAGATATTGCTTACCTAACCCAAATTTAAAGGAAAAATGGACCTTTAGTCGGGTTTTCGCTCTAAAAAAGGTGCATATGAAAATGTCTCAAACAACATTCCTTTTTTTTACAGAAGATACTTGTCCGAAGGCAGATTTTTTTTCCGAATCAAAATATCTGTCACCAAAATGAAATGAGATCTCTTCGCTAAGAGAAAATCTTTCACACAATGCATTTTTAGTGCATTGATACTTGTAAATAGTTGGAGGTGGATTAATAATATCTAAAATTTTGGTAATAACATGTTGCGGAAGTGAAATAAGAATTAATTGAAATTTTAAATCATCATTCGTGATATTGTGTAACGCGAATTGCACTTCTGTTTGTAAAAACCAAGCATCGGGACATTCAACCCAGAATGTTGGTAATTTAAAATGAGTTTGAGTAATAGCTGTATGAGGTGTATGTGTGGCTTGATTTTGAAAAGTTGTGGCGTTGTTTTCCATTGTTGTGCTTGGATCTGGTGAGTGGTGCATTGGTGTTGATGTATTAGATGGAGGTGTTGGAGAAATGTTTGTGTTTTCTTCGGAAGCGGGAATGCTAAAATCAATTAATGGATTATTTCTAGTAAAAGATCTAGTTAATAACATTTAAAAAATTTTAATATAGTAAAGTTATTCAATTGGAGAGTTGTTTACAGTTGTAGGTTATTGAACAATATTGTAAAGTAGGAAAATTTAATCAATAACAAACTAATTTATTGATTAAGAAGATTTGATTAATATGTTATAAGTTTTAAAAGATTTTAAAGATTGGGAAAAAATTAATTAAGTTTATTAATATTACTTAAGTTTAAATTTAAAAGTTAAATTGTTGATTAATTGTTAGTTAAGTGCAAAGTGCACAATAAAATTTAATATATGTGTAATATGCAATGATAATAATATTTGTAATGATAATATAAATTGTAATAAGTAATAAATCATAAATAATATTATTTAAACTTATCTTGCAGTTTGTTGTTGATGTTAGGTTGTTCTTGTTTTGTAGTTGGTAGCGACTTGTGTGGTTGGTGCTTCCGTAGACAAACGGCGGTATTTGATGATGATGTTGGCGTGGGTGTGCGGGTTCACTTATTGTTGGGCCACAAAATTTGTTGTGTAAATTTTTTTATGTGCCGACAGCGTTGTAATTTAGGCAGCGTTGAGGCTGTGACAACCTCAGTTAGTTAAATAGTTGTTAGTTGTTGGAAGTTACATTCGTTGGTGAAGCGTAATTGCTGGAATTGGAAGTGGTAGTTTTATCCGTATGATAATTAGTTGATTGTTGATTAAAATCCAGGATTGAATGCAGGATCGCCAATTATGGTTGTATCGTGTTTATAAATATTAATAATGTACATATATTTTTAGTCTTTATGGTTTGAAGTTTTTATTTTTTGAAGTTTAATACAATTTTTTATCTTTGACTTTTTTTATGATTTTAAATATTAAACAGAATTAAACGTAAAGTATAAAAAATAAAACAAGTAAATATTTTAACAGTTTGTGGACACTGCAGTCGCCTTCATTTGAACTATTTAAATCTGCTAATATTTTGCCTATTAAACACTTATTTGATTATAAAGTTTTGGAAGTATTTTCTAAAAAACACAGCAACCTTATTTCTTACACAGTGAGACTTTATAATCTCAGGAGAGTCAACTCTGTATTGATTGCACCCTACCGCACCACTGGTTACCGGAAAAGCTTTTCAATTGTAGCTTGTCGCTTATACAACATGCTACCTGCTAGCATTAAAGTCATAAAATATATGAAGTCGTTTCTGAGGCACCTGAAGTCCTGGCTTTTTAACTTCAACTTGGATAACATTGATTTACTCCTGCAGACTTTAGTCTAGTATCTTCTCCTTTCATCAAATTTTATACTTCTTCTATTTTTCATTCTATCTGTCTCTTCTCTTTACTCCGCACAAGTTTAAAATTAAATGTAAGTTACATTTTAATATTTACTCGTGATGGGTAACACAGTAATTTATTTACTCCACCTATCACTACCTTATCTCTTACCTTATTATACTTATTGATATTAATGTTAAACTTTTTATAAAACATGTATTGTATTAAATAGATTATCCATACGGCCATAGATTATTCAATACAAATAAGAATTTTTCAAATTTTTTTGATGATTATTTTTAGGGGAGCAGTAAAAAATGTTTATAATAATTTTAATTAATCGCAAAGGACTTTTTATTAAGATAATAAACCAACGCTGGTTTCGTTCAGTCTTCAATTTTTCTATGTTAATACTGTCTAATTGTTTAAGACCACACACATATGACAGAACAGACAAAGTTTAAGGTCGCCGAAGGTCATATATATATATAAAATGGAATGTGTGTTTGTTTATTTGTTTGTTTGTACTTTATAGGAGACCAAACCTCTGGACCGATCTTCCTGAAATTTTCACAGCATTTAACTGGGACTCTGGCATGATTAATAGGGTACTTTTTTCGACCACGCCCACTTTTACGCCCACTTTTTTAAAATTATGTAATTGCTCCCATATAGTTTTTAACAGATTTACTTCAAATTGTATACACATTATACTCCAGGCGAGGTAGAAATAAACATTTCTTATGCCACGCCCCCTTTAACGCCCATTTTCACGCCAAATTTAAGTTTTTAAGTTTTTCTTCTCTGTACAACTTTGTTCCTTCCAACGGATTATTTTTTATTTGGTAGTATATTGCTCTTAATACTGTTAACGTCGCCATATTACTATGAACCACGCCCACTTCACCGCCTTCTTTTTTAATTCAGATACTTACTTATACCACTAACAATGTTTGCTATACAAAATACTTTTTTTGTAATATGTATTTACCTAAAGTTTTATATACTTTTTATCTGCAGGTAAGGTAGCCATAGATTTTTTTAATACCAAATCCCCCTTTTTCGCCCCATTTTACTTTAATTATAATTAATCTGCTTTCAATCTATATATGTAAAAATGAATGTCTGTCTGTCTGTTTGTTTGTGCTTTATAGGAGTCCAAACCCTTGGACCGATCTTCCTGAAATTTTCACAGCATGTTACTGTGACTCTGGAAAGAATAATAGGCTTTTTAAAGTTTTCATTGGACAAAGGGGCGTGTTTATTTAAATCGCCATATTTTGGGTATTTTTTGACCTACGTCGATGATATTTGGTACATATGGTATTGGCATAGTTAGGAATACGTACCAGGAGAAAAGTGGGTTGGACCACGCCCCTTTTTGGGAAAATTAAAAATCGTTTTATAGTTTTAACTACTGGACCGATCGTCATTAAATTTTCACAATAGGATATTCTTACGAAATAATAAATTCTTGACTCAACATCAAGGGCTTTCGAGACTGCTGTTCAGCGCGAAACACGCTTAGAGATTCAGCGATCTCGAACCTCAACATCAAGGGCTTCGGAGACATCTGTTCAGCGTGAAACACGGTTACGAAGCGACCGCTCTCGAGCCTTGACATCAAGGGCTTCCGAGACTTCTACTCAACGTCAAACACGCATGCGAAGTGACCGATCGCTATCCTCTTTATCAAGAGCTGTCGAGACACCAGAGCAACGTGAGGCACACCGTCTACAAGATCGTAGTCGAAGAGCACAGCATCGTCGAAGCCCTGAATCATATCAGCTGATTGCATTCCACTACACATCAGAAATTGATTGCAGTGAAGATGAGTTAGTTGCCATTACACCAAGTAATAAAGTTTGCCAATACTACAATGCCTAGAAATATAAAAATGAAGCACCTAGAATGTGCTGCGCAAATGGTAAAATTGCTTTACCCGAACTGCTACCACCACCAGAACCACTACTATCGTTAGTTTCAGGTAAGAACAAATAAATAATTTGCCCCTAAGGCATCAAAAAAGGAAGAAGAGGAAAAAATAAAATGATTATTATTCAAAATAATAATATTCCACTTCATAGGAACAACAGCGGATTCCCAACATTTCTTAAGCAACATACAGAAATACAATTCGTGTTTTCAAATGACATCGTTTGGTGCGACTAAAGTGGTTCGAGACAACTTCATGCCAACATTTAGAGTTCAAGGCCAAATTTATCACCGAATGGGTTCAATATTGCCAATTCCAGATGAAGATCCTAAGTTTTTACAAATTTATTTCATGGGACAAGCGGATGATAACAAGTGCAACAGCGTGAGGGGGGTAGCGAAGCACACCGGGATCAGCTAGTAATGAATAAAAACTGTAGAAATTTTGAAAATTAATTCCGAAAACAAATCATCACCGATATTCGTTTTTCAAATTCAGAGTACTTATAAGCGCCTACAACACGTTAAATATATATTGAAAGCGATCTAGTATCGCAATATTTATTGAACGCTTAGCATACAATATTGATGGACCGTCATCCAGTATCGTAAAGTATTTAAATATTTTCAAATCTGGATCTCGGATAGCGATCCAAGTTAGGGATGTGCAACTGCCAGCAAAAGTCGACTTTTTGAACTTTTAGAAGCCGACTTTTCAACTTTTTTCGACTATTTTTTTAATATTTTTGTACTGCCTTTGTTGGTCAGTTAAGAAGCAAATGATTACGTGTGCAAAATATGTTTTATTATTAAAAAATAAACATTGTACATCAGAATATAAATAAAATAAAAACAGCAAAACAAAATATTGCAATTTTAGTTCTTGTATAGAAAATATCGAGCAATAACCGCCAAATTAAGTGGGCAAAACTAGTTGAGACGTACACGAAGAGGTCTTGTTTAGGATTTTTTTTTTCATTTGAAAAATAAAAATTTGAAGAAAATATTTTTTATTTTATGATAAAATATTGGATTAATTAGTGAGATACAGCAAATTTGTAAGGAATAAAATAAAGTGTTTTGCCATGAACACTGCTACTCGTCACTAAATCATACGTAATAAAAAAACGGAATCATTAGTTATTGAAATAATGCTCCTGATGAAAGCAGGTATTTTAAAAATTTGGATTTTTCGAAAAATGGCGGATTCAAAGTGGCTTATTTGACTAAAACTTCACTCATATATTAAGAAAATGTAATCGTAAAAAAGCCCTTGGTTCATTAGGAGGCCAATTATGTATGTAATAAGTGAGAAAAATTTTAAACTGATCGGTGAAGCCGTTCTAAATTTACAGTGATCACCAACTTGGTTTCGAGAAAAACGCGTTTAATGTTTTGACTATGATGTGCATGCAGATAAAAAAAACCATTATTAAAAGTTATTCATATCCATGAATAGTAAGCCGATTAGCGCACTGAAATTTTTAGAGAATACTCTTGAAATATTCTGCTTTGCCAAAATTCTAACTAGTAATTCACCAAGAACAGAATTTTTATTATTTCATTTCTCTTTAATTTAAATCTCATTTTATTTTTAATTCTATACGGCACTGTTTGCAAACTACTTTGCTATTATTTGTAGCTAAATCAAAGTATTGTCAACCACCGATGAGGGCATAAAAAACAAATAAATTTCTTGCAAATTAATTCCGATTTCTAAGGAACGCGAGCAAAAATGTATAATTGAAGTTTTACATTTATCGAATCAAGAACTGCCAACGCAGCTCAATTTGTTTTTAAATAGCAATTTTGTTTATTAGTTAAGAGAAGAGCAGTTCTCAGAGTATCGTCAAGTTTTGGTCTCACATAAAATGAAAAAGTCGAAAGTAAAAGTCGACTATCGACTTTTTTCAATATTAGAAATTCGACCGCCAAAGTCTAATATTATCACGCAAAAGTCGATTTTCGACTTATTTCGACTTGCACATCCCAAATCCAAGTATCACAATATATATTTAACGTGAACTAGATGCCATACATATTTTTCCTATATGCTAAAAAATTTCATTCTTGACTTTTCGGAATTTTCAAAGACATGACTGCTTTTGTGTATAATGAATGTTTACATAGCAGAAACCGTAACGGTTAAATTTTTTAAAAAGTCAACAAGTAGTCGTTATTTTTTGACTTATTTTATTTCGACCAAAAATAAATGTTAAAGTTTTACTTTCAGTTTTTCGATAAAAATATAAGTTAGAATTTTACTTTTCTTTTTTTTTTTTGTCAAAAATAAAAGTTAGAATGTGACTTATTTATTCGATCAAAAATATAAGCTAAAATTTGATTTTAATTTTTTTGATCAAAAATTAAAGTTAAAGTCAAACTTTAACTTTTGGATCAAAAATAAAAGTTAAAATTTGACTTTAATTTTTTTGATAAAAAATAACAGTTAAAATTTGACTTTTATTTTTCCGATCAAAAATAGAGATTAAAAATTCGATAGATCTATTTCTTATTAACTATTATAATAGTTTGAATTTTCAAAACAATTAGTAGAGTACATTTTAGAGATGGGCACGTGGGTAATTTTGACTCACGATTAATGAAAAGGTGCATTAATTTCAATGAATTATTCATTGATTTTGGTCCAATGAACTGTGGTCATTGATTTCAATGAATTTTCTTCATACTTTAATGAATAGTTCATTAAACTTAGTGATTTTCAATGAATGGTTCCTTGCATATCAATGTACACTTCATTGAATTCAGTGAACACGTTCATTAAAAAATGCCAAAATTACTGATTTTTTTATTTAATTTAATGAAAAGTTCATTGAATTCAATGTAAAGTTCATTGAATTCAATGTAAGGTTCATTGAATTCAATGTATAGTTCACTGAATTTAATGTTTATTTCATTGAATTTTATGTATTAAGTTCATTGAATTTAATGTATTTGGTTTATTGGATTCAATGTACAGTTCATTAAATTTGATGTAATCAGTTCATTGAATTCTATGTATATTTCATTAAATGTAATGTATTTAGTTCATTGGAATTAATGATCTATACATTAAATTCAACGAATTATTTGTTAATCCCTATCTAAACATTTTTAAAATAAGGAAATAATTACAATTTCAACAATATTTTTTATTTTAAAGAGTCAATTAATATACAAGTTTTCGAAGATTGTGAATAGTTTTTAAATTTATAAAAATAAACGGCAATAAACTCCCACAGGAGAGTGCATGCCGCAGGATATTTAAATTGAAATAATTGAAAAATTTTAAAGCACACATCTACGGCTCTAATAAAACTAGAAAATTGAAATTTTACACCATCCATGAATGAGGAATGAGGAGAAGTTCTTCTCTCCAACAGTAAGGATTAATGCTTGAATATTTTCGTCTTTACTTTTGGTTGAATATTTTTGCCTGGTTGAATATTTTCGACTTCCTGGATGCTGCTTCCAACAAAAAGGAAAGCCTCTTGGGAACTGGTAATTGTACGCTTTAGGAAAGTTTTTCTTCCAAAGTTGTCCTTACTGCATACTTTTTCAGTGGGCACCAAATACCCATGAATGCTCCAAAGAAGTTTCATAGCAGTACTGTCTGGAAAGATATTAATTGAAAAAAATAACTATTTATTTATTTAGCCTCGAGAAAAATTAAGCTTACCACTGTAATTAGTGAAATCTTCAATTTCTGCCAATTTTGCCCGCACAGCTTTATCTTTTATGTGGTTTTCATCCTATAAAAATGTAAACATTTTTTGAAAATGATGGCAGCAGTCACTTAAAATGCCAGGTATATTTCCTATTATTTACTAATACTAATAGTAATTCAACAGATTTAAATTTTCTTTGACATTCAAATAAATGTGACGTCACAAAGTCTATAATAAACGGACTAAAAGAAAACATTTCCAACGATACCTGATTTATCAAATTAGGATTAGCAGTTTAAAAGACAGGGGTGTAGTTTATTTTCTGTCCTCTAGAGGACGCTTTATTCTATTTAATGTGACATCACATAGCCTTTAATCAGCGGACGTGGAAAAGCTTTCAACGATATCTCATTTGTCAAAATATGATAAGTATTTTAGAAGTTAGTGGTTTAGTTCACTTTCTGTACTCTAGAGGGCGCCATATAAAATTCAATTTTACGTCGCATAGCTTTTAACTACCGGACGAGGAAAACGCTTCCAACGATGCCTTATTTGTCAAAATATTATAAGAACATAATTTAGAAGTTAGTGGTTTAGTTTTCTGTATATCCTCTTGAGGGCGCTTTATTAAATTGTATGTTACGTTACATAACCTATAACCAGCGGACGATCAAAACGTTTCCAACTATACCTCATTTGTTAAATTCTGATAAGAAGTTCAGAAGTTAGGCGTTTAGTTGACTTTCTGTCCTCCAGAGGGCGCCGTATTAAATTTTATGTGACGTCACATGGCTTTTAGCCAGCGGACGATCAAAACGCTTCCAACGATATCTCATTTGTCGAATTACGATAAGTAGTTTAGAAGTTAGAGTTTATTTTACTTTCTGTCCTCTAGAGGGCGCTATATTCAATTTTATGTGATGTCACATAACCTATAACCAGCACACGGAGAAAACGCTTCTAAAAATATCTCATTGGTCAAATTACCATTAGAAGTTTAGAAGTTATGGGATTAGTTGACTTTTTGTCCTCTAGAGGGCGCTATATTAAACTCTATGTGACGTTACATAACTTTTCTTCATCGGACAATAAAAACACTTCTAACGACACCTCATTAGCTTATGTCACTGATAAAAATTTTTTCTCATGACTTTAAGTCCGCTAGAGGGCGCTATTTTAAATAAAATCATTTTTCAAATTATGATTAGTAGTTTAGAGTAGTAGTATAAGTGAGAGTGAAACAGATGAACATACATATGTACATACATACACACATACATACAACACAAACATCTTTTTGCATTGCCGTAGTCGGGTAAAAAAAGTAATTTATCCAAATTTTCACCAAGCAGTCTGAATCTCCTTTCCTCTAAAATACAACCAGATACCGAAAAAACTCTCTCGGTCAGTGTTGAATTTTGTATGCAATTGGTAGAAAAAGGGAAAACTAACTTATCACTAAATTTTGCACAGATTTTGGAAATTAATATAAAAAGTCCTGGCACGAATAAATTTAAGTCACGCAAGAGGTGAAGTCAATCACGCACGCTCAGAAATAATTTGTGATTTTTACGGGTTCACGCACGACCACAACGTGATTCATCGTGACACCATGTCACGACCAGTGTGACCAGAGTGGAATATTATATTCCACTTTGGCATATTTTACCTTCGGGAAGCATATTTTTTTTTATAAAAATATGCAGCATAAAAAGTGGAATATTTGCGTATTCCTATATTTTTTAAAATTAACAATAATTGTAATAAAAAATGTCTATTTTAATGCTAAGTGGGTATTTTTGGCTATCGACATTTTATATTTTTCATCTCTGAACCACCTTGTGAAACGCAATATAAGGAATTCGATTTGTGGTTAACTTTTTCGTTGTCAATTTTATTGCAATTCATTTAATAACTTCACGCAGCTTAAAAAGTGAAGTAAATTTGATTATATGTTTGTTAGTTTGGATTTTTTATGGATTATGTTACAGCAGTAAGTAATATACTTAAGACAACATAAGGGGTATTCACGATGTGTTGTATTTCCCCTTGTATTGTGTATTTTTGATAAATTTGATATTTGTAGTAAATTTTGTAATATAACAAAAACAAAATGCACAGTTTTCAAAATACAACCCTGTGGAAAAAATGCAACGATGGAACACTATTGTATTCTGTGTAAATTTCGTTGCGTATTAGATCAGATGATTGTACAAGCATTTCTACTCAGCATATAGCAAGCTACCGGCTATGCTGCAAGTTTATTTAATAAAAATTAATATAATTTTTTCTTTCATTTGAATTTTTGTATGATTTCCTTTAGTTAAATGATGATTTAAATTAATATTTCCAAACAGAAGTTCATACCAAAATCAGCTAATATTAAAAATACAATATGTACTTTACTGAAGGTTCGTTCACAAAGTTGTAAGTATTGTAAATTTTGCAAAAATTTATCACAAATGCACCACATCGTGAATATCCCTATTATTTCAAACAATATTTATTTCTTTTAACTATTTTTAAAAGTGGATTGAGGTTGAGAAAATGTTTAGTTATATGAATCTTATTATAACGAAAATTCGAAATAGAAATAATTTGTTGAATGTAAAAACATGGCTACATGTATAAAAAAAGTGTTGTAATACCTATTAAATACCAGATAGCTTAATAAAAAAACTTAGAAATGCGAACTTCTATGATAATAATACAAGCAACAATTTAAGTATTGATCTCAAAGATGTGCCTGAATTTTAACTTTGTATATTGTATATCGTTACTTAATATTCAAAAAACCATAACAACGTTCATAATTTTTTATAGAAGAAGCCAAAAAGTTTTAAAATAGCACATATAGTAGATTGTAAAATGATAATTTCTTCATAATTTCGTTTATTAAGTAGTTAATTTTAGGTAATTGTCCAAAAAACGGCTTTTAAATCTAAAATATGTCCCATTTAACAACGTTTTTGGCTTCTCCCACAAAAAATTAAAAATGTTGTTGGGGTTTTTATATTTTAGGTGACAATATGTAATACACCTATATGTTTCTGACTTAAAAATGAAGTTTTCTTTGTGAGAAAAGTATTTGACTATTTTTTAGAGAATGTAATTCTTGAAAACACTTTTGTAAAGTACAAATCAACTGATATAGGCTTTGTTTACGTATTATTAATATAATTTATTTAATATTAACTTATGTTTTATAAATTTAAGTGTGATAGTAAGCAAATAAGTGTTTTTAAGCTTGCTTCTGTGTTTCTTTTATATGCATATTTTGTCTTATTTAGATATATATCTTTGAAATTGAAAGTGGAATATTTTTGTGGAATATAAAAATTGAAAGTGGAATATTTAGAATATTTTTTTTTAACAAAAAGCATATTTTTTAAAAAATCATCTGGTCACACTGGTCACGACAAAATTCGTGATATGCGCCCATCTCCAGTACATTTTTTATTATTTCATTCCTATATTCGTAACCTTTTTGCACAGAGATAAAAACATTGCTATCGATCAGAGCTGTAAAACAATGCATTCAATTTGATTTTATTCACAAAAAAGTGAATCTGTGAATAAGGAAATAAGAATGCATTCAATGAATGCAAAATTGATTTGTAAATAAAAATTTTAATTCACATTCATATTAAAAAAATTATTAATTATTCATTTCAATCATTCATTTTCGTTATTCAGAATAATGAATACTCTTTTTATTCATTTGAAAGCTATTCACAAAGAATTCAGAATTTCAAAATTTTCAGTTAGTTTTTTTATTCATTATTCGGTTTTTATTCGTCATTAATTTCTTATTCATTATTAATTTTTTATTCATTATTAATTTTTTATTCATTACTAATTTTTTATTCATTATTCATTTGTTATTCACTATTCTTTTTTTATTCATTATTCATTTGTTATTCATTATTCTTTTTTTATTCATTATTCATTTTATATTCATTATTCACTTTTTATTCATTATTAAATTTTCATTTCTTTTTTACATTGTACTATGAATATTAAAGGCTGTAGGTATACCCCAAAGTGTCAAATATCACTTTGAAAAAATTTGTGAAAATTACCCCCATACAAACCGCGCTGTAAGACGTCATTCTACGTAAAAAAAAAACAAATAAATAATAATAATAATTGAATTAAGATATTATTAAGATTGGAGTTAATGAATTCTTAGTTTTTATGACAGTATGCCACTAATTTCCAATTATATATTGTACTATAAAAAAAAATTATTCTTAATGTACTAATTACTATCGGAATAAATCAAATCAAATCAAAATCTTAGAAAAGATAACATACTTTGCTTATGTTAACAGGGCAACTCAGGTTTAAAGAAAAATAATAAAAAAAATAACTAAAAATAAGTTTTTAGCGTATACATGTGGTTGATGGTTCTCAATACCAACACATATCTTAACATATCATACACATACGCCAAAAAATTTTTTAGTCCCAAAATTGTCTGAAGTAATCTTATCAATTTCTACTCTCTCGAAAAGCTTATTGTCTTAAGAAATGTGGGTACATAAAAGTGTTTATAAAATCTATCTTCAACTTTATACGTACTTTATTCATTTTTCTATTTAATAAAATAAAGAACCAAAATGTTTAAAATTCGAGAAAAAAGAAATGCTATTTTGCGTCTACCACGTCAATTGTTTGAAATTGCCGCTAATCACGATCGACTGCCGCTCCAAGAAGAAAACTGGGCAGAACGCTGGTGCACTGTGACGGCAGGTATGGAGACGATATACGAGCAGCTGTTCAATTTTGAAGTGCGTGATGATGATGTTTTCGTATTGGGCTATATGAAAAGTGGCAACACCTGGACGAATGAAGCACTCTGGCAGCTAATGCAGGGACATGATTTCAATTACACAAAAATAGTGAATAACCTGCTAGTTAGAAATTATCTGGAGTAAGTTTTGAAATTTTATAAGCTGATGCTGAAAAAGTTTATGGTACCTACATATTCAACGGCAGATCCAACGGAGTGTTTATTGAGCCATATAGCAGAATAACCTTATTTGATAAACTGTCAGGACCACGCCTATTGACGTCACATTTACCCGTCAATCTGTTGCCCAAACAATTTTGGGATAAAAAGCCAAAGGTGTGTTAATCAGAGAATTTTAAAAGTAAATTCTTTATAGTTAAGACATTTTCGATATCATATATGTACATACTTTCACTTAAAGTCTGTCTATGTGGCGCGTAATGTCAAGGACGTAGTCGTCTCGGCCTATCCCTTCGTCCAGTGGTTGGACTTATGGCGTGGCACCATGGATGAATTCGTGCAGGACTTTATGAATAACGATATTTTGTATACACCCTACTGGGCTCATATCGTGGACTTTTGGAAGTTGCGTCATGAGCCATATATCCTTTTCATCACCTATGAAGAGATGAAGCGTGACTTGGCTGGAGTTATTAAGAAGATGTGTGTGTTTTTGGAAAAACCATCATTAACTGAGTCAGAATTAAATGCACTTCTAGATCATTTGTCGTTTGAGCACATGAAGGGTACGTCGTCATATTGTCCTTTATCAAGGAGAGAAATATTTAAATTATATAAAAATAATATAACATCTATTTCAGACAACAATATGGCGAACCCCACGATAAGGATTAGGGCGCTCCTTCCCAAGGAATCTGATCCGAATGAACAGTGAGTGTGAAGTTAAAAAATGTTGTGTGTTGTAAATACTTCTAAATAACTTTTTTACAGATTTATGCGTCGTGGTATTGTGGGTTCTTATAAAGATGAGCTAAGCATCGAAAATCAAAACCTCTTAAATGAATGGTCTCGCAATTTCTTGGCAAAACACGACATTAAAGAGGAGGATATTTTTGGAAGTATTTAAAGTGTGACACTTTTACAGTTTTTTACAGCATTTTAGGCTTATTTATCATAAGTCCTTTACTATAAGGAACATTTTTATAATATATAACACATATCGCTCATTTCGTGCAAGACCGTCATAACTCAAAATTTGGGTTTTTTTGAGTTAAAGGGAGGTTTTAGTAGAAACGTAACGTAATTTCTGGATTGTTTTAGAGCGAACGTAAATCTTTTTTGAAAAAATCTTTTGTGGCATTTATTAGTGTATATTTCAAGAACATTATACAATTTTTTCGATGAAAATAGTTCAAAATAGTGGCTGAAGGTCTCGCTAATCATAGCCGTGCGCGGTGATAGCCGATATGCACTGTACACTAGGTATGGACTAGTGTTGTATGGAGATCCTTAGTAACAAGATTTGGATACGCGGCAACCCCTATTTTTGTGAGGTTTATAAAAAAAATGCATGAGCCAAGAAATGGGGGAGGTGGGGTGGGGGTAAATGGCTCCTCATCGGGGTCAAAGGTGGAGGAAAACGAGACAAAATACACGAAACGCTTCACAACTCTCGCCGAGTCGCTCCTAGAGAGGTGAAATGTAAGACCGACCCCCATTATTTTTCCCCCTCCCATAATTTTTATGAACATACTCCCATACTAAATATTATTTTTTATAAAATTACCCGCCACCGCCCTAACTAGCACCAGAGTACGCCTAGAGGAGTCAAATATATGACCGACCCCCAATATTTTTGTTACGCCAGCAGTTTTTAAGAACATACCTAGCCTCCATCTTTAATCATTAGGATGGTCCCTAAACAAAAATTTTTAATTTTTAAAAAAAAATTTATTACTAATATAAAAACATTTTTTTATAATTAATACAAATTATATAGTGATAATTAAATTAATTCATTTTTATTATGAAAAGGGTATTTCTTTCTATTTTCATCGACAACCTGAAGCAAAAATATTTTTTGTTCTCCGTTGCGGCATAATACGTTGTTATATTCTTCTACCAATTTCACCCCTCTTTCTGCAGCGTCATTCACAGCATGTAATTTACTCAATATTTCTATCGCTTGCTGGTACTTTTCGCGTTCTTCCCATTTTTCTGGGTCAGTAGCAATAAAATCCAACGACAATCCAAAGCGCATAAAAAATGTTAATGTTTCAGTTGTATTGGCTTAAATCATTATTTATCTGTTCTTTACTTATTTGTTTTGATGTCACGTTAATTCTCTTCACACCTCTGAATCTAAAAATATTTGCTGAACAATTTTGATTGACACCGCTACCGCAGTGCTCTGAATTGTCATCGCATTTTTTTTTCCAATGCTTCATCAACGTCGTCGTTTTCCTCGCTGTTTATGTTTTTCTCACATTTTTCTTTCTCCTCCTTAAATGCTATAATTGCGTTCGCCATTTTACGTTTGGTGCCGCAGGGAACATTTTTATCAAATAATGCGAGGGAAACAGCTTCACCACTTAGATACCAAAGATGTCCAGAGAACCTCTTCCACAATCTTTGCGCCACATCCTCATCAATAAAAGCGTAATCAGAAATCGCTACCAAAAAATTAAAATCGTTATATGGAGCTTCGATAAACCAAGCTTTGACGTAAAGAGTTTCAATAAAAATGGTAATATTGCGAAGTCCACTTAGATCGTCTGT
Source organism: Dichetophora obliterata (assembly GCA_963920525.1). Taxonomy (NCBI): domain Eukaryota; kingdom Metazoa; phylum Arthropoda; class Insecta; order Diptera; family Sciomyzidae; genus Dichetophora; species Dichetophora obliterata. The sequence continues at coordinate 29,709,751 of OY986438.1, forward strand.
ATTAAAGCCGAAATGTTTTCGGTATAAAAACATTTTTGAGCAGTATATGGCTTTCGCCATCCATCGAGCATGACTGACGGCTCCTGGTGGTCTAAAATTATAATTTGGAATATTTTCACCAAGAAACAATAAAATAATTTGAAGAAACTCTTTAAAGTCATCTCTTGGTTGCTTTTCCTTTAGTTGCGCTAAACAAAAAGACTTGATCTCGTCTTGATCTTTGATTGGTATTTTTTCTGCAACCGTAGCATCTTCTATGCCAGAAGTATAAAGTTTATCTTTAATGTCTTTCCATTGCCCTTTAAAACGGGAAAAAATCGGCACTCCTGGCCCAGACATTTTACCTTATTCAGCTTCTATGAATTGGTATCTCATATTTTGTGCCTTTATAAGCTTACATTATCAATTATATTCAATTAAATTAGACGTGTTGCACCCGCTATAATTTAAAGTTGCACTAGCTTAAAAAATGAATTACTCACAGTTTATTTTTGTTTTCTGTATTGTTTTTAATTTTTTTATTTGATTAATTACACAGTGATACAAAAGTGAAAAAAAGAAATATGCAGGGGTTCTCATGCAGCAATTCTGTTTTGCTGGAGTCCATAGAGTACGAAAAAACTTATACTTTTTCTCAGTCACTTCGTTATGTAAGTTTTTTTATAACAAATGTAGTGATATAACGATATTCCCAAAATTACAAGTTCAAAAAATCATAAGTTTACTCTGCATTAACCGATTTTCAAAATTTTGCTTTTATTTTACAGATCTGATTTGTACCTTTTAATAAAAAAAACATTTTGGGAATCAGTTCAAAAATGGCTCATTTACGGTCGATAAAGTAAAAAAAAAAAAAAAAAATTAAAAAATGTTCATTTTCATCTCGCTCTAAATTGACCGTTAGGCAGAAAATTCTGCTTTTTTAAATTTTATTGACAATCATATTAAAGTTGGTTTCTAAAACGGATAAGGTCATAAAAATCGGTTACAAAATGAATCAGTTACGCCAAGTTTTGTGATAACATGTTTTTTGCTTTTTTTGTGTTTTCTTAGAAATGTAAATATTTTTCAGGTAATAAAACAAGAAAACGCCTAATATACAAAATCATAGTTGGATGATTGTTACACTGTTTGTCTCAGCCAACGCTTGTTTACATTTCGCACTAATTGGAGTCATTATCCACATGTTTACATGCGTTTCTCCCCTTTCACGTCTTTTGTGTGGGTGACATTTTGCATCACAACAAACACGATTTTTGTTTTTTCCTTTCCTACTCACAACCGCACTAGTGCTGAATTATTGAAAGTACAGGGTCCGCCATATAACGTTATTTTTTTCAACTAGTGCTTATTTCGTGAATGGTAACACTTAGCTCATGTCTGATTTCACAGATAATTAGTTTTATCCTTCCGCTGAACGAATATGGTTGTGTGTACGCTTGAACAACGGTGGGAAACATTGCAATATTACTTTGATGCAGAAGATGCCGATTTTGCCAAAAAAATCATCAGAAATCATCAACAGGACGGCGCTACGTGCCACACAGCCGAAGCTACACTCGATGTTTTGCGCCATGTTTTTGAAGATCGCATTATCAGCCGCAGAGCTGATGTCGTTTGGCCACCTCGGAGCTGCAATTTGACACCGTTGGACTATTATTTGTGGGTTGCCCTCAAAGATAAGTGTTACGCCGACAAGCTAGAGACAATTGACGCTTTAAAGGACAATATTCGTGAAGCCATTGGTGAAATACAGCTGCACACAATCGATAATGTGCTTAAAAATTGGACCGATCGTATAGGCTACTGCATGGCCAGCCGAGGCAGCCATTTGAATGAAATTATTTTCCATTATTAACCGGAAGGATTGTAGTTTCAAATAAAAAAAGAAATTTGAAAAAATATCTAGTAGTTTTTTTTTATAGAATTTTCATAGAAACACAAAAAGTGTAAATAATGAGGAAATAGTACACGAAAATCTGTCTGCCTACCATGCAATGGGCTGCAAAATGTCTATCAAATTGCACCATCTCCATGCTCATTTGAATATGTTCCCATCAAACTTAGGGCAGATGAGTGATGAACAAGGTGAACGATTTCACCAGGACATTTCAAGAATTGAACAGCGGTATGTTGGAAAAAGTAAAGTCAGTATGCTGTCTAACTACTGCTGGTCTATAAAACGAGAAACTAGCAGCGATCTTTATAAAAAACAAATGAAACGCAAGCATTTCTAAGAAAACACAAAAAAAAGCAAAAAACATGTTATCAGAAAACTTGGCGTAACTGATTCATTTTGTAACCGATTTTTATGATCTTACCTGTTTTAGAAACCAACTTTAATATGATTGTCAATAAAATTTAAAAAAGCAGAATTTTCTGCCTAACGGTCAATTTAGAGCGAGATGAAAATTAACATTTTTTAATTTTTTTTTTTTTTTACTTTATCGACCGTAACTGAGCCATTTTTGAACTGATTGCCAAAATGTTTTTTTTATTAAAAGGTACAAATCAGATCTGTAAAATAAATGCAAAATTCTGGTTAATGCAGAGTAAACTTATGATTTTTTGAACTTGTAATTTTGGGAATATCGTTATATCACTACATTTGTTATAAAAAAACTTACATAACGAAGTGACTGAGAAAAAGTATAAGTTTTTTCGTACTCTATGGACTCCAGCAAAACAGAATTGCTGCATGAGAACCCCTGCATATTTTGTGTGTAGCACTGTGTTATATACCTTTTCAAATACGAATAAATAAAATATTAAGTATTTAACAATTAACAGACTTTTGTGTTTTTGTATTATTATCTAGAAAGGTTGGGCAAAATTTGTTGCACCCGCGATAGCACTTTACACCTCCCGCACCCGCATGACTATTTAAATACATTATTAAAATTTTTATATAAGAATCAAAAGTCAACATGTTAAAATTTAGCACTTCCAAGAATAATTTCATTAAAAATGCTTATTATTTTATTTTTATGAAACTTTAAATGCTTCAAAATGTTGCACCCGCGATAGCGGAATGGCCCTATAATGGATCGCAGTTTATATGCAGGTAAGCTTACTAAAAGGTTCAATGCCACTGATAATGTGTAGTAAACCTAACGGATCGCGAACATTGGTGCCTCAAGCTTTTAAATATAAATGTATTTGAAAAATTCTAAATTTGTATAACTCCTAAGAACTTATTAATTTACGTTCGCTTATACTATGAGAGGGATTCTTCTGCACCTAGAATATACCTACTGACAAATGTCACTTAAATTTATTTATTTCTTTTTAGTTCACGTCTTTTTTAAATAAAAGCTTCTTTTTTAAAATTTTTTTCTTTTTATTTTTATCTATGTATATAGATTGATCTATTCTGAATTTCGAATGGAATTTATGAAATACAATTGGTATTTCTTTTGATTTTTTCTGAATTTCAATTGTTTTTTGCTTAATTTCAACTGATCTTTTCTGAATTTGAAATGGAATTTCTAAATTTTAATTAAACTATTCTTGGCTAATTTCAGGTGGAAGCATAGCACCACCTCTAACACAGTTAGACAGATGTGGCCTAGTTTTACTGAAAAACGAACGATGAAGTTCACTCAAATGGCGAGGAAAGATCTCTTCATTGTGATAGGCGATATTACAGGACACTGTATTATAGGTAGGCCATGCCCTTAGAATGGGGGTTCATGCGAATGATTTCTGCAGGAATTGCAGGGATGAGGAAGAGGAAGAGTCGATATCGCATCTCCTATGTTCATGCCCCGCTTTAGCCCGCAGAAGACAGAAGCATCTAGGAAGTCTCTTTTTGATGATCTTAGGGATCTTCAGGAGATAGACGTTAAGCGCCTACTGCTTTTTATATTTAGTTCAGGGTAGTTTCACGACAGTACTTAAGAGAGGAGGAGTAGATCCCCAGTGGTCAGTGGCGTAAAAAGCGGGCCCGCAGAACCCGCATTGCGGGCGGGCGCAACTATGCCAGGGGCACCCTCAACCATAAGCCTCTTGATGAAAATGATAAATAAAGTTGAGAACGATGCCTTTAAAGTTGCAGTTTTTAATAAAACCATTTTTCTTGTTATTCACGTTTTATTTATTTTCTTTCTTATATATTGAAATAAAGTTAAAAATTTCTTATGTATGGCAACATTACTTTTTATGTTTACATTTTGAACATATGGTTTTAAACTTATCATAAAAGTAAACAGTAAAAGCGGAATAAAATTTTTAAGCACTCAATTTTTAAAAGTGTTAAAAAAAGAATTTTGAGAAAGATTGATTATAAGTTTTTAACGAAAAAAATCATTAGAACTGCTTTACACCAAAACCAAAAACAAATTCTTGCTTAAACTTTCTAATGCGGAAGATATAAATTTTTTATAGGAACCTGTTTAGTAAAAATGTTAGATGTATTTGATGTATGGTAGCTGATTAGTTTTCAAAATTTCGACTTATTTACAAACACAATACAAGCCAATTTTAAAAATTTTCTTTCCAGTGGCGAAAGTAGACTTCGAAGACGTTGTCTTTGAAGCCGTCGTTGAAGCCTGTGTTCATAAATTCAGTAGCAAAATGAATCGTATGAAATGTTTGTCAAATAAAACTTATTTAAAATAAATTTTCACTTAAAAAGCAAACAATCAGGCTTCAAATACGGATCGCTCAAGCGCGTCGGAAGCGAATTTCATCTGGGGGGGCAGTACAAATGGGGGGGCATTTCTTCACATGAAACATGAAGAAGAGAGAAAGAAGAGGAAAATATATACTACAAAAATATTATCGTTGTAAAAACACTGATATTTTGAATAACTTTTTCTTTTAAATTGTTTATCTAGCTAAAAAAGTGGGGGGGGGGCAACTGCCCCCTTTCCCCCACTTCCGACGCCAATGGGATTGCTCCATGAAGGGAATAAGGGAGAGTGGGAAGCATAAAGCAAGAGAGTGCGATAGGGCAACTAGAGGTGTACTGGTTTTAAGCAAACGCGTGCATTGGGCAGTACGTGGATCCCATCCGTCGTCGAAGATCTGTCCTCGAAGACTGAGTGCTGTCTTTTAAGACGTCTTCGAAGACGGATACATCCGTTCGCCACTGGGTTGCTCTAATCAAAAAAGCTTACAAATATTAACAAAAACGTAGTTAATTTGTGTTGGTGGTATTTTCCAAGAATGATGTTCTAAAATATAATTTATGGGCGTGAAATTTTCCATTTATTTATAATCACAAAAGAAATTGATGTAGCAAATTTCGTTGTTTTGAGACAAGACTTAAAGAAGTTTCAGGCAAAAATAGGTTTCGTTTATATGGGAGGTGCGTGTGGCAGGGAAAGAAAAATCTTCTAAATTTTGTGAAGAAAGGTATTCGTGCCAATTTTCAAAGCTCTACGATCACTCCTTCTATTTTTGAACAAGAATGGGAACGTAACACTGTGCAACGTTTGTTTCAAAAAAAAATCATTACATAATAAATTATATATTTCCATCGCAAAATTGTATTGTTTAAAATTAACAACAATAAATGAAAAATAATTTAATAATGTGTTCAGAAATAAAATTTAAGTCCTTTACGGAGGATTTCTCATAGTGCAGTAATTGACGTCAAAAAAGCCGACTATTTTGAGCAAAAGTCATCTTTGTTTGGCAAAATTCGATTGTGGTCGAAGTCGATTTACACGTTTGCTGTAATTGTTTCAGCAAATCAGCTACTGATGTTATTTTAATCAGTCTGTTGGTGATATTTTGTGACGTTAGCAAATTCTTTAGTTAACAGGTAACGTCAAATATAAAGCATTTTAACTAAACATCTTAAACTTATCATTTCAGCAATAAGAAACTTATTGATCTCATTTATTCAAACCTTAAGTTTATTTATTTTTTTTTAAATAATTAATATTTGAGGTTTTCTTTTTTCTTAGTTTGAGATTAAATCTTATAATATCACGGGAATACACGGTTTCGGACCAGAGAAGACGAAAATGGTGCTATATGTATTTTCGCTTACTGAATTCAAATCCGCAGTCCGTTTTGCTCTATCAGGTAGAGTTTAGGAGTTATTGGTAAAATTAAAAAACATTCAGTTTCCTGATAACTGGTCTTTATCTTTTTAACGCACTAGCCTATTTGCATTGCCTTTAGTAGGATACAAAAATTCATTGTCTTTTAAAGTTTCAAAGGTATAAGCCTTCAAAGTTCAAAAATTTTAAAGTTAAATTGTTTTCATGTTTGCAACACTCTAACATTTTTTTTTCCTTTACCAAACTTATTATTTTTGCCAATATCTTTGACGGTTCATGAGTAATTTAGAAAAATATGAATTTTCCGCCACTTGTAGGCTCCAAACTTTCTTATATATATTAGATAAGATTAAGATATATAAGATATTGTCAAAAGGTAAAAAGTGTACTAAAACTTCATAATTTTTCTATTAGATAAAAGGAAGATATAAACAAAAAAACAGAAAATGTTTCTTTCGTTTTTGTTAGCTGATAGCATATTTATTTAAATTGTGTTAAATAAAAAGTAATTAATAAAAATGCTAAGATCAATGTGCAAAGTTAAAATTATAAATTTTATTATATTTTATATTATAAAAAGTATTATTTGCATATTGCGTTCTATAAATTTAATGGTTCTATAAACCATTGAGGTAAAAAGTCTCTTTTTGTTCCTTTTTTTTTGCAAAGAGTACTCTTGTTTTCTCCTACGCTTCTAGTAACCTAGTAATAACATAGTTTTACTTTAAAAATAAATAGCAGGGCGCTTATAGAAACCTGCGGGCGGGAGCACAAAATATAGTTACGCTACTGCCAGTGGTTCCTCAACGGACCAAATATCTAGGCTAAGTTTAACCTAACCTAATCAATCTTCTCTGAATTTCAATTGATTTTTTCTGAATTTCAATTGACCTGTTTTTTAATTTAGCAATAACTTAAAAAAATTTCGAATTATTTGAAGAAATGTTATAAAATCAAATTATTTTAGATGCCTTAATCATTGGATTACTAACTGCTTTATTTTGTATATCGAAAACGCAAACCAGTGACAAGTAAGACACGAGAAGCAATATTTTTTTTCTATACAAAAATCTATTGCTTCTCGTGGCTTGTTTGTCGTTGGTTTGTTTTTTCCAAAACAATCTTCGGTGCTTTAATATTCTGCTGTTGCAATTGGCCAAATCTCAAATAAGCTTAATTATTTTTCCCCCGCAATTTTGTCACATATTTTTAGGCATAAGAAAAGCTTTCATAAAAATTGCTCAACGTAGCTTCAGTGTTACCAGCTACTGCTGATTGAAATTCGCCAAATTTGCCAAAAATTGGGTTTTTTACATGTATTAACATAATTTATAACAAAATATTCATATAATTACCATACATATAGTATATTATTGTATTAAATTTATAACAAAATATTTATGTAATTACTATATAGTAAATTAATAATAAGATAAAAAAGATCACATAAAATATCAATTCAAGTTTCAATTAAAAAAAAAACTAAGAGCATATACTAATTTAAAACAATTCATTCTTCATTACTGTTCTTGTTTATATAGATTGCATTAGATATGGTCGGGGTATATTATAGTTGTGGCAGCACTTCTGGTGGCTTCTTAACCCTTACAGTAGATTTGCCCAATACATTAAATTTGCCCAATATTAGAATTAATGCCCAAATTATTTTTTAATTTTATTTTGCAACGCTTTTTTATAAATCAAATCATTTCGTTCTATAAAAACAAAGATGAACTAACATGATAAAAATAACTTTAGAGAGATCTTTGACAACAAGGTATGACCGCGGTTAAAAAAATTTTTTCAGATTTTTTTTCCATAAATGTCTTCTAAAATTCTGCAAAAATAATGTTTTCAAAGGATTTTTTAAAAATCAAATTCGAATTTTTTCTGGAGTAACAGAGCTATATATGTATATATACACTCGCACCGAAGGGGTCGTCCATAAACTACGTTACTGATTTTCCGGTTTTTTTTACCCCCTCCTCCCCCTGCGTTACTTTTCGTAGTGCTTTTCAAAACCCCTCCCCCCCCCTCCATAAAGTAACGTGACATATGAAATTAATTCATTCGAATGATTATATATTTTGAATAGCTCTGACAATTTTCACTAGTACTAGTGACTAGTATGACTAGATACATTAAAGGAACAATTGGAAAACAATCAATAATTAATATCATCTGTAAAAGCTATTCCATCTGCGATCCAAGATTCGATGCTCTCAGTCACTGGGATAGAAGAAGCTGGTAGCTTTGTTGAGGATTCTTCAAACTAGAATTTTTTATCGGATTCTATGTCAACCCATTCAGGTGAATCCTCATTTCTAACGCAAAGAAATTCACCTGGTCTTTGACAGAGTACCTTTAAAGGCTGCACCCGAGCTGCACCAAGTTCTGTGTTTTTGTGTTAATGCTTTCTGAAAATTTATTTATTTAAATAGTATTTTTAATTCCGATTTATTGTAAACGATATAATACAAACTTATGGCAATTCATAGAAGTTTTAAAAACTAAATACAAGCCGCAGGTAGGACACGACCTTGAACCGATTTCTTCTTTCTGAGAAGGACAGTACATGTCATACGGTATCTCCTTTGATCAAGAACATTCAGGCCTTAACGTCAAAGCCTTGTGCAAAAGCAAAGACCCAAATTTTTCAGACGTGTGCTGAGATGGTGAAGGAATACCAAAATGTTCCTGTGTCGAGGGAAAAGGTGGTGGAAGAAATCGTTGAAACAAAAGTTAACCATCAATTTAGACGATCAAACATAAACATGTAAGGTTAAAAATTTTTGAAATGATTGTGTTATTAATTAGAGGTTTTTCGTCGATTTTTTTAAATTTTGGTAACGTTACAATATCTAAACACCTCCCCCCCCTACCGTTACTTATCGTAGTGCATTTCAAAACCCCTCCCCACCCCTAAATTGGTAACGTAGTTTATGGACGACCCCGAAGTGCAGTAATAAAACTTCAAATGCGTTTTTCTCGAAATCATTTTTTTCAAACTGGGGTGTCATTTTTCTCGAGAACCAGAAGTCGGATAAAGATAAGGCGGGCGGCGTTGTGTAGGAAATCACGTCAGGCAGGTCCTGAACTAGGATAATGGGCAAACTCTACTACCGGTTGTGGGGTGGCTCCAAAACCCACAAAAATACAGCTAATTTTGGAACTTTTTTTTAAATCACGCCATTTTGTCAACTTTTTATATTTTGGCAATATCCTAGTTCAGGACTTGCCTGACGTGATTACCAACAAAATGCCGCCCGCAGAATTTCGATACGACATCTGGTTATCAACAAAAAACTACACCCCGTTTGCCTTATCATTTTTAAGTACCCATTTTCATCGCTCTGGGAGAGGGGGGGGGGGATAAAAAACATCGAAACACAAAAAATTACGGAAAAAGTTAGAAAATTACGTCTTATTTCACCTAAAAAAACCCCAAAAATGATTGAAAAACGACTGAGCTACAACAATTTTAGAAAACGCAATTTTTGTGGGCTTGAACCGCAGGTCATACCTTAAGGCCTGTTGGATTTACGATTTTGTGCCTATTTTATAAGAAAAAATCATCCAGACAAAAATCAAATTTATCTTTTTTATTTTTTTATGGCTTTAATGCTAATGATATTATGAGGGTGTAAAAACAAAGATCGAAAGGGTTGAAAAGCATTCAAAGGATTATAAAAAAAAAATTTCTGCCGAACACGATCAAAAAAAGTTTTTGTTAGCACCAGCTTGCAAAACGTAAGTAGTTCCAATTAAAATCAAAGGTATTTTTTTCATCTTTTTAGGACTTAAATGATAGGAATACTACCTCAAAAAATTATTTTGTCCTTAGTTTAGTCTAGGCATTGAACGGGTTAAGGCAGTATTTTAGTGTAGGAAATTGAAAAAATAACATTATTTTTTTTTTTCATTTTTCAATGATTTATATATTCAAGAATATCTTCTTAAAAAGATTTTTCGAAATTCGAATTATTTTAAAAGTTATAGCTATTTTAGTGTCGTCAGTTAGACTGCTTACAATCTAACTAAAAAACTTGAAACGCGTTTTTCTCGAAACTACTTTTTCCAACACTGTTGACATGATACCTCAAGTTCTAACGGACCGATTAACTTAAAATTTGGTGTGTGTTTTCTTCATATATTCCTCTGTAGGATTATGCGAACTAGGATTATGCAAAAATTTTGATTTATATATTTTTAAAAAATTCATAACTTAAAAAAAAGCAAAAAAAATACTTTTTTAAAACAGTGGCGTTTCGCGAAAAATGGCAATGTCGCTATATCCATGGGCATCGCCAAGGGAGGGAAGGGAGGAGCAGCATGGAGATTGAGGGTTCATATTCCTCAATATGGATGTTAAAAAGCATTGCAGCCAACCGTGAATATCTATATAACATTGCGTAAGCTTTAAAATTATTTAATGGCAACACTTATTTTTTGTTCGACTCGTTTCTCACCATTGTATGTAACAGCGAAACGAGCAGAGGCCACAGAGTGTTTTTAATCGAATTTGAATTGAATTGAATTTTATTTTCTATTTTTCACTAATAACACTTGAAAATACAATTATGTATAAATATATCATTAATTTAACAAAGAATTTGTGAAAAAGAACTGCTATCTGTAGTTCACGAGGAATTAGTGGCGAAAAAAAAATAAATATTGAGTCGAGACAATTTTATACAATATTAGGATCGAATGACAATAAGATATAATATTAAAATATATATATATATAGAAAATAATAAGTTAATATTGTAAGATTAAAAATATTATTAAAGTTAGAAGAAAAAGATATAGCATAAATGTCATAAACTAGATAATTTTTTTTACATTTATTATTTATTATTATTATTATAATTTATGTATTCTAAACCTTTTTTAAATTGATAGCAACAATCAAGAATAATCTATATCCTATAGTAAAATAAACACTAGAAGCGGTTGAGATACATAATTTCATATAAAACCTATAATTATAATAATAATAATAACAATATAATTTCTTTCAGAAAGTGCGATATTCTCACGAATTTGAAGAAAATTTTCCTAAAATCTGTTCAAAATATCGTCCTGAAAAATAGAATTGTATATATATTTATGATTTCGATTTTTTTTCACATAGTCTACATATAGTTATAGTAATTATATTAATAAAAAAATTGTTTCACTAATCTTCAGTGCATACGCTTTTATAGAGATCAATATTTATCAAACAACTACGAAAAAGTCGAATTTTTACAATATGCGGACATTCTAGGGCGTGGCGCCACCTGAAGAAATCAATTGTGGACCTTGTCCTTGCACAGATTTTTTATTTATGAATTAAAGCGCCGGAAAAATGCTATTAGAAGTGAATTTAAAAAAAAAAAAAGATGAACCCTATTGCACAGTCAAGAGGTCGTGGAGCTTTTCACATTGGACTTCTTACCGTTATAATTACAATCGCCGTAAGTAGAGGTAGTAAGACTCGAACTACAAATAAGTATAAAGTGATCTTGACTCTACCTATAATTCATACTTTTCTCATCCTCCATAGATCAACTTGCCCCCCCAGGTCATCGGCTGGCGACGCCCTTGACTATATCCCTAGTTCGGGGTATAGCGACATTCTTACCTATTAAGAAACCTTTTTTCAGATGACTAGAAAAATTGAAATCATGTCAACATGGAGGCACCCTTTTTTTAGCACCCCCACTCCACAAGCCAGTAATTTTTTACATTTTTCATAATTTTTTTTAATATTTTTTTTTATTATTGAAATATTAATAAACACATAGTAAAAAAATGGATACTAAAAATATTAATTGCTTCTTTTTTATCGACCTTGATACTAAAATACTGCCTTAAGTGTTACAATGCAGAGTTTGGTATAAATTTTCAAAGTACTCACGACTGAAGTGGTAAATTTTTCCGTATTTTGCTTCTACAGTATCGGACAAAACATTTGCAACTGTGAAACATTTCTTAAAAAATCATAAAAAATCCAAATATTTTTGAAAAATAATGTTTATTTGATTTGAAAAGTAACAAACATGTTTTAATACTTTGTTAAACTGAGGTAATAAAAAATAAAAACTTTACTTCACATCAAATCTATAGATGGACTAGACAAAACATTTGCAACTAATTAACATTTGAGCAAAAATATTAATTTCAATTAATATTTAGTAGCGAATCCATTATTTGCTATAACTTCCCTGCAGCGACGTGGCATTGAGCTTATTAAGTTGTGAATAATATCGATCGGAATTTCATTCCAGGCCGTTTGAATCCGTTGAAAAAAATCTATCGAATTTTTCACATTTTCATTGTTTATTCTGCGTTTTACTATCTCCCAAAGGTTCTCAATGGGGTTAAGGTCTGGGGATTGCGCGGGCCACTCCAAAACATTAATCTTATTGTCGCTAAACCAAGTTTTTATAAGCTTAGACGTGTGTTTGGGATCATTGTCTTGCTGGAACGTCCCGCGCAATGGCATTTCCCATTCAGCAAATGGCATCATCACGGTCTCTAATATACTTTTGTATACATGCTGATCCATAATGCCGTCAATGCGGTAAATAGTCCTGCATCCGAAAAACATCCCCAGACCATAACATGCCCACCACCATGCTTGACAGTTTTGACGCAGTACGATACTTGAAGTCGTTTTCCTCTGGGTCGCCTAACCCTGGTCATACCATCACTGCCAATCAAATTGAATTTCGATTCATCCGAAAAGAGGACCGATTTCCATTGTTCAACTGATCAATTAAGGTGTCTTTTTGCAAATTGAACACGTTTGCTTTGGTTCCGCTTTGAAATCAAAGGTTTTCTGGCTGGGCGACAAGAAGGTAAGCCAGCATCAACCAAGCGACGACACACAGTTCTTGATGAAATTGGCAACTGGTACTCTTCGACAAGTTGTGGAGCAGATGCAAAAGGTTTTTTCTTCACATGTCTCACTAGCAAGTTGTCAACTCTTCGTGTCGTTTTACGTGGGCGACCTCCATGGTGCTCCACATCAATTTTTTTAGTTTTACGATACCGAGATATAATTCGCGAAATTGACGACTTATGCACTTTATACTTTTCTGAAATGTCTTTTTGGGAAAGTCCGCTATTAAAGTCATTAATTATATTCGTACGGAGTGCTTTTCCGAATTTGTTTGGACTCATTTTTTCGAAATAGTTCTTTTTTTTTTATTATGTGGCTGCACAACCTTTCTTGCAAAATTGTTTTACAACTAACCTGAAAACTTCACCAACTTAGTTAGAACTTGGAATGTTCTGCATAATTATCTGTTGGAGTAACTGATTTTTGTTGTTGCATATGAGTTGCAAATGTTTTGTCTCACTCAGAATTTTATGAGATTAGAATTTTAAGAGAATGCAATTTAAGAGAGGAACATGAAATATATATATACGCTTGATGGTTTAATTACAAACAAAAATTACATGCAAAAAAATAATAGTACACTGTAAAATATTTTATATTTTTATCGAAATCCTTATTTTCGTAACGAGTTGCAAATATTTTTTCCGATACTGTATATCTATTTAATATATTTTTAGTACGTTTTAACATCTAATCAGAAATACGTATGTTTATGTTTATACGCAATTATAGCGAACATTTATTTAAGGGGATTACTGACTTGAATCGGAATAAAAAATCTGAAATTTTTGACTTTCTGATTATTATTCTTCATCCAATTAAGCGCAAAATAAAACTAACTGCAAAATTTTCCCTTGAGTAAAATGCTCAAAAAATTAATTCAAAGTTCAGAAAGTCCGTGATCATCTGACCAGCAGTGCAGAGGTTTTTCTGCTGTCCCAAAAAGTTTAATTTTTCGCATTTTTCTCCACTTCAAAACACTTTTCTTAAAAATGATAAATATCAAAATTATTTTTTTTTTGGCAGTACAGCCATCAAATTAGCAGAAGGACTTTCGAATAGAAATGTATTTATTTTTTTTTTAAACATAAAAAACCTAAAACTTCCACAGCTTATAAGCAAATTGGTTTTATATATTTTTCCTCTGTTCATTAGCCTTAGCTTACTAAAATAATAAATGTACAAAATGTACAGTCAGTTACTTCCTTAAAGTGCACTTACATAAATAATCATTTGAGTAAGTATAAAGACATAAAGATTAAAATTTATATTAACAATTTTATAAATTTTTAGTACTTGTTAACATTTTATCAGAAACGTAATACTTAATAAATTCAAAAGTGTATTCAAGTGCACTTCACTAAATAAGATAATAAGATAACTAATTGGAAGATGGAGAGTATTCGGAAAACCTAGAAGAAATTTGTGCAATACTATTAGTGTTCAGTTTTTGTTGAATAAGCAAAGTTTCGTGATGTTCAAGTCCCGCAATAAAACAACTAAAGCTTACTTAGCACGTCAACGACCATTTATTGAAATAGCCGTTACGCACAATCAGCTACCGTTCAAGGACACAAACAACAATGAACGTTGGTGTACACTGTACAAGACTTTTGAAGAGAATTACGAACGAGTGTTAAACTTTGAAGTTCGTTGCGAGGATGTCTTTTTGGTAGGTTTCATGAAGTGTGGCAACACTTGGATGCATGAAACGCTTTGGCAGCTTTTAAATTGTCTGGATTTTCACTACGAAAGGAATAAAGATGATCATAATAAACATTTTTTAGAGTATGTTTTGTCACTTGTGCGAAGTTAAATTCGTAAATCCGACGCTAACTTAGCAAAGACTCAAACCTATATTTCTTTCGGTAAAAATTAAAATTTAGACAATTTGCAAAATTCGAACTTTTTAATTTAAATTCGTTTGAATTTAACCTTTGGTACGAATTTAATTTTAAGTACACACTTAAATTCGTATTATTGAAAATTTTACTTTGAACGAATTTGAATCGTGGTAAACAGTTTTAATGTAAGAACCCTAAATCCTGGTAAACAAACTTGGTGTGTTAATGACATCACTCTATTAATGGTGTGTTAATGACACCAACAATTTATCATTCATTCATGCTTTCAAAAGAAAAATAAATAAACTGGCCATTTCAGCCCTAGAAAGGACTTTAACCTAGCTTTTATTGATCAACTGTGTTGTGAGTGTTATTAAATGTTTAATCACAAATGATCGAGAGCTGGACCTACGTGTTTTATGCCGACTTCGAAAGGCGTATGTTCTCGAGAAACTTTACATGGCAATTTTTACTCTCTGAGGTTTGCACTTTTTACGCACTATACCCTTTAGGCTACGGCCACCACTGTGCTTTGTGCAGTAAAATATGGAATATATATATATAAGTTTGGATACACACAAACAACTATGCAATATTATGAACTTAAGTTCACACTTTGCCAAATTACGCATTTAAATCCGTACTAAAAGTTAAATTCGTGTTTTGCAAAAAGTATGAATATAACCTTCTGCGAATTAGAAAACTAGGTTTGAATATTTGCTAAGTTAGCGTCGGATTTACGAATTTATCTATAAGCAGTTTGTTTTCTCTTGCCTTGCAAGGATTTTAATTTTCTTGTTTTAAAAACGTACCCATTTTAGATTCAACTGTTGGTATCCTGAACAACCGGATATTATATTAAAATATGACCAACTGCAGGGAAGGCGCCTAATGCAGACACATTTACCCGCTAGTCTATTGCCCAAACAGCTGTGGGAGAAGAAACCAAAGGTAAATCTTCTGCAATAGACACAGAAGTGGGAAAAATACGTTTCTCTGGACTTATATGCATGCGTCCATTTCTAGATTGTCTATGTAGCGCGCAATGTCAAGGACGTTGTCGTCTCCGCCTATCACTTCATGCAATGGATGAAGTCGTATAGCGGTACCCTGAATGAGTTTGTGCAGGATTTCATGGAAAATAATATAATATACACATCCTTCTGGTCACACATTGTGGAGTTTTGGAAGTTGCGTCATGAGCCATATATTTTCTTCATCACCTATGAGGAGATGAAGCGTGACCTGGCTGGTGTCATTAAGAAATTGTGTGTATTTTTGGAAATACCTGCTTTAACAGATGTCCAGTTAAAGGAATTGGTCGAACATTTATCGTTCAATAAGATGAAGGGTGATTTTTTTATATCTCAAATCATTTCTGTTATACTGAAAAACGAAATCTTTTTAGTGAACAAAGAAACGAATCCTAGTTACATTATCAAAAGTTA
Organism: Dichetophora obliterata; assembly: GCA_963920525.1. Lineage (NCBI taxonomy): Eukaryota > Metazoa > Arthropoda > Insecta > Diptera > Sciomyzidae > Dichetophora > Dichetophora obliterata. The sequence goes on from OY986438.1 coordinate 29,725,949, forward strand.
TAAACACATTCCAGTCGATCCTAATCTTGAGTAAGTTTGATATTATATATACGCGTGATATTTACCCCTCAAACAGGAATTTGTTGTAAATATTTAATTTTTCTTCTTCTAATGCAATTATATTAGACACATAGTTCTTTTATTTCAATATTATATGCAAAATTTCTGGATATAATTTTTCAAAGTTTCAATGTAATAAAAATAGAGCTTTTTGAGCGATAGCAAACTTTTTTTATCATATCTCAAAAACTATTCAATTTATCATTCTGAAAATGTATAGGCATTCTATAAGCTTTTATAATAATTTTAATGAAGGAATGAACAATTTCGAAATGGTCCTTTTGAAGAAAATTCAATTTGCTTATACAAATTGCTGATACTAAATATAAATAAATAAAATTTAAACTTGTTTTTATTTAGATGTACAGTTTGAACGATCGTGAAATTATTATATAGGGAGTTACTTTTTTCTAAAATATAACTTCTTAAAAAAATAAAATCGAATAAAGCTTTTTACATTGAAACTTTGAAAATTCATGTCTCGGAAATCTCTCATATAATATTGTAATAAAAAAATACGTGTCTAATTGTATTGCATTAGAATAAAAAAAAAATATTTTCAGCGAATCCCTTTTTGAGGGGTAAAAATTATATGGAATGACCCATACACATCTGCCTACTGCACGGTTGCCACCTCAAATTCCCATTAAAAATACCTTTTTCCCACGAGAACAAAAAAAAAAATTACCACAACAATTCCCATACCAAAATACTAAAAAAAAAAATCCCACGGCTATTAAAAAAATACCACAAAAAATACCAGAAGTATTTAAAATTACCACAAAAATACCACGCATTAAAAAATACCACAGAAAGTACCATACGGATTAAAAAATACCACAAAAAATACCATAAGTATTTAAAATTACCATAAAAATACCACGCATTAAAAAATACAACAGAAAATACCATACGAATTAAAAATACCACAAAATTTATTAAAAATGTAAATATTGCATACTTTTGTTACATTGAAACGCAAACAAATATTACAAGTTAAATAAATAAAACATGTACAATTGTGCTCCAAAAAAAGCAGTAAGACAAACAAATTAAAATAAAATCGTTTTTAAGAAAGTCCGTACATGTTTTTATTTTCAAAATATGCCAAATTTAATTCAAAATAGAGTTCTTAAATCATAACTGACTTCATTCTGACTGATTGAATTCAAAGGTTGAATAGAACAGAACCGTTATTTCATTCAAAATTGTGCAACTCAAGTAGCATTTCTCAATTAACCGTGCTTAGCAGCAAAGATATAAATAAATAATAATAAAAGAATACATAAGAAAAAATGTTCTGCATTTCACTTCCGAGTGGAAGTTAAAATAAATCATAGTTGAATTCGATATTTGGTGTTCTATATAACATATGTATATATAATTTTTTTTTGGTTATACAATTGATTATATTAATAAATTAAATAAAATATAAAAAGAAAAAAAAAATGTATGTAGAACACCAAAAATCAAATTCAACTATGATTTATTTTCACTTTCACTCGGAAGTGGAATGCAGAACATGCCTGATAACTGTTTTTGTGTCTGATTTTAATTTTTATGAATTAGTTTTACGCACTGCTATTATTTTGACTGCAGTTGTATTTACATTTAGCTGTCGATTTCTTAATTTTGTTCATTATGTTTAAAGTCGCACATAGTATTTTTAAACAAATTATAATGATTTTTGTTAAATACAACCTTGTAATTTTTTTTGTGATAAGCGTTTTGCATGAAGAATAGCGGCGACCAAATCCGTCGAAGCTATGTTTCTAAGTGTAGTTTTATTTAAATTTAATACGTTCAATGTGTTGCTGCGTGCGCTTTTTTTAATTTGGATGCGTTTATAACACATTCAATATATAACCAGGTGTGAAAAAGCGTGCGGAGATATTTGTGCAAAAATAACATTTTAAAACTGTAAGGAAACAAAGTTTTGCGCAAATATTGATTAAAAATCCTTAAAACTTAAAAATTCCCCAAAAAATCTCACGTGAATTATAAAATACCATAAGAAATTTTAATTCCCAATGTAATTAAAAATTCCAAAAAAAAAAATCCCACGTGAATTAAAAAACACCATGCTGAATTAAAAAATACCATGGGAATTTTTAATTCCCACGGCAATTAAAAATTCCCAAATATGATATTTTTCTACTAAAGGTGGCAACCGTGGCCTACTGGGATATTTTTGAAAATATTTTTATTTTTGTAATTGTTTTTTTCAAGCTTTATGCATCGTGGCATTGTGGGCTCCTATAAGGACGAGTTGACTGATGAACATCAACACCAGTTGAATAAATGGTCTAGCGCCTTTTTGGAAAAGCATGGTCTCAAGGAAGACGATATTTTTGGCAACTTCTGAACTTGTACACAGAAATTTTTTATTAAAACAAAAAATATATTTTTACATTATTTCTTAGCTAATTTAAACGTTGTATATAAGGTACATATTATTTGAGCAGAATCAACTTGAGACTCTCAAAACACCATATTATCCTGAAAAATTCACTGTTTGCTGTGGTTTGCGTGACAAAATTTTTCAGTTTGTGGCAAACATTCGGTAAGCGAACCATCTAAAGAAACTGACCTGTCAACTAGTCGTGTCACTTTAACATTTTAGACTACTTTAAGTGGAGGTACATTAAGTCGCTTATCTGTGCTTATAAACCAACTGCGGTTGATGACTTAAAGACCAATATTCGGAGCATTTCTGTGGAAATAAGATGAGATATGCTTAAAAAGGTGGTGAAAATTTGGACCGTTAGAATGGTCTTTATAAAACGTTGTCGTGGTATCTATATACAAAAAACATATTTTTAAGACTGAAAGTTAACAAGAATTTAAGCTTGAATACATGAACATTTCCATGGTCACTCACGTTACGTTCGTATGCCTTTTTTGTTGTTAAAAATAAAAAAAACCAAAGAAAAATTTAAACTTTTTTGTTCTGTTTAGATCCACTCTAGTAGTTATGGAAGGCAGGGTACTTTTGCGGTAACACTACTGTAGAATTGTAACCTAATAAGTTTAACGATCGTATCGGTAAAACTTACTGTAAATTTTTTTTTGAGTAGGAATACACCTCCAAGAGATTTTATCGCTGCTTGGTTCGAAAAATGTAGATATCTCTGGTTGATATCTGACCATAGCTCAGTCATTCCACAGCTCTTTAAATGGCCATTATTTCAGGCAGACTAAATAAGGTTCTGATGTCCAGATCCTTGAAAAGACGCCTCCCCCGACTTTGCCGTTAAGCTTAGAGCCGTCAGTACAAATATGCGCTCCAACTTGGTTTAGCGCAGTAGTAACCCGTCCCATTCCATCCTGTTAGGGATTACTGTGTGAAAGCCATTCTCGAATGAGGAAGTGGCAATAGTGTAGTCGATGTTGCTAGGAATTGCTCCTACAAGATCGATAATAGAGGAGTGAGGGGTAATATCGAGGGGTATTAAACAAAGATCTTCATTTACTGCTTCAGATGAAGTGGACCTAAGCTCTCCACTGATACATACGGCCGCAGTTCTTTATAATTTCCCTAATAATTTGCAATTATACCGCCTTTTGAGTGCTGTCCACCACACATAGACACCGTATAGCAAGATTGGTTTCACTATAGCTGTATAAATCAAACGTGCAATGTTCGGGGTAAGTCACCACGTTTTACCTGTAGCTTTATTACAGGCATATAAAGCAAGATTTGCTTTCCTAGTTCGATCAAGAATATTCGGTTTTCAGCTTAACTTTCTATCCAAAATAACTCCCAAGTATTTTGCCTCTTCCACGAAGTGTAGCTGAGTGCCATCAAGACGCGAAGGAAATATGCGTGGAGTTTTGTACTTCCTAGTAAAAAGACCAGTTCAGTGTTTTGGGGATTTACCCCCAGTCAACATCTTTTAGCCCAACTATGGAGATCAGAGAGCGCTGACCCCAGCAGCTTGGAGAGAGTGTTAGGAAACTTTCCCCCGAGTAGCTATAGCTACGTCATCCGCATAGGCAATCACTTTGCAGCTAACCTTTTTTATTTTCCTCAGTAGTTCATTGACTACCAAGTTCCATAATAAAGGCGATAGAACACCCCCCTGAGGGTTGCCTCTGCTTATAAATCTCCTGGCCTTTGAGGTTGCTTAGCAGTGCTCAGAGGACTAAGAACTCATCAACCCGAAGCTTCATGAGTGCGCTAATGATTGCCCCCGGAAGAACATTGTTAAAGGCACCTCTGATATCTAGAAAAGCTACCATTGTGTGTTGCTTGTGAAAAAAGGAATTTCCTATTAAGCCTACCAGGGAGTGCGGGGCCGTTTCTTTAAACCTACCTTTCCTGTAAGCATGTTGTGAAGCTGAAAGCAAATTTGTGTCTATGTTAAAACGAATATGAGTGTCAATCAGTCTCTCGAGTGATTTCAGCATAAAAGATGATAGACTATTAGTCTATAAACCCATTAGGGTTTAAGGACTCGTTTGCGATATTCGACCCGCTTTAGGGATAAATATAACCTTTGCCTCCCTCCATTTAAATGGTATGTATTTCATGTCAAGGCAACCTTTAAAAATGACAATATGCCATGAAAAGCTTATAGACGCCGCATATTGAGGTATTTTGCTCAAAAAACAGCTCGAAAATATTTTTTTCTTTATTAAGTGATACTTGGCTTAATCAACTCTAAAAGGGTTATTAAGTTTATTTCTGTCAAGTAAGTGTATAAATTAAGTTTCTTTGGTATATTTGGGTACTTTTTTGTTAATGTAAAAATATCTATTATATTAAATATATGGATATTTTAAATCATTCAATTACACTGTTGTAGTTTTTGACACGAAATTGTTGGTACTGCGGTAAGACCCACCTTTACGGATTTGGGGGAGTACCCCGAGTACAACTGTGTCTTTGGGTTTGGTAGATTGGCGCAAAATTTGAAGAAAATTATGTATTTCCAAATGGTCTATTTTGAGTTGTTGTACGCCTTTTGTCATGACTTTTAATTAAGATATCTTGCGTGCCAATGGCACGATCTTCAAAATCAATAAAGAAAATTAAAGGTATTAAAATTCTACGTTAAAAAATGTTATGCCACTTTCCGATACCATATGTCGTTTTTGTGTAATTAATAAAAATTTTCAGAAATGTTTTTTTCTTAGAAAAATAACATTTTCTCAGTTTTTCCAATATTATAAGAATTTTGTAGAAATATCCAAGTAGTAAAGAAAAGCTAGCACTACGAACACGCCCACCTCCCAAAAAAAAACAAAGTGAAATTTAGTGTGTTTAAATATATTTTATCGTAAGTAATGATATTAAAATATATAAATTTTTTTTAAAATGTTGCTTTTGGAATAAAACAGGAAAACAGGAAACAGTGGATGTCATTTGGCATCTTTCAATTCCATACGCGAATTCCAACAAAGATCCGCCAAAAGGAATCCATTTTCTTACCTCTGTACCAATGTTCCAACTGTGCTGAAATCTGGTGGAATCCCTCACCATGCTCGTCGGATTCAGACGGCAATTGACGATGAAAGTGATCCTGGTGGTGATGCAAGAAATGAACTTTCAAGGACATATGCATGCCGATACTCTCGAAAGATTGCAGCATATCTTCCACTAACACACGCCAATTTTCCACCCGATAGCTTCCAAGAACATTTTGGATGACATTTTTAATGTTATTCCAAGCGATGAGTTCTTCTTCTTTAAGAGAATTGTTAAAACTCTCGTCCTTCATCAATTTGCGGATGTCCGGACCATTAAGCACATCTGAATTAAAGTTATCGTAAGATTTATTACCAAAAATTTGTGTGCGAAAATGTTAGTGGCAAGGAAGTATTTACTTTCTTTTATTTTCATTTTACTCAAACGAGGGAAAATGTACTGCAATCGTTCGAAGGCTACTTCATTTCCTCGTACAATCAGAGCCTTGATAAAGTTCTTCACTATCCCGAGCTTAATGTGCAGTGGTGGTAATAAGACTTTATCCATCGGGACTAGCTGCGTGCGGATTACATTAAGCTGGCCGATTCTGCTGTTGTTTCGTGGTGGCCATTCTCGTTTTTGATATTGTGCTCTATACCGCGAATCCCAAGTACACAAATAACACATATTTTTTGTATATCCTGTCTGAAGGCCACAAATCAATGCTACAACTTTCAAATCCGCACATATCTTCCAGACATGATCCACATACTTCACAGAATCCAGAATTAGTTTCATGGAATCATATGTCTCCTTTGTATTCAAGCAAAGTGCAATGGGGACAGAATTTTTTGTGTTGTCGATATACAGTAGCACGGCTCTACTTTTCGATCCATCAATAAAAAGGCGCCATTGTTCAGGGTTGTACGTGTAGTTCATGGCCGACTTCAAACCCCGAATATTGTTACAGTAAGCAAACGAATTGTTTTCGTTGCGATCATGGTATAATTATTTGACAAGGTAGTAGCGTAGACTGGCTTTTTTCTCACAAGCGGCGATGGGTAGTTGTCAAAATTAGCTGTTCATGCAATTAATCAAAGAAATGTGAAAAAAGCAACGAATTAAACATAGCTAGTCAATAGCAGCAAACTAAAAACATTCCAATAAACTTCGCGAACAAAATATTAAATCAAATGCTACTGGTGTTGACGGTATATCCGTAAAATTTCTGAAATGCATATTGCCTTATGTACTAAGTCCACTTGTACACATAATAAACCACTGCTTTACAACTTCGAGATACCCTGAGATATGGAAAGTGGCGACAGTCATTCCTATTGCAAAAAAATCAAATGCTTCGGAACCATCCGATTTTCGGCCAATTAGCCTATTGTCTTCAGTTTCTAAAGTATGTGAATCTCTCATGGCTGAATAAATTTCTCGTCATATAACTACTTTTGGCCTGATGTCTAAGCTGCAGTCAGGCTTTCGGCCCGGACATAGCTGCTCCTCTGCTTTAGTAAAAATTCTAGATGATATAAGATTGCCATATGATAGGGGTCATCTGAGTTTGCTTTGTCTATTAGACTTTTCTAAAGCGTTTGATACTGTAGACCATACTTTACTCTGTAAAAAACTTAATATTTTCTTCGGATTTTCCAATGCTTCAGTTCGGTTTTTGCATAGCTACTTGGATGGCAGGTCTCAAAGAGTCAGGGTAGGGAACAATTTCTCGCTTTACAAAAGAACCACGAGTGGAGTCCCTCAAGGCTCTGTTCTTGACCCACTTCTTTTCACCATGTTTATAAATGATATCTTCAGTAAATGCAATCATGTAACCATACATGCGTATGCTGGCGACTTACAATTGTATTTGTCTAGGCCACATGGACTAGTTGAAGATTTAATTGGAAAAGTCAATGAAGATTTAAAAATAGTGGCAGAATGGGCGAATCTTAATAAACTGATGCTAAACCCTCTCAAATCGTATGTCCTACCGGTTTCAAAGACTGCATTTGAAAATCTAGATATTTCACCGATTCTCCTTAGTAACGTGCAGCTAAAATTCGTATGTAAGGCCACAAATCTTGGTTATAAAATAAATTCTTCTCTGTCTTGCGATGACCATGTTAACTCCTGCGTCAGCAAAATTTACTATGTCTTAAGAAATCTCCGAGTGACTGCAGATTTTGTACCTGTTGACATCAGAAAAAAACTAGTATTAACGCTATTACTGCCAATTATTACATACGCGGAAGTTGTCTATAGCAAAATGGACTCGAGATCTTTGCAAAAACTACAAGTTGCTTTTAATAAAACTGCACGCTACGTTTACGGAATTAAAAGGTATGATCACATTTCACGCTTTACTTATCAGTTGTTAGGCCGTAGCTTAACCAACTATCTTGAGGCAAGAAACTGCATTTTCCTGCATAGGATCATCCACTCGCGATGCCCAGACTATCCTTTTGAGAAGCTTAAATTTTGTAGATCAAGTCGAAGCATGAACCTAATTATTCCTAAGTTTAATTTTCTTAACTCAAGTAGATTGTTTTTCGTTAGTGCAATAAGACTATGGAACTCACTGCCAAACAGCATTAAAAATGTTTCCAATAGTAGGTACTTTACGCATTTAATTTTCGAGCACTTCTATTAACTCTCTTTTTCTATCTGTTTTCTTTAAATTTCCTTTCAGTTCTTAGATCTTAACTCTGTTTCTCAACAAATTTTTTTTTCTCAAATTTTATTTTAGAGAAAGCAATTTAAAATATTTACATTTAATATCTCAATATTTATTTATAATTAATATTTTTCTTGTTCAAAAACTAATGTATGTTAAAATTTGATTTAAATTTGATATTAATATTTGTTTAAATAGTTCTATATTTTTTTATAATTCTATGTTTTGTCTTTCTAATGTAAAATTTTCATTTGATATTAATATTTGTTTAAATAATTCTGTATTTTTTTTTATAATTCTATATTTTTTCTTTCTAATGTAAAATAATTCACAAAATATTTTAATCTTATAAGTTGTTATGTATGCTATAAATGAGGCATGTAAAAGACTAAGTCTTAAATGTCAACATATTGTAACTAAATAAATACAAATACAAATACAAATACAAATTTAATGAATCAAATAAAAGTTAAAAATAAGCACATAGCTAGTCAACAGCAGCAAACTACAACTCCTTAAGCTGTTTTTGACAACTACCAATCGCCAAAAAACTGTCACGGCTACCTTGTCAAATAATTATACTATAGTTGCGATTGAAAAACTGTAAGAATTCTCTCTGTCGACCACGAGAACCATAAACTGTTACATTTGGTGCTAAGATGTTAACAGCTTTGAGTTGTTGAGCGAGGAGGATTGTTCGATTCTGCGATAACTTCAGCTGTCGTGCCATTATGTCCAACCGCTGCTTTGTTATTTCAATGTGTTTGCATTGTTGAGTAAGATCGTATGGTTGATGAAGAGAAAAATTTAATTCGGGCTCAGATGGTTCAGATGGTTCTCTTCCGTGAGACTTGGTTTTCTAGGAATTGGTATTACATTCGAATGCGGAAGTGGTGTTTGAGCCGATAAAACGCTTTTGTACTTCATAAGGTGCGCCTTTGGTCTGTTTATACCAAACATATCATTCACACATACATCTTTTTCGTGGTTGATTGGCTCGGACCATATCATTGGTATTCCAAATGGCATGCTTTTATGGCGACCCTTCTTCCAATCATATAACCGCGACGAACACGACGCTCATACGATTTTAGGCACCCAATCAACACTATGAATTACTTGTAGATTAAAGTACTGTTCGTATAGTTCTGAAATTTCATCAGAAATTTTTCTTTTATTTGGCATAATAGTGAATCTGCCGCATACTTAACAGAACCGATTAAATTTTTCTTTAGGCAATCACTCATTTTTTATTGAAAAAACACTTTTTTTTATCATTAACTTGAAAACTGAATTTATTAATGTTCAAAAACGCAATTTTCCCGACAACGAAAGCCGAAAATGATTTATATGTCTAAGCACACTGGCAATTTTTAATAATTACACAAAAACTAAATGGCGGATCGGAGAGTGGCATATTAACTTTTGACGTAAAATTTTAATACCTTTAATTTTCTGTATTGCTTTTAAAGATCGTGCTATTGGTTCGCGAGATATCTCAATTAATAGTGATGACAAAAGGCTTAGATCAACTCAAAATGGACCATTTGGAAAAACATAATTTTCTTAAAATTTTGCGCCAATTTAACAAAACCAAGGACACAGTTGTACTCGGGGGACTCTGCCAAACCCGAAAAGTTGGGTCTTACCTCAGTACCAAAATTGAACTACAACAGTGTTATTGTACTCATAATTCTTCTTCATCAATACATTCTTCATCCATTTCTTCGTCAGTTTTTTCATTTTCACTTTCAGAGGATATTGTAGTTTCATCTTAATTTTGAAGGGAAGATGAACACGGAATCCCAGAAGTCAATATTGCAAGAGCTTCGTTGGCAAATTGTTTCGATTTTTTAGCAGGCAAGGGACTTAAACTTGTTATAAGAGCATTCGAAGTTAGTAGTAACCTTAGTATAGTAAAAAATTACAATTATTTATTATTTCCTACTGCTTGCAATATTTTTTTTAAACTATTAAGAACCGCTACAACCTGAAATGCTTGTTCCTTGCTTCTGCTGCTTCTTCGGATAGCTACCCAATTGGTAACAGAGCAATCTGGTGATCCATGAACCAGAATTTTGAGCATCGTCGGAGTCATGGGATTCCGGGGATAGAGCTCAACATACAACTTAGCTGTATCGAAAGCAAATGCTTCAAACATTGGGATATCTATTTAAAATCTACTAGAAAGTACTTCGAATATGACTTTAAATCTAAAAATAAGTTGCAAATCAACATCAGTTATTTCAACAGCTAGTTCTGGATTGTTTAAAAATCAGCGGCTTGTATTGCCATCACTGGTGTTACCAAAACCAGGTTTGGGTGTATCAACATTAAGTTCGAGTTTCGACTTGAACTTTTTTGGCTTAGCTGCCATTTCCTTAATGGTCCAATTTTAAAGCATCTTTAGCAACTTTTTTTTTTTAGAAAAATTATTGCATCTTTACATAACATTTCGTTTTAGATATTGTGTGATAACGTGTGTTTAACTTCCAGTGTTCTCTCGCATTCTATGACAGTTTTGCTTAATTTACTTATCTTGGATTCCATATAAGCTATTTTATTTTGCGTAGTACCAACGGTTTCTTTTACAAAAGAAATTTTTATTGGACGGCAATATCTTGGGGAGGTTGGTGTTGGATTTTGACAAATAATTTTATTGGTTAGACTGCAAAACAAACGCAAAGAAAAAAAATGAAGTTTGGAAGATATTTCCATCTGAATCAGAGACGTTTTCAAACTTTTATTTGTATTGGGTTTGTTGCGAACCATCACAAGAGCATTTTGAAATGAGTTCTTAAGAATTATACTCGTTTTCATTTAAAGTCTTTTGTACATCATCTAAATACAGCAATAAGCGTTTAGCTGTATGGTTTAATAAGTCCTGCAGGTTTACTTCAGCTAAAGTTTCTGTTACAGTATATGACTCAGGTATGGGGTTGCAATTTTTTTTTTGCTTTTTGGAGAATACTGTAGCAAGGAAAAAGTTTTTCGTCACTAGTTCTCACTATATCATACTGCTTACTTGATAAATCAATAAAAAGAGAAAGAGCCAGTGTTGCCATGAAAAAAAATTTTACAGCGTAACTTTTGCACTCTGCTCGTCGGATTTCTCATCGTATTTGTGAATCTCTGAAAACAAGAACTCAAAAATTTTCAGTCGCATTTTACAACAAAGAAGACAAATAAAATATTGCATTTTATTAGATGTATGACGTATATTTAAGGTTTATTTATTTAAATAAATCACATTTTTTTCAAAAGTCAATTCAATCATCATTATAAATATAGAAAATATATTATAATAACCCTATAGGAACAAACTAACTTGTTTTTAAAAACAACTAATTAAAAAACTAATTTAAAACAAACTAGTTAATTAACTACTTTGAATTATATTAAGGCGCCATCCACTTCAATTTTGAATAGTTTTTATTGCATTACTATATATAAAGTAATTGAAAAACTAGTTCAAAAACAAACTACTTTGAATTTTATTAATGCGGCGACTACTCTGATTTTGACATGTTTTTATTGCAAATTTTTATTATAATACAACTTTATATAGCTATATTCAACTATGCTATTTCATCAAATATTATTAACTTTAGGCTTTTACTAATATAAATTAATGTATTTTTGTTTACAACAATAAAATAAATGATCTCTTTGATGTATAGAAATTTAAAATTTTTACGCTTTTAAATTCATCTTCAGTAAGTGGAATATTAACAAGTTTTGAATTGATTTATTTTAAAGTAATTAAAAAATAATTTAAATTTAACTAATTTAACAAGTAGTTGAGAATAAATGCGGTTTTCAATTGATTTATTTTAAAGTAGTTAACAAAATAATTTAAATTTCAACTAATTTAACAAGTAGTTGAAAACATATACAGACGAAAGTCAATTGACTTATTAAGCGGACATCACCATACAAAATATGTTAGTTCGTTCTATGGAAAAAAGTCAAAATTTCAACTAGTTGTGGTTGACAAAAAACTACTTTTTCAAATACTTTTATATTAGTTGATTTTCCTACAGGGAAATTACATTTTGAAAATATTTTTGAACACACAAACAAAGAGTAAAAATCAAATTAAAAATACATTTGCAACACAGTTTGATTTAATGTAGATCTCTTAAATTGGGAAAAATTAAATGCATAAACATATAATATATAATTTTTAAATTTTTACTCTATAAATGTAACGCTTTTGCTTCAAGTAAAAAAAAGAAAAAAATGTTGTTTTTTAAGCCAGCAAAAACTACAAAAAAATTAAAATTTTGTGAAAAAATATGTGTAAGAAAACATAATTTTTTCGAAGTTTTTTAATTTTTTTAAAATACATTGCTTCTTTATCAATTTCAAGACTAAAACAGTTAAAATACTTCATACGCAGACAATCTTTTGTATGCAGAGTTCCTTCCATTGTTTCTAGCTCTAATTTATTGCGAACTTTAGTTTTATTAATGTTTATTTGACTAAAAGTTCGCTCAACGTTAGGTGAGGAATTCGGTAAGCTCAAAAATTTTTCTTGGGAAATCTTCACCACCCTATGTAACTTTTAAGCCCTCTTAGAATGTAAAATTTAAAAAAAAAATTGTAATTCGATGCGCCCTAATGTCCAGGTATCGTCCGATTTCTTTCAGTAGCTTGGACAGCTACGATTAGAAGTGAGCATCTTTCAAAGTCTTGATGCTTCGAAAAATTCCTCTATATTGCCCCAGAAAAGCCTCTAGGAACTTCGATGAGCCTTTCGAAATGTTTTCTTAAAAATGTTTAAACTGTATTTATACTTGTTCCAGCATTGAGTTCTACCCGATTTCTTAGTTTTATAAAAAATCTTCCAAAGTTGCATTTAAAGTTGTTGACAATTTTTATATTTACTTGTGAATATGGAAATCTTTGCTGTGTTTTCTCTGTCCGTGCCATATAGCCTCAAATTTACGAAAAATTGTGCTTACCCCTGGTACACAAAGGAGTTAAAGATTCTTCGCAACAGCAGGAATAGGGCATGGAAAAAATATGTCTGTAGCTTAGACTTGAACGACCTAGAAATCTACAAGCGTATGTTTCTGGATTTTGAAAATTGCTCAGCTACCTTATATCAAAATTATTTAGACAGTATTAAGCTGAGAATATTGTCTGATCCGAAGAAATTCTGGGTTTTCATAAACACAAAAAAAAATCTGATGGATTCCCTTCATCATTTAAAACCTCTGACGGATTTACTGACGATCCTGTCGTAATTTGTGGTCTATTTGCAAATCTCTTTAAAGAGTCCTTTTGTTCAGACTCTTTCAATCCTGATGAAGAGTACTTTGAATATATGAACTCTACACCCAGGGTTTCGTTGGATTCTATATCCTTTACTTCAGAGGATATTTTAAAGTATATTGGATTGATCGAAGAGGATTTTAATACTGGACCTGATGGAATTCCTGCCGCAGTGTTAACACGATGTGGTTCCATTCTAAGTCAACCACTGTCCATGTTATTCAATAAATCAATTAGCGAAAGTATTTTCCACTTTTTTGAAAAAAATCTTTTATAAGTCCTATTTATAAAAAAGGTTGTAAGAACGATATAAACAACTACAGGCCTATCACGAAACTCTCGTCGATTCCAAAACTTTTTGAGCGGCTCGTGTATGATCGTGTGAAAATTCGCTGTGGGAAGGTCATGACAACTCGTCAGCATGGATTTGTTACTGGCAGATCCACTGTGTCTAATCTCCTCGATTTCGCAACGTTTTGCTTAAATTCATTTTATTCAGGTAACCAGGTCGACTGTATTTACACTGATTTTATTAAAGCATTTGATAAACTGCCACACAATTTAATTCTATTTAAACTAAAGTTAATGGGTTTTCCACAATTTTTTGTAAGCTGGATTCAATCGTATCTGACAGAGCGATCTTATCAAATACGATTTCGAGGCGTATTGTCAGCTGAATTTATTGCTGAATCAGGTGTTCCTCAAGGTAGCCACCTTGGTCCACTTCTGTTTATTTTAGCCATTAATGATGTAACCCACATCATCAAACACTCTCATTTATGCAGATGACAAGAAAATATACAGAACAATAAATGCTAAAACAATTCAGATCTGCTCCAGTCTGATTTGAAATCCTTTGAAATTTTGTGTTCTAAAAACAATATGTTTCTAAATCCAGATAAATGCCAAACTATGACCTTTTCGCGAAAAAGGAATAATTTAATTTTTGATTATAAGATAAAAGATACTGCATTAAGTCGTGTAGATGCTGTCAAAGATCTGGGTATATGCATGGATTCTAAGCTTTCGTTTAACGTTCATATTGATTACATTTGTAAAAAAGCATCTACTACGCTCGCGTTTATGAAACGCTGGGCCAAAGAATTTAATAGTATGATCACAACTACAACGCTGTATTATGCAATTGTGCGACCTCACTTAGAGTATGCAAGTATAGAGAGAATCCAAAAAAGTTTTGTTCGGTTTTAGGGTGATCAGTTCGGTTTTCAGAAACCGGCTACTCGGTTTTTTCACTCATAAAAACCGTCGGTTTTTTTTAAATCCCTGTTTTTCGAATATCGAATAATCCGGTTATTTTTTTGTCGAATCTCGGTTTTTTGGCGTTCGATATTTTTTATTTAATTTTATTCATAATTGTGTTAAATGTGTACTCGTACATGTTTTTTTTCCAGTGTTTCGGCCGAACAACCTAATTGTTAGTTTTATAAATCTGGCAACTATTACAAACATCTGTTTTTTCATGTTTTCCTTTCCATTCACATTCTTACAAATAAATTGATACATGCCAAACAGCAAAATTTAAAACCAGAGCTCTATTTTTTTTATTAAAGTTAAAATAGTGAATAAATTGTTTGACCTAACATTGAGCAGGTAAGTTTTTTGGTTTATAATGAAATATTGTGCTGTTTTACAACGGTGTTCAACTCGTTTGGATGTAGATGTCTTCTGTATGGAAATATTTTGATCGAGACGGAAAGGATAAAGCTAGATGCCGGCAATGTGCTAAGCAATTAGGTTGCTTACCAAAGCAGACCACCACGTAAATGAAGAGGCGGGTGGATCCGTTAAACCAGTTGAAAATGGTTCTATGCTTAAATACGTTTCCAGAAAAGAAACTATTGGTGAGATTTTTTTCCGCTGTGTTGCTGAGGATGGACTTTCTGTGCGTGCACTAAAAAAATCTAGAGTGGTGCTGGCTTATTTACAATCAAAACAATTCAAGATGCCGGCTTCTGAGACTACAATATGAGAGAAAATATATGATTTCTATCTATCCAAAAAAGATGAGTTAAAGAAAAAATTGATTTACTTAAAGCAAAAAAACCAGCGCTTCTCTATTGTGGTCGATGAATGGTCGGATATATCTTACATAAAATACATAAATGTTACTGTGCGAACACTTGATCCCGAAAGCAAAACGTTTGAAGTTTTTAACCTCGGTTTGGAGGAGATGAAATTAAAAGGCAAATCTGTTAACTCGGAACAAGTCATCAAACGAAAGTTGGAAGAATTTGGCTTAGATATGCAGCATGACATAGTAGCATCGACCCATGATGGTGCAGCGGTCATGGCGAAATACGGCCGAAGTATTGATTCAGAGTCGCAGCTCTGCATAAATCACCTCATTCATCTCTGTGTTGTTGAGAGCTTTTACAAAAAGAACTGCAATGTGGTCAACAATAACGAAATTGGCAGTGAAGAGGATACTAACGACGATGAAGAATATGATAACGATAATGCTATAAATAATTATTTCGACTTTGTAGATGGATACATGACTCTAAATGATAATGCAAGCTCTATTATAAAACGTGTTAGAAAATGCGTTTCAATGTTTAATAAGTCGGCTGAAAAGCAAAAGAAATTAAAAATTTTTGTAAAAGACCAATTTAATAAGGAGCTTAAAATTATCCATGATGTTAAGCACCGCTGGAATTCTATTGCCAATATGGTTTCTCAATTTTTAAAATTGCACAAATGTGTGAAACATATTTTATTGGACTTAGGACTGACACCATTTAGTGAAAATGATATCGCAACTTTGTCTGTGCTTAGTGACACCCTTAAACCTTTGGAAATGTCTATACAAAAACTTTCTGCAAACTCTTCGACTTTAGCTGATGCTGAAGGTATTTTTAAATTTTTACTTAAACACTTTTCAACAATTCAAAACCAATTATCAGTTAATTTATATGAAATTCTAAAAAGACGTATATCAGAAAGACGTGTTTAAACACTGAATACTTTCATTTTGTATTTAAGTACGAGTAAACTCCCAATTAGTGACGCATTTCTAAAATATTCAAGTAAAAATGAAACAAAAGAGTTGGCATCCATTTTGTATTTACGATTATTTACTGAAGAACATGATTCGTTTACAGATTCAAATAACGAAATGATCGTTGATGCCACTGAAGATACTATAGAAACAGAACTAAATAACGCTATAAAAAACGTTCAAAATCCTAAAACTACCATTAAAAAATCTACCAAAAATTTTCTATTGGAAGATTTTTTATATATGGATAAGAGCGGCAAAAGGACTGAAAACCTTGACAGATTATTAAACGCCTTGTACACAATAAGTCCAACTAGTACATTGAGTGAAAGGGCATTTTCAATGTCAAGTTTCATAAAAACCAAAGAAAAAAATAGGTGTACACTAGGGCGGGTCAATTTGTATTGACGAATTTTTTGGAGGTCTGGCTCAGCGAAATTCGTAAAATACATGTAATTTCAAGACTTTTTCTCCACTACAGCATATACAAATTCTGAAAAAAAGCTGTGCGGACTTATGAAATAGATTTTGTTCTCAATTATAAAATATGAATGTATGAATGTATGTGTATGAATCTATTTACGAAAGTCCGCCCTAGTGTACACCCAAGCACTTAAATTGTATCTTATTTCTTAAATGTTACTTTAGGGAAAACTAAAGATTAAATTATTTATATATAATCAAGTATTTACAAATGAATTGTTATGTTTTGTTTGTCTTTGTTAAAATAACAAACTGATCTCAGTAATGTTTTCCATTGTAATTATAATTAAACTAAAAGTTTACTTTTTATAAGTATAATTGAATTGTTTTGTTATTTTTTAATAAAATTTGTCAAAAATTGTGTTTTAATTTGTTATTTGGTATACATTTGAAAACCGGATTATCCGGGTTTTTTCTGAATTTCAAAAAAGGCACCCGGTTTTTTTTAAATGCCATTTTTCGAATAATTCGAAAACCGGTTTTCGCAAAAACCCAAATAATTGATCACCCTAGTTCGGTTTGATCTAAGGGGCTTAAGTGCAACGGACACTTTAAAGCTTCCTCCTTATGAGGATCGTTTAAAACTATTAAAAATGCAATCTTTGAACGAGAGAAGGAAGTCTGCAGATATCGTCTGTTTACACCAACTCATAACTGGTGTATTCGATTCACCAGAACTCCTAACTCTTATAAATTTTAACACTAACCGTAGAAGCAGTAGAAATGCTAACAATTTAATTTACTTACCTTTTAGTAGAACAAATTATATGGCTACTGCTCCTTTACATCGCATGAGTACCTTTGTTAACAACTGTAGCTTTTTTGATGTTAACTTATCGAAAGGTCAACTCAAAAGAAGATTGAAAACAAATGTATGATTAGATCTATGTAAACGCATGGTTAGTTGTTATGTCTTGTGTTGTCCCTGAGCCCAACCCATATTATGGTGGGTAAATTTTTCTCACTTTGTATTGTTTTGGACCACTCTTATCGATATCATTAAGGCTATTCACAGTTTGAGCGTACTTTTAACAAATCGTATTTATAGCATTTGTTATTGTTCAAACTGTGAGCACGTCGCCATGTGACTGTCATATAAAAAAATTGTGCAACCCTGTGATGTATGTGATTATGCGGCTGTAGACAGAGCATAAAAATACGAGGTACAAAAAACACGTCCAAGGGCTGCTTTTATTTACGCGTGCCTGCGTATTTGCGTTTGTATGCAAAACAACAACAATGCAAAATGCGCTTTCGTAAATTGGCGTACAAATAGCAAATCGTACAAATGGCGGACCAGCGTATTCGAACTGTGAATGGCCTTATTGAGAAGTTTTCATGTTATTTGGGCTGGTTCTTAAGATGATCTAATGCGGAGAAAGTGCGAAAAAGCTGTAGTAGCTGAACTCTATTGTTATTGCATGTAAATATAATATTCATATATTATTATATTTTCCCGAATCCCGAAATCCCAAGATTGAAACCCTATTTCTCACCCAAATAATCATTTGAAGATAAAGATCTACAGATAAGGATATGTAGTTTATCATATTCTTATTACTTTTATGTATTTTTATTACATTTGTAAGTCTTATCAGAGCAGTAATACTTTATTATTTCGAAAGTTTACTTAAATTTGATTACCCAAACAATCATTTCAACATAAAAACGATATGAAAAATCTATAAATCTTGAGAAGTTTCAGCTTTACTATTAGTGTTGAGTTTTCATTGAATGGGAAAAGGTTCGTGATGTTCAAGTGCCGCAATAAAACAACTGAAGCTTATTTAGCACGTCAACGTCCATTTATTGAAATAGCCGTTACACACAACCAGCTACCGTTCAAGGATACAAACAGCAAGGAACGTTGGTGCACACTGTACAAGACTTTCGAAGAGAATTACGAACGAGTATTAAACTTTGAAGTTCGTGGCGAGGATGTCTTTTTGGTAGGTTTCATGAAGTGTGGCAACACTTGGATGAATGAAACGCTTTGGCAGCTTTTAAATTGCCTGGATTTTCACAGCGAATTAAATAAAGATGATCATAGAAATTTTCTAGAGTATGTGTTGTTAACTACGTGAAGATAAATTCGTTAATCCGACGCTAACTTAGTAAAGACTCAAACGCATATTTCTTTTGGCGAAAAGTAAAATTTAGATTTTTTGCAAAATTCGTACATTTTAACTAAAATTATTTTGAATTTAACTTTTGGTACGAGTTTAACTTTAAGTACAAATTTACACTCATAAACTGAGACACAAAAAAAACATGCTTTAAGATTAAACAAAAAAAAATTTTAAAATAAAAATTTAACGCATTTATTTTGCTACAAAACAAAATAAAAAACAAGCATGTTTATTTATCAACTATAAGCTCATATATATTTTTTGTAAAAATTTCTTTTTTTATTTCTTTGCAATAACAAAAAGTACGTACACTGAGAAAAATATGTGTTAAAATTTCGTTAAACTGTGTTCATATTAAACGAATTTGTTTTTGAAATAGAGCTTGAAACAATTTCATTTAAGTTGAACACCAGTGTTTGCAAAGTTAAATTTAAAACACAAGTTGTTGGTTTTCAAAACAATTTTAAATATACTCTTAGGGCCGGTTTTTCAGTTCAAGTTTAAGGTCTAGTCAAATTAAACTGAGCTTAACTCACCCAAATTGGACGTTTAAACTCGGTTTAATGAGATATTTAAGCATTCGTTGAAGTTAAACTGACTTAAATTGTCATATAATGTGTTCCTTTTTTGCCTAAACCGAGTTTAAACGCCCAATTTTAGTGAGTTAAGCTCTGTTTAATTTGATAAGACATTAAACTTGCACTGAAAAACTGGACCTTAAAGTAAACGTTTACAGTTTAAAAAAAAACCTTTATTATTGAAAACAAGTATTTTTAAACATAATTTTAAAATATTGTTCCTAAATTAACAACAAGTAAATTAAACCACTATTGTTTCAATGCCATTTTTTAGTGTTTTATTTAAATAAAATTCTTTCAAGCTCTATTTCAAAAACAAATTCGTTAAATATGAACACAGTTTCATTTAATTTTAACACATATTTCCCTCTGTGTACGACTTCAATCCGTACTAAAAGTTAAAAAGTACGAATTTAACTTTTCGCGGATATGAAATGCAGGTTTGAGTTCTTGCTTAGTTTGCATTGGATTTTCGTATTTATCTTCAAGCAGTTTGCTTTGTCTTGTTGTGTAGGATTTTAAGTTTTTGAAAAACAAACTCATTTTAGATTGAACTGTTGGTATCCTACACTACCGGATATTACATTAAAATGTGACCAAATGCAGGGAAGGCGCCTAATGCAGACACATTTAAACGCCAGTCTATTGCCCAAACAGCTGTGGGAAAAGAAACCAAAGGTAAGCCTTCTGCAATAGACACAGAAGTGGGAAAAATACGTTTTGGGATTAATATGCATCCATTTCTAGATTGTTTATATTGCACGCAATGTCATGGATGTTGTCATCTCCGCCTACCATTTTCTGCATTGGATGAACTGTTATAGCGGTACTATAAATGAATTTGTGCAGGACTTCATGGAAAATAATATAATATACACATCCTTCTGGTCACACATTGTGGAGTTTTGGAAGTTGCGTCATGAGCCGTATATTTTCTTCATCACCTATGAGGAGATGCAGCGTGACCTGGCTGGTGTCATTAAGAAACTGTGCGTATTTTTGGAAATACCTGCTTTAACTGATGTACAGTTAAAGGAATTAGTGGAACATTTATCGTTCGAGAAGATGAAGGGTAAGATTTTTATTTTTTAAATCATTTTGGTTAAATAGAAAAGCGAAATATTTTTAGTGAACAATAAAACCAATCCTGGCTACGTTCTCAAAAAAGATATATTAAATCAAGCCAATGATAATTTTGAGTAAGTTTGAAATTATATATGCATATGTACCTACTATTAGGATATTTTTGAGAACATATTGATTTTTGTAATTCTTTTATATTTTAAGCTTTATGCGTCGTGGTATTGTGGGTTCCTACAAGGACGAGTTGACTGATGAACTTCAACGTCAGTTGAATGAATGGTCTTGCGCCTTTTTGGAAAAGCTTGGCCTCAAGGAACACGATATTTTTGGGAACTTCTGAACTTGAACAAATAAATTTTTTACTTAACAAAATATTTATTTATGCATTACCAGCTTATTTAAGCAGTGTAACTCGATATTTATAGAAGGTGTATATAAATTGGACAGAATCCACCTGACACTCTTGAGACCCCGGAAAAGTTGCTGTTTGGTACGGTTTGCATACCGAATTTTTACAGATTGTAACGAACATTCTGTAGGCGAACCAATCTTCCGAGTTTCAAAATTTAAAAAATGGTGTTTCTTAGAAATTAAAATGAGTCCAGCTATGTTCTTGGAGCTACCTTCATGATTCAAATTAGTTTTGATGAGACTGACTGATGTTTAAAGTGTGTGGTAAAAAAACTTTTCAAATCGGAAAATTTGGAAACAACCAATCGCAAAAAAGTGGTTTCTAGAAAAACGTCTTCAAAGTATTGGTTAGTATTTTCGGCATAATAAAATTTAATTACGATTCGCTTCAGAGGTTTATTTTCCCCGATGCATAATTGTGTGGACTATCACCAAGAAAAATTTCATGCAAATCAGATGATTGGTTTCCGAGAATTTAGGGGGAAAGTGTCCGAATCGGTGGTTTTCAAAAAAGTCATAAAAAAATTATTAGGTAAGATTATTTAAAACAATCGTATTTCTGAAAAAATCAGCATTGCCATAAGGTAGATTTTTTTCAATGTGAAAACACTGGTTTTGACCTTTTCTAAGCAAAATAAATGATATGTTTTGGTTGAGCACTTACTTTCGTAATAAATTTGGCATATTTATTTCAAACTGTTCAAAGATATCCAATAAAGCAAAAAAATTCTGCAGTTTCAAACTAAACATCCCAAGTCAATATGCGTGGATGTTCCTGAACACCAGCGGTGAGGGATACGGCGAATGTTTAATAACCGAATGGACGAATAAGCCTGGGAAAAAGTCTAAGACATCAAGATCTATACAAAGTTCTGGCAGTTCGTGAATCGAATTTTCTGAAAGGAATCCTAACATTAACAACAATCCATTATCTAAAAGTAACTATAGTTCTTGCTCTAACTCTTTTCCGTATATAAATTCCCGTCCTAACTCTAAATCTAAGTTAAACTCTTATTCAAATTCTAATATTAATTTTAAAAATCCTCTATATAAAAGAAATGTAAACCTACCTGTTCTTGAATCCAAACCTTATTCATCAAACAAGTTTGTGCAACCTAAGTCCCACCATAATTCAGATTCTAATTGAAATCTGAAAACTAGTATTGTTCGCCTGTATCTCGCTTATATGTATAAAGCTCCTGATTCAACATGCATTGAAGGCAAGACCAAAACTGATATTAGAGTATTAATTCAGCAAGAAGGTCTTCCTGCCGGTGTTGAAGACTTGCGTAATTTATTTGTCCGCTTTCACAAGCACCTCGGTGTAACGATTGATCAAGTCAAGGCGAATCTGGAAACCTATGGCGCTCATGTCAGAGCTAAACAAGTTTCTCTTCTTCAAAAATCTCGTAAAGAGCAACAGCAATATTATCGTTCCTAACTCTTCTTTCTTAAATATATTCTACCATAACTGTGGCGGCATGAGAAGCAAATTAAACAAACTTTATGTTGACGCTAAATCATGCCACTTCAATGTCCTAGTATTCACTGAGACATGGCTAAACGAAACCTTCAATAATGAGGAAATTCTTGATAGCAATTGGACTGTCTTCAGAAAGGATCGGGACTACTCCTCAACAGGTCTTTCTCGAGGAGGTGGTGTCCTTGTAGCATCTCATAATTCCCTTTCAAGTGAGCTAATAGACACACCTAACCATAAACTGTTCGATCACCGAATTATTAGAGTTTGTTCAGCTAAAAGTCTCAATGTGTACATAGGTGTCGTTTACATTCCTCCCGGCTCAAGTGAAACAACATACAGCGAGCTATGCGAAACACTGACCACCTTTATCTTCACCCTAAAAGAGGAAGATAAAGTTGTTATTCTTGGTGACTTCAATCGCCCAAATATATCTCTTGTCACCGACGAAAACGACAACTTTCTTCTTCCTGTAAATCTTTCTAATGCCATAGACTTCAACTTACTTAGCACCTTTTATGGCAGTGACTTGCAGCAAGTCTCTTCTGTACGAAATCAAAATGGCAGATGGTTGGACCTAATTTTTACTAACTCGTATGAAGAAGTGAAGGTTAGTCCATGCATGGTAGCAGAAAATTTATTTACCAACACTGTTCATCATACAGCCTTAAAAGTTGTTTTTTCTGTTAATGACATCAACTTTACCCAGTCTTATAATAACACCATTGCGTACGATTACCTCAACGCCGATTATGAAAGAATAAAATGTTATCTTAGTTCTCTAAATTGGAATCATATTCTATTCAACTTAGATTTAGACAGTACTGTCTCTACATTTTATCAGCACATTTTTAACGCTATCAAAAAATATGTGCCAATAATAAAGAAAAAGAATAAGCTCTCCGAACCATGGCTAGACAACAATCTCAGATTTTTGAGGAATCATAGAAATAAAATCTACAAACTTCTCAAAAACACTGATAATATAAGCGATGAGCTGAAGCTTAGTTATGACGAGCTATCAAGAGAGTTCTCTATCAAGTCAGAAGAAGCGTACAAGTTGTACACGAACATCATCGGAGAGAAAATTGTCCAAGAGCCGAGAAAATTCTTGGACTTTCTAGCGGCTTTCCATTGTCTATGTTTAAAGGTAATGTCACTGCGTCCAATTCCCTTGAAATAAGCAACTTGTATGCCGATCACTTTAAGGAGGTCTTTTGTCTTCCTACCACCTTATCTGAAACTTCTCCTAGCTCAACTATTATAGTTGATAGTTTATATTTAACCCAGGAAGAGATTTCTAATGCAATAAAAGAACTGGATATATTAAAGGGACCAGGACCAGACTTAATACCTACAAGCTTTTTGGTGCGATGTTTAGACCAACTGCTATTGCCATTACACATAATCTTTAACGAATCACTGGTTTGTGGGACACTTCCTTCATATTGGAAATCATCCCATCTTACGCCAATTTACAAGAATGGTGATAAAAGATCAGTTGAAAATTCTAGAGGCATAGCAATCTTGTCAGCCATTCCAAAACTTTTTGAAAAACTTATTTGTGAAAAGCTAACAAGTTTCATTAACCCACGTCTAAATTAGCAGCAACACGGGTTCCGAAAAGGGCGATCTACCACCACTAATCTCATGATTATGGTATCAGATGTTTTAGTCAAAACGGAAAAAGGGCACGAAATAGATGCTGTTTATACTGATTTCAATAAAGCTTTTGATCGAGTTGATCACAGCATTCTTATATATAAGTTAGAAAAATTTGGTGTTGCGGGGTCCATACTAAGTTGGCTAAAATCATATATTTTTTTTTTGATTCGCCCGGAGGTATGAAATCTTCCAAAGATACGTATACCCGTCCTCTACGCATGCACGATTTACATTCTAGATCCTGCCCGAATCAGCCGGTACAGACAGAATGTACCTACGTACAAAACATACCCCCTATTGGCAATTAGGATTTTCTACTAAGCACATTAATTGGCTTTTCAGCGGAATTTAAAAATTGAATATATATAAAACGCGTATTTAAATAAACTTGATTCTATATAAATAAGCAACAAACGAATTAAATAATAGTAATTATCAATTAAAGGTACCCGAAAAGCAATCCTGATTTCAAAAACAATCCAAATCACTAAACTCATTTTAACTGGTTTGCGGCCATTGTCCAACCCAAGGACCTACGTGGAAATGAGATAAATCTCATTATGCATTTGGGCCAATGCAAGCATAAACTTGTGTGGAAAAGAGATATACTCTGGCACACCAATCCAGGTGATAGTGTAAGTTCAGTCTAATTTCAAATCAGGACATCACGTGAGCACGTAAATCCCAATTCGATTTAAAATTAAAATATTGAATAATTAAAAAGTAAGTTTTAAAAACGATTCATATTTGATGGTGCTTACTTTATAAAACATAATATCGAGACAAAAAGGAGAAAAAGAACAATCTCAATTACCAATATTACATTGTTATAAAACTACGTTAGGTATAATAGGAAGAAGTTAAATTGATTTAATTATTTAAATGTATTATAATTTTCCGTTTTAAGACGTCTACCGAATCAGAAAAATTAATCATGTTGAAGTTATCATGGAAATCACTGCACATACATCGTAAAGGTTCATGAAGAGCGTAATTAGAACTGCACTGACTCAACTTGAAAAACAGAAAATGTCTAGTTCCTCTCCTTGGGATGTTAAAATTTAGAGCTGATATGAGATATTCCGAATTAATCTCGCCACAAAGTAATTTATATAGAAACATGACATTAAGCATCATTCTTCTGTTTCTTAGGGAAGGTAGTAAAATAATTTTAAGGCGTATTTCATACGATGGAAGCATAATATTGGGGTTCTAACGACTATGACGTAAAGCAAAAAGTAAAAACTTTTTTGAACGGATTCTATGGCGTCGATGTAGACATTATATTGTGGGAATTGGCCTTCGAGAGAAGTATATAATAATTTAGTAGTAAAGGGATCACTGAATTCTTTAGCCCATCTTTTAATGACCAAGGACTCCTCTTGCCTTATTTATCACCATATTAACGTGAAGATTGAGGCGAAGTTTTGAATCCATAATAACACCAAGATCGAGAAAACTGGAAACTATTTCTAAGTTAGTGTTATTTATAGTGTAATTTAGTTATTAGCAGATCTTCGCGAGAATGTCATTTGCTTACTTTTTTTTAAGTTGAGATTTAATATATTTAAGCTACACCAGTCCACAAGTCTATTTAGATCAGATTGTAAAAGATGTCGTTTTTCGGGTGATTTGTAACAAAGAAAAAGTTTCACGTCATCAGCGTACATTAAGACGTTACAGTGTTTTATTACCGAAGGAAGATCATTAATGAATAGTAAAAACAAAACCGGTCCAACATGACTGCCCTGAGGAACGCCAGAAGTGACCGAAATACTTTTTGAAAGAGAATTCTTATATAAAACCTTTTGAGTACGTCTAGATAAATACGAATTTATCCAATTTAATAATGTGACAGGAAACCCAATAAAGTGGAGTTTTTTCAAAAGAAGAATATGATTAACACTGTTGAAAGCTTTGCTAAAGTCCGTATAAATAACATCAGTCTGCAGTCCCAAAGTAAAACCATTTGTAACACGCGCAGTAAACTCTTAGAAGTTTGTTGTAGTGGACTTACCCTTCAGAAAACCATGTTGAGAGACAGAAATGGTGGAAGACACGGAGTGGGTTAATTGATCAGTTATGATTTTCTCAAATAACTTAGGGATTGCACTTAATTTTGCAATTCCTCGATAGTTAGAAACATCTATCTTGGAGCCAGATTTATGAAGGGGTATGATATAAGAATCCTTCCATATAATAGGAAAATAACCACTATGCAAGGAAATATTAAAAATGTTGGCTAGAGGAGTACACAGGTTTGTAGCACATTGCTTTAAAATACAGCTTGGAATTTTATCAGGGCCGGTCGTAAAAGAACATGCAATAACAATAGAGTTCAGCTACTACAGCTTTTTCGCACTTTCTCCACAGTAGACTATCTTAAGAACCAGCTTAATGTCATTGAAATATTTCAAAGATATACATAGATAAAAGTGGTCTAAAACAATCCAAAGTGAGAAAAATTTACCCACCATAATATGGGTTGGGCTTAGGGACAACACAAGACATAACAACTAACCATGCGTTAAGATAGATCTAATCATACATTAGTTTTCAATCTACTTTTACGTTGACCTTTCGATAAGTTAACATCAAAAAAGCTACAGTTAACAAAGGTACTCATGCGATGTAAAGGAGCAGTAGCCATATAATTTGTGCTACTAAAAGGTAAGTAAATTAAATTATTAGCGTTACTACTGCTTCTACGGTTAGTGTTAAGATTTATAAGAGTTAGGAGTTCCGGTGAATCGAAAACACCAGTTATGAGTTGGTGTAAGTAGACGATATCAGCAGACTTCCTTCTCTCATTTAAGGATTGCATTTTTAATAGTTTTAAACGATCCTCATAAATAGGAAGATTTAAAATGTCAGATCCACTTAAGCCCCTTAGAGCAAACCGAACAAAACGTTTTTGAAATCTTTCTATTCGTTCAACATGTACATTGTAACTTGGAGACCAAACTTGACCTGCATACTCCAAGTGAAAAAGAAGTGAAGAAGATTTTACTTGTCGAAGATAACACATAACAATATTTGGGTCTATTACAGGAGTTTCAAAAGAGTTAACTGGCGGCAGAAAAGGATACACCGTGCTAGTATTAAGTGGTATATCGGAGTAAGTTGATTTAAAGAAGTTTGCAAACATGTTAGAAATCACATTGTCACAAGATGATTCTTCCCGTTTGAATTTCATAAGGGGTGGAAAGCTGGAAAGCTTTACGTTATGATTTAACAAAACTATAGAAAAGTTTTGGATCATCTTTAAATTGAGATTTTATGTTAATTATATAACAGATAATAGTTGATATCTATAACGACAAGAAGAATAGGAAGCAAAGTCTAAACTAGAACCAGATATTTTATATTTTTTTAATAAACGATTTTTTAAATTTTTAAGTGCCTTTAGATCATTCGTTAGCCAGGGTGGATTTAAAGGATTGGAGAAACACTTTTTTTGGGACGGACAATAAGAAACACCTTTGCAGAGTATCATTGAAAAACTGTACAGAAGATTTGACGTCATAATATGAATATGATGTTCCGCTAGTTAAAAGTGGAGACCAATCAAATCAGTCTGCGAAAGTAAGGAATTAAGTTTTACATAGTCCGTTTTCTTAAAATTATAAACTTTTTTATTTCGCAGTTACTTTATCAGCAGTTACTTTATTTATCAGCAGTTACTTTATCTTCTTTTTCGTAGGGGAGTGAAACTGCTATTTCAAGAGTTGGATGATGTACATCTTCTGGAAGAGAAACGGGATTCGAACAATGGAGATTAACATTAGTGCATCTATCTACAAATACAAGGTCTAGGGTTCTGTGGTTTATATTTAAAATATCATTGACTTATTGAAGACACAGATTAGACAGCTTATCTAAGAAATCATTTATCCAATCACTATTGGAAACAGGAGTAAGAAATGAAGAATCGTCAGACGATCTCCAAGTCACAAAAGGTAGGTTAAAATCACCCAGCACAATAAGAACGTCTTTATTTTTTAACAAATTATGAACTTTTTCGATGGCGTGTAAGTGTTTTAAATGCATTGTTAAGTCACATTTAGGAGGAATGTAAGAGCAGGTAACATAAATAATACCAGTATTTAATTTAACTGCAACACAAATGAACTCAATGTCACTGGTGTCAAGAATTGTCAATTCTTCAGATACAAGCGAGTTTTGAACAGCCATCAAAACACCACCACTGATCTTATCATGACGATCTTTACGAAAAATTTGATATTTATTGCACATTATTTCAGAATTTAAGATATTAGAGCGAAGCCAAGTCTCTGTAAAAATTATAAATTTACATTCAAAATCAAAACGGTTTATGAAAATATCGGAAAGTTTGGAGTTAAGACCCCTGACATTTTGGTACACAAGCTCTAATTTAGAGTTGCGGTTTATTAATCGTTTTTTGGATGAGATTCAGGGCTATTTTGGGGAAGCGGCAAATGTCCAACATTTACCGGTCTTGGATTGCTTTTAAATTCAAATTCGCGAACAATTGTGTTTGGCGGCCAAAAGTTTACATCAACTATAGAATTAAATAAATTTTCAGGAACTGTTAATCTAAAAGAAGGAATTGATCTTACATTTGAATTTATGAACCGAAAGATGCAAGGAACAATTCAACTTTGATTTAATGAAAAAATCTATATCAACCTCTGTTGTATCCGCAGCTAAGCGAGAAACAAAGCTTGATTTAGTTGGTGGAATTGCAATGATTGGCTTAGGTGGAACAGAAACCTGAGAAGTAAGAGGAACAACCTGGGAATTGACCAAAGTTGGTGAAAGAGAAACAGTTTGGGCATAAGATATGACTGGCAATGAAGGTAGAGCTGCCAGCACTGACAAAGGAGCAGAAATCGATATGTTTGCTGTATTCGAAGTAGAAGTTAAAATAGGTGGAGGGGCTGTTATACCACCAATGTCCATGTCATCAGCAATGTCATGTACAGAAGAATGTAGAGTTGGAGTTGAATCCGTTTTTTGCTTACTACGCAAAGACATGTGTTTTTTTTCCTTTTGGGAGAAGGAATTGACTCTTCAATATATTTAAAATCGTCGAAAAGAGACTGATATTTGAAAAATTTTGCAGAAAGCGAAGAAAGTTCCTTACTTATTTCAGAGAAGCTTTGCTTTGACTGCTTGAAAAGCTTGTAGAAATTGATGTCAGCCAATCTACATTTCTCTCAAGACCAACGCAACCCTTTACCTTCCTCAATACAATCCGCAACTCGGCCTGTCACGCCTGCACATTTGGTATGAACAGCATTATCACATAACCAGCATTATAAAAACCGCTCAGTTTCACCCCTTACAGAGCAGCCAGGCTTAGCACAAATCATATTAAAACAGTGCAGATAAAATGACGAAAATAAGGCAAAAAAGAAAACACTGCACTTAAATGACAAGCAACAATTTTAACAAATTTTATCAATAAGATTAAAAAGAAAAAAAATTAGCTTTGTAACCACCCTGTACTAAAAGTTCCTAAAAGTATACAGCGATTAACAAAAGTATGTAGCAATAATTTAAAATACAATTGATGCACAACTGCTAATGTAAAAATGAGACAAATAATCAAACAACAGAAACAAGCGAATATGAATGTAAACACAAAACTCAAAAACTTAGCTTCCACAGCTTATGAAAAAAAAAAATGTTGTCAAAAACAAATTTTATTTTTCTTCTTTAATAGAATTAAGTGGAAAAATAAACAAAAATTATAAAAACCTGATTGGAAAACGTCCTCAAATGTCCCAAAAAGAACAAGTTTACACAGAAATTAGACTTAAATATTCAAAAACACCGGATTAACTTAAAAATTTTCGCAGCTAAGTTATCAAACAATCTGTTTACAACGAGACAAAAAATAATCTAAATAATCCCTCTCCAAATCTCCCATTTAAACGGCAGATATCAGTTTGTTAAATTCCAGCAAATTCCATAAAGTTGAAAAAAATTGCAGTCTCCTCGGGAGTTCCGCAAGGTAGTCATCTTGGTCCTCTTCTTTTCAACATATTCATATCCGATCTGTCAGAAGTTCTTAACGATATCCCACATCTTATGTATGCAGATGATTTAAAAATGTACTATTCAATTCAATCAGATGCAGATGTAAATTTTTTTTAATCAAAATTGTTGTCTCTTGAGCAATGGTGTTTTCAAAATAAACTACATCTTAATGCCAATAAATGCAATGTTATTAGCTTTTCTCGTAAAAACAACGTAACATTACATACCTACCACCTCAATAGTACCGAACTAAAAAGGGTCAAACATATAGTGGATCTTGGAGTTGTCTTAGATTGAAAGATGTGCTTTAATCTGCACTATGATAAAATTGTGTCCAGGGCCAGCAAACAGCTCGGTTTTATAAAAAGACGTGCAAATGAATTCAGGAATATATGGGTCACTACATCCTTGTACCGTGCATTAGTGCGCCCAATACTTGAATATGCATGCATAATTTGGATTCTATCTTTCGATTCCCATAGAGAAAGAATTGAGTCTATTCAAAAGCAGTTCTTACTATACGCGCTTAGAGATATGTACAACCCCCATGATTATTGCAGCCTTCCATCATATGAACATAGACTCAGCCTTTTAAATTTGATGCCTCTATCAACAAGAAGATCATTATTGGGCTCATGCTTCACATTTGATGTAATTAATGGTGCTATTCACAGCGAATATATTTCTAATATGATTTCCTTTAACGATCCAATTAGACGCACTAGGCGATTGACGCCAATTAGACGCACTCGATTTGTTAACTGAATATCAGCACCAAACTTCATATGCAAATAATGAACCCATCAATCGTTGTTGCAGAGAATTTAATAATATCTCTATATACTACTCACCTTCTATGTCCAAATCCTCTTTCAAGCAAACCCTATATAAATCATTCAGTAATCAGAATTAACCCAGGCCTCAGATAAGCTATAAACATGTATGGATTTATATGTATAAGCATTTATTGATTTGTTTAATAAATCAAAATTCTTTAACATCCCTCTCCAAATCTCCCATTTACGTCCTTTTGTCCTTATAGTCTTTAAGAATAATATATATACATCGTATCTTAAGTGTGTATATAGTCTCTCTTGTTTTCCTCCTCTTCTTTTATTTTTGACATGGTTTTTGAAATCATGTCAATCCGGTGGGTGGAGTATGCCCACTTAGAGCACAAAAATAAGAAATAAAATAAAAACAAGCCTGTAATCTTAGTATTAGTAGACAAAACCTGTTAGAATAAGTAAATTGCATTGCCTTGTTTGGCCAATAAATAAATAAATAAACATTCTTTAAGGCCGTCCAAATATTGGCCAACATAGTATATACCTATAGAACATTTATGTCCAGAAATAATATTAATTGCATCACTTTCACTCATAGAGTGGCGTACTTTAATAAAATTAAGGAAGATATCTAAAATTTGTTCTTATCTTCGAACCTTAACAAATGAAGACACGTTTTCGTAATGGAACAAAATATTGCAATTTCACTTGAATGTAAAGCAAAAAGAAGTTTTCGGATATGAAGATGGAACACAAATACTCATCTAACCATCTAACGCTGATGTTTGAGCGTCTTTTGGAACATCAAACAAAGAAAGGACATAAATATGACACCTAAACAACTTCCGTTTGTAGGTAGAATGTAAAGAAAGAGCGTACGAAATGCGTCATTGTTGCATCATGTGCATTAAGGAATTAAAGCAGATACTTTCGAAAACCTGCTTGCGAACAATTGACTGAATATTTAAAAGGACACTGCTTAAAGCAAATAAGTATGCGTATTTTTTAAATCTCTTTTATTTTGCCTTGACATGTGTTGCAAATGTAAGTTGAGACGTTAGCATGTGAATTGGTAATCAAAATGAAAAGGTGATGTCAAGTATGTGGCAAGCAGCATGTGACAAATGTGCTCAATTTACAGTAGCACAAAAAAAAAACAATATTCTTTTCAAATACTTTCAATCAAGCAATAGTTAAATTTACAGAAAATTTTATCAATTTCAAATGAGTGCCGAGTGTACAATACATTTTACCAGAGATAAGAGCGAATACAAGTTTGTAAAAAGATACAAAGCGACAGAAGCATTGACAGTCAGTCACTCACTTACAGTTTCCAGCAAACAACAATTAGCGATAAATTTAAATGGGTGATATCTTTACCAATACAGTGGTTGAGTGACAAGATAGAAACATTAACTGAAAAAGAAATTATGAAAAAAATACAAACAAAAAATCTATCAGAATCTTCAAAAGTTAAGAAATTGGGCCGAATGCTAGGTCTAAGAGAGAGAAACGGTGCCTAGCATTTAAGATATAAAGTCAGCGTCAAAAGAAACTGTACAGAATATAGTTAAACATTTACGAACTAATGTATCTTAAAATGGAATGGAAAAATAAAATACCTTTAATTTTTTAAAAGTGTATTGAGTAGTAGTTTATTTTAACAAAAATTAATTCAATTCTTCTTGAACTTAAAATTATAAATGCATTGAAAAAAATCCTTAATACAGGTATTACACATAAAAAAGTGTACATTTAGAAAAATTATTTAAAATAATACAAAAATTTTTTAAATTCAATATTTTGTTTGCTTTCCCTTAGCTTTAATAATTGCATCAAATCGTCTGGGCATAGGCTCAACAAGATTTTTTATTACTTCTGGTGGAATATTATGCCATTCTTCTAGATTACTTATAGAGATATTCCCATAAGTGATCCCTGTGATTCAGTTCAGGTGATAGAGGGGTGATTTTACGGTATGGAGTTCTGTATAGCAGCCATTCCTTAACAATCCGAGCGGTATGCTTAAGATTGTTGTCTTGTTAAAATACCAAATTCGAACCTTAGCATAATTTTTCGACACTTGACTGCAAATTTTCTACTCAAATTTTAAGATATTCTATGCTGTTCATAGGACTATTTATGAACACAAGATTTTTATAATTTGTCTAGATTTTTTTTATTTGATACTAGATGTTTTTTTTATCAATCTCGATACATGTCAAAGAATTAAAACAATGTCTTGTTTTCTTTTGTTTTGTAGTGCCGCACAGTGGTCCCAAATGGACGTTTGGGTCTCATAAATGATTTTTTAAAAATTTACTCTTGCATCCTGTATCATCCTGTATCAGGAAAATAATCTAAGAAAAGGTCAAATTTTGTACTACAATGAAAGTTTTATAAAACAAATTGACACGATTCAGTTATATGGCTTGCTAAAGTGTTCTCAAGACACAGTACTATATAAGCAGCGAAATGAAGAACGTTTTAAATAGAATTTTTTCAACTCTTTTTTCATTGATCATACAAGTATTATACGCCGTTAGAAAGCTTAATGTTTAAGCTTTTTGAAAAAATAAAAAAGAAAACGAAAAATTGTTTTATACAATAAAATTAATATTTTTTATTAACCTGTTTTTTTTTTACTTTTTTATCATCTTTGATTAAGGTTTTAATAGTTGCGCTATCTTGTGCTATTTTCTTTCATAGTGCATTTGGTTTCTTAGTGTGTTGGTAACTAGACAAAAAATAAATAAGTTGCTCCAATTTTGCCCTTTTTGAAAAATTTAAATTTTAGGAATGCGAAAGGGGACCATGCTGCCCTTTCTAACTCATCACATATTATGAACTTATGTTTTTGGGGTTTTTATGGTAACTTTGCACAGTTCAACTATTTCTTTTATTTTTTTATGAATCTCATGCCTTTGTCCTGCATCGTATTATTCTATAACATATGTTTTCTGGTTTACATCAGAATTCTTCAACAAATACGATTTTTGTGTAGATGTGTTGTTTTCCGTGATCATGGTTATATATGTGGAGTATGGAATCTGCCCCATAATCTCACGCATGTGTTGCTCCACTTTTACTACATACAACAAAACACTTTACACAAACTACTTTACTTAAAATTTTAGATTTAAGACTTTATTTTTAAGATCTCAAACCTTATAAAAATTTCAATCAGTTTGTAAAAATAGTCTTAACAAGCTTGTAATTATAAGAATAATTGATTTTGAAAAAAAGAAGTAGTGTGAATGATTTATGTAATATCATACAAAATATATTTTAAATTTGGCTTCACTATTGCAAGAGACAAGAAATTTACACAATTTTAAAACTCGAAATCGAATTTTTTGAACTTGAAAAAATTAGTACTAAAAACTAGAATGGATTTTGGAAAAAAGTATTTCAAGTGATTTATTGAATATCAAAAACAAAATACATTCCAAATTGGGCTTAAATATTTCATGAAACAAAAAAGCTACGGATTTTTTTAAGCTAAAATCGTATTTTCTTAAATTTAAAACAAAATTTTTGTACTAAAAACTAAAATGGATTTAAAAAAAAATTAATTTAAATGATATATTGAATATTATAAAAAATATATTTCAAATTTATCTTCATTACTGCAAGAGACAAAAAAGTTACACTATTTTGAATCATATTTTTTGATCTTAAAACAAAATTAATACTAAAAACTTAAATGGGTTTTCGAAAAAAGTAGTTCAAGTGGTTTATTGAATATCAAAAAAAAAAAAACTACATTCAGAATTGGGCTTTAATATTTCAAAAGAAAAAAGCTACAGCTTTTTTAAAGCCAAAATCGTATTTTCTTAAACTCAAAACAAAATTTTGGTACTATAAACTAAAATGGATTTTTAAAATAATAAATTAAGATAATTTATTGAATATTTTTGAAAATATATTTCAAATTTGGCTTAGTTATTGCAAGATACACTAAAGTTAGAGATTTTTGAAACGCACAAGTCAAGCCATAATTTTCAAGCGTATATTTCTTAATTTTAAATATAATTTTATCAACAAAAAACAACATGGATTTTGAAAAAAATAGTTCAAACGGTTTATTGAATAGCATAGATAATATATTCCAAGTTTGGCTTAATTATATCAAGAGACAAAAAAGGTACAGACTCTGCATTTACATGTATCTCACTTTTCGCCTTGCCTCGAGCCTCGAGCTCATCTGTTTTTTTGTTGCACTCTGCTAGCTGATTAATAGCCCTATTACGGTTCACAACAGAACAGTAATTTCTGTCTTCAATGTGTAAATTGCTATTACGGTAGACAACAAAGCAACTGAATAAATTCCACTGTTGTCTGTCAACAATGCTGTGTCTTTAATACACTTACTATGCAACACAGCAGTTGTGCTTTATTGTCTTGTTATCTGCCAAATTTTGAAGACAGCTAATTTGGTGTTGTGTTGACGAAACGAAATAGATTAAAAATTAAAACTTTATTTAAAATTGCGTTTTTCTTTATTAATTATGAAAATTTCACAAAAAATTGATAATTCGTCTCCTTGTGAACAGAATTATATTAAAGCTAGCAGTTGAATTCGAATTGTTTGTTTGTTTAATTTTTTATTTTGACAGTGACCCGTTCACAGTTGCATCGAAACGTACTAATTAGAGTACGTTTTTATTTTTAGAGTACGAAAAGTTCTGCTATGCTACCTTTATGGAAGATTTATGATAGAAAGATGTGCTATTTTATTAGTTAAGAAATGCCGGGAGAGGGGTTTTAAGCTAAAAACAAGATGTATTTTTAATTTGCCATAATTCTAAATTATAGTTATGCTATTGGCATTATAGAAATGTATTTTTTAAGACTCAGCAAATTTTGTAAAATATCTAGTGTCCGACCGAATATTCGGCTTTGGTATTCGGCATAGTTGGCTGATTTTTTATTCTTCGGCCCAAAGTAGCGGAATAATTGCCGAATATTTTTATTTTGGAAAGCAAATTTTCGCAATGTCAATATATTCCATTATTGACATCTGTTTAACTTTTTGAATATTAAATGTACTACATTGCTCGCCATAACATCGTTTAAAAATTCGTTTGAATTTTTGGAGCTAGAAAAAGTTAAACTATATTATTTGCACCGCACAAAGCTTAAAACTTTATTTTGGTAATGAATTAAGCTTATTTTATCGATATCTAGCCTTGTTTTCGACTTGTCGACGAATATTCTTTTATCGGAATTAAGCTTATTAACTAGTTACCTAGTTAACTAGTAAAAACCATTTGAAGTTTTTTATAGTTATATAAATTTTTCGACATAACTCCTAAAGCATACATCATACAAAGACTATTTATGACCAAAATGTTTGTCATTACTCTAGACAAAACAGCATAATTGGAAAAATAATCATAACTGACATTTTTTTATAACCCTTTTGGTGAATTATTTTTTGAATTTTTCGCCATAAAATCCAAACTACATATCCAATTTTTAAGATTTTCTGATATTGCAGATTTTTTTTTTCAAGCAAATTGAAATAACAAAATTTTTAAGAAATGCTTTAACTTTTAGAGTAAGTTCGATCTGACATTATCATATATCATTAGAGGGGCCATAAATAATTCCTTATTGTGTCAATAATACTGATATCCGTATAATAAGGTAAGAATTGTAGCCAATTTAAAAAAGGAATTGTTTGATGCTACTATAAAAAGGGTCCGTGCTCTCGGCCAAAGGGAGGGGAAAGCGGGATTTTTTTTTTCAACACAATTATAATATTAGTAAAAAAAATGCTTCCTTGTACTTAAAAACATTTTAAAATCCAGCTATTTCATTACACTAGATTTAATCCTATTTCTTAGCGCCAGTTGAAATTAACGGATTTAAATATGGCTCACAATATTTCCCTTTCATATCGCAAAAAAATTCTTATCGTGATAGTACTTTTTGCTATATAAAAAATACTTTTTAAAGAGTACGTTTTAACTTTTCTCCGAAGCAACCCTGGACCAGTCAAGCAACGAATTCTACATACGTTCCACAATCAAACGTGACAACAACGTATTGTTGTGAACCATAATAGCTCAAAACTGTTGTGTCTTCTTGACTGTTGTGTCTACTAGTAAGAAGACACAGCAGTTTATTGCTGTGAACCCTAATAAGCCTATAAAACTCTTGCAACACGACAACGTGAAAAGAAATCGACTAAGCAAACTAAATAAAACTATAACAAATATATGACATTTTAAAATTTGTTTTATACAAATCGGTCTAGTACTTTTGGAGTAAAGTGGTAACATTAAATTAGCACTTAAATTTTATATAATAGTATAGATATAGACTAGCAACTTTCCTGAAATATTTGACTTGAAATGCTAATTTTATCATTAAATTACGCGTTTCTATTATAGTTTGTTTGTCCATTTTGAATATTAGTTTAATTAATATTGCAGTAATTATAACCGTACAGATCATTGACATGAATACTACTTAATGTAAGCAATGCAACAACAAAAAAAAATTAAATAAGTTGAAAAATTACCGTTATAACAAAGCAACAAACAACCAAACAATATGAGAGTGTACACTTTGTTTTTATGAGTAAAATCGGACCATTTTGCATATCTTTTTAATTTTCAAGGCTAACAAGAACTAAAAGCATTTTTGCTTTTGTTGAAATAAACAACTTCTCAATACACTTAAGAAAATGCAAGCTATTTTATTGTTCCATCACTCTTTTAAGATTTATTAGTTCGTAAATGTCAAACTATTTGCTGTAAAAATCTACCCTCTTACAAAAATATGTCGATGATGATATTTTAATGCAGAACAGTAAGCGAGTTGTGAAAAAATATGATTTGTGTTAAGATCGATAGTTTTTATTGTTAAGATAAAAGTTGGGGTTTATTTGTTTGTGAAGCTTCACTGTGTTCTTTATCAGGAATTTTTGTAGTGAAGCGTATTTGTAAAAATTATTAATCTTTATGTTTTAACCTTGACCAAGTTTTAAACATACAATAACTAAGGACTTTAGTAGTCATTAATTCTGATATGGTATTGAAAAAGGTAATAAATCCGATCAATTGTAGAAATTATTGTGAAAATAATTAATGGCGTCAATGTCTTTCGTTTGTTCCTTTTTCGATTGTTTATTTTCGTTTTGTTCATCTCAAGTTTGTTTTTGTTCCTTTTTATCTTGTGCGACATTAGCACCACACCTACTCTCATCGTCTGTAAGGTAGGATTACTGTGTAAGGTAGATGTTATTAGCGTTTTCGGTAACATCGTATCGATGATCATACTTTGACACCTCGTAACTAAATAAGATAAATATGTTGAAACAGTTTAAATTGTCTGCCGCGTCTAAAAATATATTTGTCATATACATATATTTTTTTCAACATTTTCTTCCGTAAATATAACCGAAAAATACCGCAAAATTTTTCTCTTATTTCTTCATGATTTTTTTCATTTTTTTTTTAAATAATATAGATTTTGACAAGTTTTTGAAAAGAACACAAAAAAGTTGTCTTCTTAAAGTTATACTTTAACTTTTTTTCATTTTCATCTAATAGGTGGCTTAGTTTTTTGCTTCTCCTATATGGGCATTCCCGTGGCTGAGCACGTAACAGTCGTACGACTTTAATGAGTGGAAAAACAAAAAAAACAAAAATTAAACTAACAGTTTTCTTATTTTGATTTTTCAATGGTTTATTAAGCGAACTATACAAGGTGTAAAAGCTTAGAGTTGTCAAAAGTTCGGCTCTTAGCAGTGTTCCCAACTTAGGGGTTTTCCCCTAAATTTAGGGGGAAAAAAGTAAAATGGGATTTTTAGAGGTTTTATATTTTTAGGAGTTTTTTAGGGAATTTTTGAATTTTTTTGATTTTATTCCGATTTTACGCATTTACTCCCTAATTTTTTCCTTTTTCATTCCCTGCTCGTTACCATGGTGTAAAAAATAAGGTAAACGTGACATCTAAATATTTTGCTAAAGCTGTAAAACTTGTGAATGAGAGAAAGAGACAGAAAAGGTGATTTTGTATGGTTTGACAACTCAAGTGTTTGATTTTTATAACAAAAATTTAAAATCGCGTTTACCTTGTTTTGAATAAAAACCGAAGAAATCGAATTGTTTTGGAAATATTAAGTCATTTATAACTAAAGATTATAACAAAATATTAATTGATCTTTTTTTTTTGTTTTGGGGGAATTTCCAAGTAATTGTAGCGATTTTAGGGGTTTTTGACTAAAGCTTTAGGGATAAATATTTTTGGGAGTTGGTAACACTGGCTCTTAGATAGAAGCCACCAAAATGATACGTTAAGTGACAAAATACAGAAGTGGTTTTTGTCTGCATCAATATAAAGAAAAAAATCGGCAAAGTATGCACGAGTTTTTCTATGAAAGTTTTTTTAGTATAATCTGTAATAATGTTGCTACATATTCATAATTGCTTTGTTGAAAAATCTTTTTTAATTATTTTTACACAAACATTTTTTACACATGATACGTTACGTGATATTCATTATGTAACAGATTTTTCCCTTCAAAGAAGTGCAAATATTTTATAGTTTTATTTATTTAATTGAACTAGAAAAACATATAAAGTATAATTCAGGACCGTTACAATCGAAAACTGAAAAAATTGAACTAAACTTTGTATTATACGAGCATTCTTTATGCTTATAGAATCCAAACTATAGTTAAAATTTTTAAATTTTTATCACTATTTTTCAACTTTTGTTGCCATTTATCATGTTTGCTGCCATTTTTTTAATTCAGATTGAGATCAGCTCTCAATATAAATTTAAACATTTTTCTCTTTTATGAAGGCTTAAAAGCATTTTAAGTGACATTTAATTTTTCAGTCGCTGTGAACGGAAATGCCCATATATGTCCACTTACCATCACTGGAAAGCAACTACAAAGTGCTTTATTTTGTGGCTCAAGTATTTTTTTAGCAAACTTCGGCTAATTGAATTAAGTTTTTGGGCACGACTGTTTGAAATCGACTGGCCAAAAGGCTACTCGATTTGCTCAATTGACTCAATCCAAATAAATAATAAATACATCTTTAATATAGTTTTTCTTCAAAATTACCTATAATTTTCAGTTTTTCTCATTAACCCACTAATGCCACAGTATGATATATCACACGCAATGACAGCATTTTTCAAAAATTCCTCCAAAATCTGTGTCCACTGTAAAGCTTTTGCTTCCAACAGTGTGAAAAAGCTAATAGTATTCTTTTTCTACAAAAAGTTGACATTTCAAGCCTCTTTATTTCAGTTGAGTTATTTTGTTTCATAAGCATCAAGAAAAAAAAAGATTTCTCAGCCTTTGTAGTCTAGTGAAGAGTGCGCTAAGATATCAACTCAGAAGTCCCCGGTTTG
Organism: Dichetophora obliterata; assembly: GCA_963920525.1. Lineage (NCBI taxonomy): Eukaryota > Metazoa > Arthropoda > Insecta > Diptera > Sciomyzidae > Dichetophora > Dichetophora obliterata. Next base: position 29,766,426 of record OY986438.1, read on the forward strand.
AATCTGGGTTCAGGCATGCTTTTTTCGCTTTCTTTGCTCTTCACTACATTTAAGAATTATTTAAACAAAAAAATCCACAACTAAGTTGTGTAAAATGTGAAGAAAAAGGACAGGAACAACTGAGGGCTGGAAATGCTTACCGAGGTTAAGGCATAACACAAACATGCAACTCGGTTATAAGCAATTCAATTTATCTTTCACCATTTTTCCGCCTAATCGATAGTTCACGTATGGTTCCAATCAATTCTTAATCTAATAATCTATATCTTTCCTTTCAGGCCAAAGATCAAACGTTGTTTGTATTAAGCCTTGGTTTGTATAAGCCTTGATTCTTTGATCTTAAAAAAAATATATATATTTAAAAAATTGCATTAGGTTAAAGCCTACGCTACGAAATGAAAATTTTCCAATTTCACATTTTTTTGATTTTTCTAATATTTTTTATTTTATTTCTCTACTTACAGACCCCGTATACGGTTATGATCATATGCTTCGCCACACCCAAATCCTTTGAATTTATTTTTAAACTTCAGAGTTTTCCGTCTATTACACAGTGATACAAAAGTGAAAAAAAGAAATATGCAGGGGTTCTCATGCAGCAATTCTGTTTTGCTGGAGTCCATAGAGTACGAAAAAACTTATACTTTTTCTCAGTCACTTCGTTAAGTAATTTTTTTTATAACAAATGTAGTGATATAACGATATTCACAAAATTACAAGTTCAAAAAATCATAAGTTTACTCTGCATTAACCGATTTTCAAAATTTTACTTTTATTTTACAGATCTGATTTGTACCTTTTAATAAAAAAAACATTTTGGCAATCAGCTCAAAAATGGCTCAGTTACGGTCGATAAAGTAAAAAAAAACAAAAAAACTAAAAAATGTTCATTTTCATCTCGCTCTAAATTGACCGTTAGGCAGAAAATTCTGCTTTTTTAAATTTTATTGAGAATCATATTAAAGTAGGTTTCTAAAACAGGTAGGGTCATAAAAATCGGTTACAAAATGAATCAGTTACGCCAAGTTTTGTGATAACATGTTTTTTGCTTTTTTTGTGTTTTCTTAGAAATGTAAATATTTTTCAGGTAATAAAACAAGAAAACGCCTAATATACAAAATCATAGTTGGATGATTGTTACACTGTTTGTCTCAGCCAACGCTTGTTTACATTTCGCACTAATTGGAGTCATTATCCACATGTTTACATGCGTTTCTCCCCTTTCTCCCCTTTCACGTCTTTTGCGTGGTGACATTTTGCATCACAACAAACACGATTTTTGTTTTTTCCTTTCCTACTCACAACCGCACTAGTGCTGAATTATTGACAGTACAGGGTCCGCCATATAACGTTTTTTTTCAACTAGTGCTTATTTCGTGAATGGTAACACTTAGCTCATGTCTGATTTCACAGATAATTAGTTTTATCCTTCCGCTGAACGAATATGGTTGTGTGTACGCTTGAACAACGCTGGGAAATATTGCGACATTACTTTGATGCAGAAGATGCCGATTTTGCCAAAAAAATCATCAGAAACCATCAACAGGACGGCGCTACGTGCCACACAGCCGAAGCTACACTCGATGTTTTGCGCCATGTTTTTGAAGATCGCATTATCAGCCGCAGAGCTGATGTCGTTTGGCCACCTCGGAGCTGCAATTTGACACCATTGGACTATTATTTGTGGGTTGCCCTCAAAGATAAGTGTTACGCCGACAAGCCAGAGACAATTGACCCTTTAAAGGACAATATTCGTGAAGCCATTGGTGAAATACAGCTGCACACAATCGATAATGTGCTTAAAAATTGGACCGATCGTGTAGGCTACTGCATGGCCAGCCGAGGCAGCCATTTGATGAAATTATTTTCCATTATTAACCGGAAGGATTGTAGTTTCAAATAAAAAAATAAATTTTAAAAAATATCTAGTAGTTTTTTTGTATAGAATTTTCATAGAAACACAAGAAGTGTAAATTATGAGGAAATAGTACACGAAATGCTGTCTGCCTACCATGCAATGGGCTGCAAAATGTCTATCAAATTGCACCATCTCCATGCTCATTTGAATATGTTCCCATCAAACTTAGGGCAGATGAGTGATGAACAAGGTGAACGATTTCACCAGGACATTTCAAGAATTGAACAGCGGTATGTTGGAAAAAGTAAAGTCAGTATGCTGTCTAACTACTGCTGGTCTATAAAGCGAGAAACTAGCAGCGATCTTTATAAAAAACAAATGAAACGCAAGCATTTCTAAGAAAACACAAAAAAAAAGCAAAAAACATGTTATCACAAAACTTGGCGTAACTGATTCATTTTGTAACCGATTTTTATGATCTTACCTGTTTTAGAAACCTACTTTAATATGATTGTCAATAAAATTTAAAAAAGCAGAATTTTCTGCCTAACGGTCAATTAAGAGCGAGATGAAAATAAACATTTCTTAATTTTTTTTTTTTTTTTTTTACTTTATCGACCGTAACTGAGCCATTTTTGAACTGATTGCCAAAATGTTTTTTTTATTAAAAGGTACAAATCAGATCTGTAAAATAAAAGCAAAATTTTGAAAATCGGTTAATGCAGAGTAAACTTATGATTTTTTGAACTTGTAATTTTGGGAATATCGTTATATCACTACATTTGTTATAAAAAAAATTACTTAACGAAGTGACTAAGAAAAAGTATAAGTTTTTTCGTACTCTATGGACTCCAGCAAAACAGAATTGCTGCATGAGAACCCCTGCAAATTTTGTGTGTAGCACTGTGTTATTAATACAAATTTATGCTGAAAATTTCAAAAACTTAACTCTACGTGTACTGGTGGTGAGCATTAATGGGTTAAATGTGGTTTTTGCTTTACATAGCATTGGCTCAAATTTTGATATTTATTAGACACGATAGTTTTAAAACATCTATACCATTAGAATAGTCAACAAACACACGAGTAAATATTTTTTCATCATTTCAGCAAATATTAAAATAATTCTAAAAAGAA